>VWZU01013618.1:402657-466329 GCA_013397095.1 Sterrhoptilus dennistouni | reverse complement strand
AAAAAAAAAAAAAAGGCAACATCATAGACATGCCCTGGCTTAAGCAGGATTTAAAGCCCGGATTTCTTCAGAACTAAGCTTCTCTTTTGACTGCTTTCAAGCATTTCAAATTAACATAAAACACATAAATGTTCTCTTTCAGGGGCTTACTGCAGAGATTTTACAGCTGTATAGAAGTGAGAGGCTACTTTAGATGTGTTGCAGGTTTCTTCAATTGTTATACCAAGAGCTCTCTTTATGTCATGCTCAGAGTGCTTTGCCCAGAGCACACTGAAGGATTCAGTAGAGATGAGCACACCTCTTCATTATTTGGAATTACTTATTTTTTCACTCGTTCTTTATTTGGAACTTAAGAACTCTTGATTGAAAATTGAGGAACTGCTAGGCAGGTCCAACTTTTCACCTTAGGGTACTGACTGTTGGCTCACATCCATTTCTTAACCATAAAGTATTGCTTTGTTCCGTTTCTGGAAATGCAACAAGATATGCCAAGGCTTCCTTTTGAAATGGAAAATTTGTGACAGATTTCTCATACATCCAAACTGTCAAGAGCAACTTGTTTGTCCCAGAAACTCCTGCACTCTGTGGAAGCCATATTAAGTTTCTGGTAAGTATGTTCGGTGCATTCCAAATGTCACCATTCTTGTCGCAAAACAGATACCACATGATAAATGGGCAGATATGCAGGCAGACATAGATGGATTCATGTATTTTAGGTACAAAAGGGGACTAATGCAAATTTCTAAAATGAAAATGCATGTAAAGGGATCATCGTCATTAGCTTTAGCTTATAATTTTAACTGATCACTGAGGTAATTTCAAAGAACACAGCCTTACAGAAAAAAGAAACTTATTCCAACTCACCCTTTTTATACATCTGTGAGAGAAAATTACAAGCTTTGGAACATATAATGAGATTTCTTTTTACAGATTTTCTTGTAAACTGGTGTCATTGACTTTATACATATAGGCAAAATAATTCTCACTTTTCCAAAACACATCAGGCTAAATTCTTTGGTTTGTAGTCACTGCTCAAGTTATAGTACTCATTTTTCCAGAAGTAGTTCTATTGTTTGAAGAACCTGAAAGAAAGGTAGAGCTGATCTTACGTTCTGCAAAGTCACTCTTCGTTTTTGAGTGAGGGTTACAAAGGATAAGTTGTACAAGAAAGCTAAAAACTTAAAAAAAAATTTCTGTTATATTCTCAAAAATTTATGTACTTTCATTGAAGTGAAAGCTTGGAATTTGAACAGGAATCACACAAATGATGTAAGCAGTTTTGCACAGGATTCTAAATCTAATATTCATATGAAGACATCCAGAGAACTGCAACACAGTATTTGACATTTTGTGTCTAAAAAGAGCTACTTCCTAATTTATCAGGATTCATTTTTGAAACCAATATCTACTAGGTCCGTATAAAAACTTGTATTGTCTTAATGGATTTTTTTTTTTTTATTTTCATATGATTTCTTACACTGTCATACTGACTTAAACCTGATGTCTCCTAATTTTGACTATGTTCTCAAGTTTAGGTTTCTGATTTTGTCAGTGGATCAGTATTAGAGGGATAGATTGTTACAGTCCCAGATAATTTTCATCCTTTGATGATTCTGTAACATAATCAGCAGAAAGAAATATGAACCTGCATCTCAGTACCATAGCTTGTCTTCATGACACATTTCTGCAAACCCAGCCATTAATTGCTCTCAATTCCTACCAAGCAAATGCAAGTAGAGAATGAAGTAGGAAGCTGTAAAGTAGTAGCATCTTCCACTTCTGTTCAGCAAGGCTTCTTTATGGAAGTCTGAAGAAGCTTTTATTCCATTTTCACTTACAGGTGTACTCATTGGTCAGTTTGTTTACCAGTCTAATAAATGTTTGGGCTGTAACCGACAGGTGTGACTGGTTGGTGAAAGTTTTAGCTCTCTGTGCATCTACTTGGATGCACAAGCAGCTGTTTGGGTCACACATGAGTGTCATCAATTACAAAGTTTCGATGATCCAGATATCAGTAATTCAGAAAGAAATTGACTCACCTGCTGTGGTGTCGAGTGAGGGCAGACATCTGGGGAAGCCACCCCAAGGGAAGCCATCTTTGTAGCCCTCAGTATAAAGAAAATATTTAGGTTATTTTCGTGAACATGGATACATGTCTATCAGAAGAAAACAACTCAATTAATCTAAGGGCAAGTATGCAGTTTGATGGAATAAAACCTAATATTTTTCATCTTACTTACTGTTCACAAGTATTTAAAATACAACCACTGGTTTATGTTTTTTATTTTTAGTTTTTGTGCAGCCTTCATCAGGTGATTTTGAATGTTTGGAGTTTATTTACTTCTTTTTATGTTTTACTTAATTCCCATATTAAAACATTACATGTGAACACACTTTTACCTCCAGGATAAAAATCTCTTCAGGCTCAACCAGACTCCAAATCTTTTCCTTTACTGTGAGACTGCTTTGGATATTAGACTAGGAATTGGGTGCAGAAGTGCTGATAACCATCTTGCTTTAATGTCTTTAGCAGTATTCCCAGTCAACTATATTATGGCCTGGGAATAGTCCCAGTAATTGGAGGGGGATATGGGTGCGTTGCTTGTAATAAATTTAAACAACTTACTATCCTTTATTGTTTTGTTTTCCTGGACTGTGCAAATCTAATCTCAATACTCAAGGTTTAGGATTTACCACAAAAGAAATCTGAAATACAGCATCAGTTGACACAGGAATCAAAACTCTTCAGGTCTCACAAAGAAGAGTTTGTAATTGCTGCCTGCTGCTAATCCTATCAGCTCATATTAGTGAAACATGCTATAGCGCTGCAGGGAAGTTGTCAGGATCTGGTTGCAGGACTCAGCCTTTAGGAGAGGATTCAGGCTAAGCTTAGGCTGTACATTGCCACCCATGAGTCAAAGTACATCTTTTCGACTGAGTGACAGACCTCTGAAGAGGAACAATGTGGATGAAACAGAACATGCTTCTTTCACTGCAATGCTATTGTTACTTTGGTTTAACTTCTTAACCTCCTCCCTATTAAAGTTTCATTCAGTCATAAAAACAGATACCTGTAGTTCTTTTTCAAATCTATTCTCAAAAAATGCATGAACTACTACTTCATTCCAGGTGATAAGTCTAAAACAAAAAGCATTCTTTTTCTTTGCTTTTATTATTTTTGACTTTATTATATTAGATCTTTTTTTAAAAAGCTTTATTTAGACTTGTTCTGAAAGAAAGTGACTGGTGGAAATAAATTACTCTTCTAACTTAATCACACTAAAAAATATGTTAATTAGATTTTGCTAACACCTCCAGCAGTTATAAATCATAGCAGTTTGCAAATGTAACAAAGAAGACTGCTTATTCTTTCAGTTACTTTGTGATTTGCAAATTTTCTTTATTATCTTTTCTGCAGGACCTAATAATGAAAATATTTGTTTATCTGTGTGCTGAACCAGACATAGTCTTAACTTGAAGCACAAAAGTATTGTCTCAAGTAGAATTAATCCATCTTAAAAGCTCAAATATTTACTATCAGAGTGTATGTGAAAAACTCACAAATTAGCTAACCAGCATGTTTCTCTGCTTGTAGGCATGGTCAGGAGAGGAATAAGAAATCATCTGAGCTGAGTCTATTGTGTAAGGCCACAGTTTTATTTCTGTGGTTCATGTCTTAAGAAATATTCTTATATATATTTAAAATATATTTTTTTCTTTATTCACCCTTTATTAAACCCTGTAGTCCTTACAGAATGCAATGAACGGGATTCCTTTCTATTTTTTTAATCCTTGCTGCTTTTCACATTGCCGTGAGAAGGTACTACATGACATTAAGTCCAGGGCAAAATATTTGGGGCAATGTAAATATATGAGATTAACATTTCACTTCTTTTTATTTCTGTCTCTGACTGTGCACCATAAACTCAAATTGTTGCTGTGTTGCCACAAAGAAAAGGTCCAGTCCTGCAAAGAGCTACTGCTTGATTGCCCTCTGGACTTCGGTCAAGAGATTTTGTCATTCTAGCACAGCCCACATAAGCAGCACAGGAGGAGCCCTCAGAGGGCTTGTTCATGTAGGATTTTGGAAGCAGATTATAAACCACATCCGGAACTCATTAATTTGTTTTTCACTGTCAAAGAAAAATGTCTTTCTTTTTTTTCCCCTTTTTTCCCTTGTAAATTGTATAATCCTACTTTGAATTATATGAAAGCAGTTGCAGGGCTTCACAGAAATAATAGTAGCAAATTTGGAAAATAAATAACTATACATTATTGGAAATATATAAACTTGTCTTTTTTAAAAATAAAACCACTCCACTAGAGAAGTTTTATTTCCTAATTTATAACCATTTTTCTCTTCAGTGAAGGGCAGAGCTTTTGTTAAGTTTATTATATTTGTTCATACCACTTAGACTGAGGTTTGGATTTTTAATTTAATTGCATAAACATGAAAATTGTGCTTCTGAACACTAGCTAGAGCCAGGGTGGCTGCTGGTTGCTGGCAAAGATTAACCAAGCTTCTTAAAACACCTCCACAGTACCTTGGCCATGACCCTTGATACCCAAGTAAATGCAGAGGTGCATCTATTCAGAGGTGAAAATGGAGATAGTGACAAATTATAAGATGCATTTTACAACAAGCCTTACTTATAGCTTATTTACAAACTGGAATTTAGATTTTTAAAGCCTTAACTACAGTTATTTTCTGGTCTTCCTTTTTCAGACTGATGCAGAACAAAGTGTAGATTTGAATTAATTTACTTTTACTGCTTCTGAAAGACACCTGCCTGTAATATAAAAGGAGTCTAAAAATTACTACTTTTCTCCAAAATATTTTTCAAGCCATTGATAGTAAAAAATCAAAATTGCAAAAGATTATGTGTGTTCTTAAATTTGGGTATGCAAACAGTACCACTTGCAAACAATGGCCTTAATCATATGCTTGAAAGTAAGCATGTGCAGAAATCTTTACAGGGTCATGACCCGGTTCTCTATTGCTCCAGTTCACAGGAGGCCAACCTCCTTGACCTTGCCAGCCAAAATCCTCTTGTCATTGAGAGTTGTAAGATGCATAGCTCACCCCTCCAAGAGCCAAGGTGAATGTGCCCCCACCAAGCCTCTTTGAGGGCTGTTAGTGTAGGCTGCACAAACTCTGTGTGTCTCTGAGTGAAAATGGTCTCCTGCTAATCTGCACATCAGTGCAGTGTGAACGTTGCCATGTTCGAGGCAGTAGGTCTCAAACAGTGCATTCTTGGCCAGCTCAAACCATACCCACATGAATCTAATATTCATAATAACATCTATATGCTAATCAGTCTTGAAAGCAGTCAGGAGTTTAGTTATGACGAAGTTAAGCAGCTGATTATCCCTGACACTCCACAAAGTGCCTCTGGCCCATATCTGGAATGGATCCTGCTTTTTTTACAATATCACTCAAATAGTTCTCTCTGTTTTCCTTTGTTAGATTGGAACAAGGGATTTTTAGTTAAAAAAAAAGAATCAGACCCTTGTGGCTTAAATAGTCCTGCTAAAGGCAAGCAAACTCTCCATTTTCCTAAAATAACTACATTTATTTACTTTCTATACTATGTACTTAACTATTTCATTTGATGGAAGCCAATATACTTCTAAAATGAGGGTTTCAATTCATTCACATCCCATGAACAGGCTGTTTGGATATTTGGAAGTTATTTTGTACTGTTGTACTCTAAGGCACCTGGGGAATGGGAAAAGACAAGGTCAGCCCTCCCACCCCATTTGAATAACATGACTTCTGTGCTGGAAAATAAAACAAGTTTTACTTGCATTGGGCATATGAGAATGTACTAGAATAACGCATTTATATTATAAGTATTTTTCTCATCAAGAAATTAAATCTACTTGCCAAACCACAATAGGTATGTGTGCGTAAACCCTCCGAGTGTAATTATGTAGAAAACATTACATGTTACCATAGCAGGACATCAAATAAATGCTAGTTATTTTAGTTGTCTTTCTTAATTAGCTTGAGATCGACAAAGAAATAGATTAGTGAATCTAAAGAAACAGAATCACACACACAAATAATAATAAAAGAATAATTATATTCATGTAAACATGCACACTTTACATTAATATTGGAGATAAATACAATATTTAAGCATAAGTGCCAAACATATATTTTTAAGCAGAAATAGAGAAGTCAGCTCTAGTTTGCAACCTCCTTAGAGCAGCAAGTGGTATCAGCATAGTTCAATGCTGAGGCAGGCACAACAGCTGTCCATTTTGTGTCTGCCATGTACAGTCTGCACTTCTGCTGTATACTTTTTATTTGAACAGACTAAAGGCAGTATAAAAGAAAAATGGATGAAAAAACAGACTGCGTTGTCAATTACCATGGGGAAAAAAACCTTCATAAGTATGTAATCAAAATATACAGTGGCAGATTCTGCTGGTTTATATGGATGTAGATCCAGAGTAAGAAAAAACAGTGGTATTACTTTGGATTTGCTTATGCAGCTTAGAACTGAATCTGGACCATAAAATTTAACAATCTACATTTTGCATCAGATGACATTGTATATAGTCAAGTGCCTCATAGTTTATAAATGGCATGCATATTGTAAAAAGTAAAGCAAATACAGCCTTTCATGTTTTTATTTCTCACATTATTATCATAGCCATTGCAATGATAAAGCTACTTAAACAGCCACCTCTAAATATACACCTTTTTTAGACGTCTTTTTTTATTTACTTTTATGATAGAGTTCATTCAAGGTACAATGAAATAGCTGATAAAGGCTGTGCTGGAGGAGAGACCAGTAGGGAAGGATAACGATCTCACTGCTATGAATAAAGTCTGCAGTCTTTCAATCCAGACAGTATGCAGTTTTTCAGAATCAAGAGAGGAAAGCAAAAGGTCTCTGACGGCCAGGCTGCTCTGACTCGCTGTGCCTCAGCCATCAATTATACACTGAAGAGCACAAAATTCCTTTCAGACCACAATGCCCTACAGCCTCACCTGGAACAGTCTCTGAGAGCAGGGACTTTTGGTTTTCCCATTGCTACCCACTCACAGGCTGGCTGTATGCAAGGCTGTGTTTAATCCATAAGTGCCTCTACAGAGCTGGTCAGAGGTGCCTCTCAGAGGTGGTCCCTGCAGCCCCCTGGGCAGCTTACCACAGTTTCCAGGTTGTTGCTCACCTCACCTCCTCCTCTCCTCAGAGCTACTGATGCCAAGAGCAAGGTGAAGAGGAGGAAAATGATCTCAAAGAATAAAGAAAGGAACTGAGAAGAGGGTAGGAATCAAAGGAATTGTGAAGACAGGAAGAGGATGAAACTATTATTGGTGTTAGTACTATTACTGTTAGTATTAGTACTAATACAAATATATAAGATATTGCAATTATATTATAATATAATAAATAATAGCAACAGTAGCAATAGGATGAACCTCCAACAAATATTTCCTGTCCTTTTAGCATTGCCTCAGGAGCTATGCTGATGGGTACCTGAAATGGAGCAATAGATAAAGATAGTGTTTGCTTATACCTGCATTATTTTGCAATTTTTGAAATATTTGAAACTATTCTAGAAAATTATTAATGTTAATAAGCTACTCAGTAAACTTTCTAATTGATATTGAAAATCATCGTCACAGTTAACTGTTCTCTTGATATTTTTTTATATGCTAAGTTAAATCTATAATGCTCCCTTTGTGTTGACCCTGGGCTCTAGTGAGCGTGGAAGAATCTAAATTTATACATTCTTATACAAAATTTACATCTGAAGCCCGTGGGTCTTTCCCCCCAAGGTCTATGTAAAAAATCTGTATAATTTGACCCTAGAAGACAGGACAAAATGATCTAATCATCTCTTAAATAAAGTTCTTTATTTAAACAGCCACATTAGTTTTTGCAGTCAGTTAAACATGTAAATAGTTTCAATCTCTTTCTTAATTTTACACTACATTCACTGGATTGTGGATACTTAATTTAAGTTAAATAAAGCTTCACGTACATCTATATATTTGTTCAGTGCACTTTGTCCCAAATATGACCTGACAAGCACCTGATGTGCATATACCACCATCACCTCAGACCTCAGTGTTCAGATAAAAATAGTAAAGTTGCAGTACAAATTACTCTGGTTTTGGATATTTTAATATGTGCTTAGATAGCTAAAATGACTTTCTATTTCAGAATTAGCTGAATGAACTAAGATTCTGTGCATTTATTTGTATTTGTTATGCATTAATAATAAAAACATCAGAATATCAAAAAGCCAAATACAGTCCGTATAACAAGTTCTTCCAATTTTTAACATCAATCTTAAATTAAGAAGCACTCAGTTCTGTTGTAGTCAGAGCTTGCAATATTTCTTAGTCTCAGTAGTTTTAGGCAAAAACTCTGCACATGATATGGGACTCATAAGACACAGGGAAATTTAAACTAAAAATTAAATAGTACTAAACAGACAACATAAGCATAGTTTTATTTCTTTTATTAATTTGATGTTTGGAGCCTGGATCAATTTTTAAAAATTTTCCAGAGTGGTAACAGTGGCAAATGTAGGAAAAACTGACCAGGCTCAGTGTCTACCAAATCTTTTACCCAGGCAGGTTCATTGTTGTAATGTTAAAGCTGCAACTGAGACAGATGAAAAATCACTCCTCAGACCTCAGTGTTTTTTGTGGTGAAAATATGCCTGTGCAATAAGTACATTGCTGCACAGAGGGTTGTGTTTCCAGTGCTTCAAACTCATAATTTTATTTCTGGTCATAAAGTAATCAGTTTTCTTTAAAAAGCTCCCACAATACATAAAGACCCTTGTGATCTGCTCTGTCATTTACTGCTGGGAAGAAAAATAGGAGAATGAAATACAGTGCCCTTCAGAAGCTCAGAACTAAAAAAGACAAACACGCACAAAAATCTTCAAAAAAGACAAGGAAAAGAATAAGAAAATAAAATCAAACCAAATGAATAGTGTTTTTAAAGAATTTTTTATGATCAGGAGGCTCACAATTATTCTCAGAAGTGCTAGTAGGGCATTCACACTTTCCTCAGTAAACATAAACTAGAATGTGACTAATACTATAATAATAAAGCTCTCATACACTTATATCCGTAAAAACACATACAAAATCGGAAAAACTGCTGTAAAGGAATACTTAATACAAAATAATTCCCTGCTTAAATTATTTTATCACATCTTTAAATATAAAAGAACTTTACTTAGGATCTCTGAGATTATTTTCTTGCTGTAATTTTCAATAGCAAGTAATTTCCAAATTTCAATTTTTTAGTCGTACACAGTTTTGACAGGATGGTCAACTATTTTGAAATTTGGATCATGCTTGTTAACAGATCTAGTTAAAGGAAGGAAATAAAGGAAAAGGATTTAGAAAATACCAAATCTGGACTTTTTCAAAAAACAATTTCCTTTTTCAAAATGGCATTTTTAGTGCAAAACTCCCATTGGTTAAAACAGATAATGCAGAAACTCAAAGTAATCAAGCAAAAGATTTCATTTTGAAGCAGCAAAGCAGCAAAGCACTCTTTTTAACCTGAGCTCTGTTTGTTTGTTTTTTTTTTCTTTTTTTGTTTGTTTGTTTGTTTATTCCTCCATTTAATATCAATTTGGAACAACCTGAAAATATTTTGGCTTTTCTGATTAATCAAGCAGCCTGAGAAAACAGTTATTCCTTTAATTAATGTTTTGTTTGGGCTGTAATCTTCTTGGTGAAAATACAGAATACTTGGTCCTTTCTTTGCTGCGTATTGCACGTGGACTGATACCTCCAAAGGCCCTAGTGTTGGGTCTGGATGAAGGAGAGGGACTCCTGCAGCAGCAGGGACATCTGAATAAGCTACCTGACTGATTGGCAGGATACATCATCTTGGAGGCAGCACCAAAGGAGTGCAGGGAGTGCTGCTTCCTGACCTGTTTTTGTTTGTTGTAGTAGCTCCATGTTTTTATGCCTCAAGCTCCTGGCTGGGGTAGTAGTGATCTTGTACTTGTACATGCCACCTTTGCGGATATAGCTCTTCAATGCATGTTGTAAATACATTGTTGTGGCTCACCTTGGAATACTGGCTTCTGTATTTTTACCTTGTGTCTTTTTTTGGAGGAAGTTACTTGGCTGGATTCAGCAACCTGAGGTTAAATTCCAATTGAATATAACTTTCAGGACATCACTCTTAGAGAGAGCAGAATCTTTTATATTACACATGAATGAACAGATTGTTCCAAGACTCTGCAGGGGCCTATGCCTGTCTCAGCCTCTTGACTTATGTGAAAGCTAAAAAATATCCTGCAAACTTTTCCATTCCTGGCTAGGTTTTAATCAAGATTGGTTAGAGATTCTTCTCTTTTCTTTTCTTAAACAAGCTCCGATCAAGGTATTAAAAGCTGTACGCGTCATTCTGCTGCTACTAGAGTCTATCCTAATATTTCAAGCTGTATCTGCAGTGTGTTATTAATGACTCCAAACACACACGACATGTGGGAATATGGAGGTATTAATATGTTGGTCTTCTGAGCTAATTCAGCTGACTCCATCAGTAAGACAACTTGCAAGTAAGAAAACGTGCATTTCTGCAGACAATAATAATGCCAGTGCAAAATGCAGTATCAATCCAACACTGTTCTCAGTAGCAGAGAGTGTCATGTGCATGTCTTGCAATTTTGCCATCCTGCCTCACACAACCATTACCTGCTGTTTGTCACACCTGAATAGGTTCAGAGGAGCTATGGGGTTGTTCCTCTGCCTGGGGCTGCATCGTCGCAAATGTATCTCCTCTAAAGAGAGAAGACATATACAGTAAATTAGATTTATCTCATTACCTCTACATTAGTTGGCCTCTGCCTTTCCTCAGAAAAGGGAAAAAAGAAACCTCTTTCTTTAAAAAGTTCTGTAATTAGAGTGCTTATTATTAATATCAGAGAACATTAAGGCTGAGAAGCATTCATCATATATACATACAGAACTTCTAAACAGTAAAGCAGGTCAATGGTCGCTTTGCCAAAACTCTTCCAATTTAGTTGGAAAAAGCTGTTTAGCTTCAGGCAGAGCTGTTGGAATGTTGTAATTTGGTTTCAGTTTGATGCCTGGTGCTGTGTCTCCTCAGGCTGGGTGCTCTGCTCCTGGCTGGAGCACGGGGGTCAGACCAAGGCTGTGACACACAGCCACCACGCTCCGCAACAGCTTCCTCCTGGGAACCACAGCAAACACCTGCACACACACACTCTGTGAGGCCAGAGCTAAGGAATAAAGGCTGGGTTATGCCTCCTATTCCCCTTTGTGCACGTGTGAGGTGGAATCTGTAAGGAATTAAAAATTATTTATAGAAATAGGAACTTAAGATGAAATCCGAATATCCTAAGGACAAAGCTGAATGTACGTGTGAATATAGGCTGCAAATCTGTGGATAGATATGCCAAACACATGAAAGAAAATGGGAAAATTCACATACAGTTTACAGCTGTCTGAGGTGCTCAGCATTCAGCTTTTTCTTGCTGTAGAAAAAAAGTGATAAAATCACTATGATTTAATAGTAAAATATTGCTGTTGAAATTTTTTGTTCTGGCTTGTTTTTGGTGTGGTTTTGTTTTTGGTTTTGTTTTCTTTGTCAGGACAATTCTCATTGACTTATAAGCAGGAGAATTATAAGATCTGTATTATAGTACTAGGAGATTTTTTGAATTTTATCCATTTAAATGGAAATATGTGTAGAACTCTTAGAATGGAAGACTGCATATTTTTCAGGAAATCTGAATCTGATACCTGAAGATTTTAATCTGGCCCCAGATTAGAAGAAGTTTTTTCCTTACAGCAGCTAAGAGAAAGAGAGAATGATCCTATTAATTTTAAAGTATTTACAAAAACAAAACCCAAAAATCCCCTCAAAACAAAGCAGAAAAAAACACCAAACATAATACTTATAACTTTCCACAGGATTTTAATACAAGTATGATGATATTCACCAAGAACAGATGACACCACGGTGAAGGATAACCAATTCTCCTATTACATACCAGTATTTTTTTATGTTCTAGAGGCATAAGCCAACAGTGCTGAGAAGTGTGAGAAAAAGACAAAGCCCAAAATAGTACTTAAACATAAAATAACCAGGTGTCTTCTAACCTGAATGACTTTATGATTCTATGTTTCTACTCTATAAGAGTTCTGGCCTAGGCCACTGAATCCAATGTAACAGGACAGTATTGGGTGCAGAAATTCTTTCTGACCCCCACTGTCCTTGCAGGGTGTTTCAGCTTACAGCCTTTTTTGTGGTGGTCCAGGACTTGGTGGGAGGCATGATGACATGTAGAGAAACGTGAATTGTTTAAGAGCTGTGGACAACTGAGAGCCAAAAGCTAATGATTTCCACTAAGGTTTTATCCAAGATCAACCATATACAGGGAAGAAGCAGGGTATCCTCTTGTCCTTGTACCCCAGTTGTCTGTTCTGTTTATGCTGGATATTAAATTCTGCACCTCTAAGACAGGTTCTGAGAGCAAAGGGGGAAAAAAGCACAGGTTTGTCTGCAGACCCTGCACTTGCTCCCCCGCATTCCCTCGCATGGACTGAGCTGTGACTGTGCTCTCTGCAGCACGGGCAGTGGGACAGAGCTCTCCTTGGCTTTTAGTTAGTTTTCATCTAGCTGAGGCAGAGAAGTTCCCCAAACTCTGGCTTTTCCTTTCCTTGGAGTTGAAAACCAGAAAAACACAGGGAGCTCACACCTCTGGCGCACCAGGGGTGGGATGCAACATTTTCCAGCACAGGAGGGACGGATGAGAGACTGAGTGAGCCAATCTACACCCCATGACAAGGACTGTCTGAATTTGCCATCTCTTCAGAGCAGCAAGAGGTTTTATTGTTTAATATTATTCTTTTTTTATCCTTGTGAATATTTTGCCCTAAACCAGGAAACCTCTACACAGGTAATACCAAGGTGAGCCCACACTGTGCTGACGTCTCATCCTCATTTTATTATGTACTTTGGACTTTCCTGAAACACAGCAAAAAACACGCTTGTCCTTGTTGTGATCTGTTTGACCCCCTGAAATTTTGTTTAAAATTTCAAAAGGAGGAGGGAGGGAATTTTCTGACAGAAAATGCTCTTTAGTTTTATATTTTAATATTTTTAAATTTTTTAAATTTCTTTTGTCTAGTTTAATTTTTGTTACTACTGTTTTGATGTTGTTTCCTTATAAAATATTGTGTACATGGTATATCAAAATTGTATTCAGAAATGAAGATTTTTCAAAGTATTGTCATTAGGAAGCCTATTAGTTGACGATCCAGACAAATTCAGTGCTATTTTCTTTGCACAAAAAAAGTGCAAAAAATTGTGGCATTCTGCTAATTTACTAACTTGTATTAGTGTAGTTGCCAAAGGAAATCCATCCAAGTAGCCAAGGAGAGATGAACAGCTTCCTAATAAATTACTTGCAGAAGTGAGGAAAAAAGCTTGCTGAGAGCATTTTTTATGATCAGTTCAGGAACTGACTGCGGTTTTTGCAGTAGAGTCTGCCCCATCAGACTGAGCTGTGCCTCACCTTGTTTTGGTGTTTGGTGTACAATAATTTTGATCCAGAAATAAGAATGTTAAAAGTATAAAAATTTTTTATTGACGCAGCTATGACACCAAACATTATTTTAGCTTATAAGAACGGGGTGTCTTATCCTTACATTTCTCTTCATAGTAGATGCAAGGAACTTATGTTTTTCTGTGGATCAAACGCTGTCATAAGAAATAAAATTATATAACAAAAATATGTTAAAAACGTGTATACAAAAAAGCTAAAGCCCCTGTGGAAGGCAGAGAATAATAATTAAAAAAAGGACTGTAGTATGCAAAAGGAGTTGGAATGAAATCCAATGGCACAGTTAAATGAGGTTTAGAAGTTTTCACAAGACTTGCTGGAAAATATATATTGTTTCTATGAGAAGATTTGAGTTTATTAGCAATAGTCTGGGTAAAATTTCAGGAGTTAAGAGAATACCAATAAAACGAAGACTGACACTAACCAGACCATGCTATAAATACCACACAAAGAGACCAAACAAGCCCTTTAGTTAGAGACATGCTTGATGTTCTGCTTCACTGCTAGTCTGTAACAATAGGAAGAAACCTGTTGTCTCTGTAGAATTAGTTCAGTTAAATAAACTGCTCAAAATGCTATTGTTTAGGACTGACAGCAGCTGCTTACTGTGGTTCCTGTTTATGCATGATCAGCTGATGCAGCTTAGAGTCTGCTGCATTGTGCCTGTAGCACACGTACATTTTAAACTGTGCCATTTGGCATATAGAGTCAGCCCATGTTGCTTTGCATAAATTCCTCTTGGTTTTGTTCTCATCCAGTGGTAAGCATAGCTCAAGATGCAATGCAAGTTTCTCCTCTAAGGAGTAAATTTCTGAATTTTTAGAAATTTGCTTTTATGAAGGTGAATTGGCATATACCTATGATTTAGTTGCATATAACTATCAGAGCAATTACACTTTTCATATTTTACTGCAAATGTAAACTTGAGACTGGATTGTTGCATATAATCTGTAGTAAAAAAATGAAAACCAATTATTCTGAGTATCAGTATAAAGATTTATTTTTCTGAATGACAGACAAAAACTAGGAGCAAAATTCTCTCATATTTTGTTTCTACAAGGAGACCGTATTTCATTCTGATAAGGAATATATCTGTTCTTAGTAAGTGTACATTTTTTTAAATGAACAAGACAGGTTACATTTCGGAAAGCTCCTCCAGACATTAAATAATATAGAAATATTCAAGTTTTTCATTTAGCAATTGGTTTGTCTTTTACTACACTTGTGGTGGACATTCAGGTCTGGGAGAAAACATAGATATTGATAAATATGTTGTCTATGACACTTAGGTGATGCCATTCAGCCTTTTCAGAACTGTGACCTACAATATTTTACTAATACAAACTTGGTGCTCACTGGTAATCATGGGATAATAATTCACTAAACAGCTAGAAGAGAGCTCAGCTCAAGCCCCATACAGACATATGTCAGGAACAGATTATAGGGTAAGAGGCAGAGAAAATTAAATTTTAACCCCTCCCCTCATACATAAACTCAAAAGACTCTCCAAAACAAACAAATATATCCTCAGCTGTTAGGAAAGATAGAAATCAGTAGTGAAAACTGGATTAAAATGTTGGTTTCATGGGGACAGAAGGGAGCAGACTCTCACTGAAAGCATGATCTTCTAATCCAATGCAGGAAAAGTTTTAGCTGAAGGTCCAGCTCTGAGGCTGGACCCTTAAAGTTCCTGAAGAGATCACAATTCATAATAAATGAATAAAGTGAATAATTGAAAATTAATAGCAGCACTTAGACTGTTGTGTGTAGCGTAAAAGAAAAAAAAAAAGTGAAATGAAATTCATAGAGATCCTTATGTTTTCCAAATTATGCTAAGATATGGAAATCTATCTTCTTAACTCTAGCATGTATTTATGTGTTTAATAGCATGGATTTGCAGTAAATGTCATGTTATTATGCAGAATGTATTTGTAGCTCATTTATATGTTTATAGTAAATTTGAGGCCCAAGAATCAGAATTTAAAGACTAGCAGCTTTTATGAATAAAGACTTCTGATTCAGGTCTTAAATTAAAAAAAAATTGATACAAAATAAAAACAGATTTTACCTAGGCTTTCAGACTAGTATGGATAAGATTCAAAACCTGGGGATATATAAATTATATAAATTATCTGGTAGAATAAGAAATGTCTTTTTTTTTTTCTTAGATTAAAAAAGTAATGTGATGTTACAAGTCCTTTGTGATTTATTAAGCAACACTATTTTTGGAGATGAAGTGAATGCTTCATTGGCTTTTGAATCTGAAAGTAGGAAAGAATACATAGGTTGGGGTTTTTTGGTTTTTCTTTAAATCAGAGATAACCCATAGTTTTCTACTGACAATAATATGTTCCATTAATAATATTGTTCCATTGTTCCAATTAAATTTATATCAACATGCTATTCAGTAGCACAAGATATTAAGAATAATTTTTTAGTGTTATTAAAGTATTCACATTCTGAACATGACATTTAGTTGAACTTAAATTCATTAAAATACAGTTAAAAGGCTAGACAGTTGGAATATCGAATCAAGAAAATTTAATAGCTTGATTCTGTTTATTTGCATTCTTCTCTAAGAACTAAGAAAGATGACTGTATGTCTTCTAGGTTTTTCAGATGAGATTGTCTGCAGATGTAAATGAGAATATGAAATATAAGTATAAATCAGATGCAAGATGGTGTATTGCACTACAATGCTCTATTAGAAATAAAAGATCTCAAATAAGTTTACCCAAGAGGTTAGTGTACAAAATCAGGTAAGGTGTAGTAAGGCATAGGAAAAGGAGTTCACCTGGTGTTCTCAGGTGTAAATGATCTATACCTGAGGATGTAATATAGCTTGTTTTATTCCAGCCTGTTATCAAAATACACAAACCATTACTGCCTTTCTTCTAGATCAGAGTGAATTTGTCCAGAACAGGGCCAAGTTCTTATCATGATAATCCCCATGAGCTTAGAGCAAGGAGGTTTTGGCCTATGTTTAATTAAAGCAGCATTATGGTACTTAGACATCTGTTACATTTGTACATTGTGGGTCAAGGGCTCAGCTCAAGCTTCTCTTCTGAGGTCTGTATGGCCACTGCTGAATCTTTTTTTCCCCTCCAATATTTTTCATAACTAAGTCATGAATTCCATGTTCAAGGACTTTCCCTCATCAGGGAAAAGCATGTAACTTGGTCCTCGATTTCTAACATTTTAAGATTTTAAGAAGCATTTTTAAAAAGAAACTTTCCAAAGAAGTTTTATGAGCCACAGTGTGGAACCAGTAATGGGGAAAGATGCAGACTTTGTCTTTAATCTGACTCTTAGAATGATAAGGTGGGTATCTAAGCATTGTGGTTAGGTGCAATGCTCTATTGTCATCATTTGAACATCTGCAAACAATGGTTTTCCTACATTTACATAATTCTTAGCTATTTCGATCTTCTATTTTATATCATATATGTTGGCACTTTCATTCCCTTCCTATCCCCATCCAAAACAACCTAATGCAAGAAATTCATCCCACTTTATATGAGCCTTTAGTTTCAGTCAATGAGACTAATCACATGACTAAAGATTCAGACATATACTTCCTTAACAAATACCTGTGACAGTTGAAGATTGCCCTCTTTCCTCTCTTAAATTATTTCTGTCATGGCTCTATTAATAAGAGAGAATATTGAGAATACCTGAGCGCCCTGCAGGCACCTCAAAGAAAAGTACCACAGTTTGCATTGAAAAATTTTGCTTTAGATCCATGTAAAAAGTTTATTTGAAGTGTTTTGTTAAATTAGCTCCTCTCTTTGTGAACACAATTCTTTTAAGAAAAATAGGCTGTTTACCATCCAGTCTTGCATTTTGTTGGATTTTTATCATACCACCACTTTAGACATGGTTAGTTTATTCCAAAACAATTAACGAAAAATGGATTCATTTTGGAAATATATTGGTGAAGCTTGTTTTCCATCTATCATTAGTACATATATGGGCTTTGAGTGATCAGGCAATGCATTTTGATACTTGTGTCCTTACTGACCCTTGAGAAGAAGAAAAAAAAATTTCCACTCCCATTTTCAGAAATGCTTTACATTGGTAAAGAATCTTTCAAACTATGAACAATGAAGCCTCACTTCTACGTATAAAAAAGTTTTTCCTAACTTAAAAAAAAATTCATCTGTAAAGTTTTGAACCTGAACTTTTGCCTGATCTAAAGGAGTATCAAACCCTCCTCTGATGAACTGTTAGGTATACTCCTGAGCAGCTTTTCCCACAGTTTTAGGAAGGTGGTATGTTCTGGCTCAGTGAAGAGAGAATCTGAAAATTTCATAGTGCAAGGCTTTATATTCTAGAAGGATATAAAAGAAACTATATATAACCTAATCAGTTTGCTGAGCAGCAAGTGTATTTCTTTCAAAGTAAATAGCTTCTGCAAAATATTATTTATATAGTTCTTGCAAATTGGTTTGAAGGGTTGTTTAGACAATCTTATTATGTATAAAGATAAAAACTTCCATCAAGAAATTATGCAAAAGAAAATGGACACACCAGCTGGATAAATCTATCATACATCGGCAAAAAGCAACAAGCACTTTTAATTAGCTGAGTGAATGTAGTTTGTTGAATGTTGAAAGCACAGACTCACTCATATTAAAATGTGCCTAATTTTCTGTGAAAAAGTCCCATCTGAGCAGCCCTGACCATAGTCAATCATACTAAAAGCCACTGGTGCTTTATTTGATTTACCAATATAAAATGCAAATTAGGTGATTAAGTGGAGTGGCAGACATAGTAGGGCCTCTTTCAAACCATCAAGTTAAATGCAAGCAGACAGCAAACTGGCTGTGCAAAGAAAATTTTAGCATATTCGTTTGATTAGTGCTACAAAAATTTAATTAGGTTGGCTAATTACTTGACAAATTGCTCTACACTAGAGAAAAGGCAGAGCATGTTTTATTCCTGCAAAAACTCTGTGTGTGTTTTAGCCCAAATGCTATCTGCCAATTTGCAAAAGCATTATTAAATGAATGAAGAATGGTACAACAGTCTCCAACAATGGTGAATTGTTTAATGCATATAATTAGAGAAAGCGCACACCACTATATCCATATGTCCATGATCCCTCATGTCTAAAAATATTTAACACAATATTTCTAGAAAAATACTGTCAAAACAGATTATTACAAGGTTATCAATTCTTCATAAGAAGCAATATATGGAAAATACTCATTAGAGGAAAACACAGCTCATCCAAAGCAGAACCTCTTCACCCAAATGAACTCTATCAAACACAGTAACACTTTGTATGTTACTAGGAGGAAATAATATACACTGTACAGCTAAGGCGTGTGTCTCTCTATTTATTGTTAAGCAATGCCAAGAGAATTAATTCTCTGGGAAAGAAAAAAAAAAACAAACTTGGAGGAATTTTGTGATTTTATTGGTGTGAACAGGCCATATAAGAAGAACATCAGGACTTTAGGTAGAGTAATACATTTCTCTTCTTGCTTGTCTATTTGCATTCACATGCCACAAAAGCTGCCAATTTTTATTCAGGAGATTGCATTTGCTTTTGCTGGCATTCAGTGTAACTAATCAGCCTCTACTGACTCAGACATCATGATAATATAAATAGATACCCACTTTATCTATTCAAGTGGAAAAAATAAGTATCATATTATATAAACATAATGCATTGCAATTGGCAATTAGATACTGCATTTAACTCGGGCTAAAACAATGTCTTAGGAAACCAAGGAATATGTGAGATCTCTTTTAACAATCATGATACATGTGCATGCAAGAATAAAATAATATTTTTTGCAATTAGCAGTTCTCAGCTTCTGTTCTACCTTGCCAATATACTTTTAAGTGTACAGTCTTAGTGAGACATCAAAAACCTTAAATCACATATAATTTCAGGTTAACTCAATATGAGTATTAGTCTGTGACGGCACTTTTTTCCAACATAATATATATTAAAACAAATTTTAATTCCTTTGCAGTTTGTCTGAACAATTGTTATGCTCTATTCAATAGGAAGATAAATGGGCTTTCTGAGGATTTTAAAAGGAAAGTAGCCAAACATGGCATTTCAGTCTTTATGTCCTGATTCTTCAAAATTCATGCTTTTCAAAAGATGATTCCCATTTAAGCATTTACACCTTTTTAAACAAAATTTAAAAGATTTGAAATTCCTTTTCACTTAAAAAGCTCTTGTTTATACTGAAATAATCCAGAAAAAGATTAATAATAATAATAGTAATAATAATAATATTGAAATCACAGAGAATAGAAAAAAAATTTGCTCTACTACTACTACTACTACTACTACTACTTTTTTACAAAAGCAATAGGAAAAGCAATACAGGGACTAGGTTCAGAAAATACTCCAGCATCCAAACAACTAACTTTATCCTAGCTCTGACTTATCCTGGAGTTCAGAGGACACATCTGCATAGAGGTAGAACTTAATATTACCTGCACATTCAGGAAAAGATGCCACAAATTAATTATGAAAGACTACAATTCCTTAAAATTATTAATGTAAAGAGGAAAAGAGAAGCTTCACCTCAGTCCTGTTATGAAATGTTCACTATAGATATCAAAACCTCAGCAGTGAACAACAGGCCTTGTGTGAGATCCTCCAATAAACTGAAACTTTGTAATGAAGACTAAACTGAAAAAAATCACTATTTTTCAAGGATAAATATCTTAAAAGCTATTGAAAGCAGCGATTGCACAAGCAATCCCAAAGTTTCCTTGAATATGTCAAAGACAACTTCCTTATACAAGTGATTGATCTGCCAACAAGGACAGGTGCCATTCTGGGTCTTGTTGTCAGCTCTGGGCGGGAACTGGTGGGGAAGGTGATGCCCCAGGGCAGCGTTTACTGCAGTGACCACCACGTGGTAGAGCTTGAGATCCTCATGGCAATGAGGATGTCATGCAGCCAGTTCACCACCCTGGAACTCAGGAGAGAAAACTTTGGCTCCTTCAAGGACTGACTTGGTAAAGTCTCATGGGAAAAAGCTCTGAAGGGCAGAGGGGGCTAAGAATGCTGGTATTCAAAGATCATCCAAGCCAAGAACAATGGATGCCAAAAAGCACCAAATCAGGCAAAAACTCCAGGAAGCCCCCATGGATAAGGAGTAAACTCAGAACATAAAAAGAAGCTTTCAGAAGGTGGAGAGCTCCTAGCAACCTTCCAGTGTCAGATGAGGCCTGCAAGGAAGCTGGAGAGGGACTCTTCATCAGCAAGTGTAGTGACGGGAGAAACAGCAATGTGTACAAACTGAAAGAGGGGAAGTTTAGGCTGGATATTAGGAAGAAATTCTTTACTGCTAGGGTGGACAGGCGCTAGAAGAAGTGGTCCAAGAGGGTTGAGGATGTCCCAACCCTAGCAGTGTTTAAGGCCAAGCTGGATATGGCCTCGAGCAATGTGGTTTAGTGGAGGGTGTCCCTGCTAATGGCAGAGGGAATTGGAACTAAGTGATCTTTAAGATCCCTTCAAACTCTAAAGATTCTATGAGTCTATGTCTTTTTCTACTATTTTTTCTTGGTCTTGAACATGCTATCTATGGCAACTCCACATGCATGAAAATGGAAACAAGGGAACATATTCGGATCCACGAAAAGAGAATTCTGGTTTCTCAGGAAATGCCAACCTAATATCACTGTGTGTTAAAGGATATGAGGAAAATATACTTCCCATTTGATTTTTACTTCATATATTTTAAAAAGCAAGGAGCAATGTTTTTAAGAAATAATTTAAATGGCTATGCAAATTAATAACTATATATACATAATAATTATATTTATGAGTAAGTATGTCTTGAACAGCTAGATAGGAAAGCCAGAATACAGAAAAATGTTATTAGAACAGATAGTGGAGACTACAGCTCTTCCTATAGTCAGCATAGAGCAGAAAATATTAAGGATCTTATCAACATAGCATAACAATTCTCAATATTCTTTTTGAGAATTTTTCATCATAATTAAAGTCCTTCTTCCCACAGGTGCACATAGTCTCTCTAGACAAGCCCAATCCTCTAAATTTCAAACTCTCACCTTTCAGTTTTCATAAAAAGCAACAATTTTCCCCCTCAAATCCTTCCCACATCCTCAAGTGGTTTGGGCAAGTCCCTGGTCTCTTTTAACTGTCGTGATAACTTTGTGACTGACCCATCTATACTGGGTCAGAGAAAATGAAGCACCTTTCCTGAAGAGTAACTTCCATGAAAAAACTGTGAGAAGGAACAGCAAAAAAATCAGGAATGTCACATATAGGAGGAACTAAGGCAGGAAGGATTTCTAGGATTTTCTGATCTCTCTGAGTTACATACACTGACTATGAGAACTGTGCAAGGCTGTTGGGATGCCCTGAGTGGGACCACCGAAGAGAGAGCAGCCCTGGAGCCAGCAGAAGAGACAGCAGATGCAGGATTGTGTGTGAGGCAAACTTTCATTCTCAGCTTTTTGCTTTAGCCTTGACTAGACTTGTGCAAAACACTGCTCATCCTAAAGTGATAAATGCGTCAGTTTAAGACAAAACTCTGGCAAGTACAGAGCTTCTTGTCTGTTTGATTTACTTCTCATTGCTGCCTTTCTGTTTGAAACAGGGGAACAAACAAGAAAATGGGAACCCTAAATACTTGAAAAGACATTTGCTGCAGCAAAAGTACACATAAAAAGTAACAGTCTGTTTTCCTATTCTGAAAAAAAAAGACCCACTTAAAAAGTAATAGAAATAGGAATCCAATTATTACTTAGATGAGACAGTTAGAAGCTGGGGAAGCTCAAGACAAAATAGCTATTCATTTTGGTTACTGCTTGTGAGGGAGACACACAGCCCTGGAACTGACATCAAGAAAAATTTTGGTTTATGTGCAAATTATGGAGTTGGTGCATGAATTTACCCTTTTTAAAAAAATCTCAATTTAGAAAAGGACTATTTTTTAAAAAAATCTCTCATTACTGGATTATTTACAATTTTATCCTTGTTACAGCAAAAGCCGTCAGACTTGGTTTGGACTTGTTCCTGGTTTCACTTGACTTTTTTTCGTGTTTTGTGTTTAATATTCTCTCCTTATTATTGGCTCTTTGTCTTGCAGACAAGACACTATACAAAGCTGGTATGCCACTCCATCCTTGTGTATGCAGCATGATGATATGTCTTAGGTAACAAGGTTGGAAAAGCCTTATTTAGTTTCCTCTGGGTCCTGGTCTGTGAAGGTTATGTTACTTTGGCTTTGGTAGAATATCATGGTTATGCTATACACAGTTAAAATCTGGATACTAAAATTAGATTTTTTGCTATTTGTTTTGGGAATCAAATTTTGGATTACATAGCATTGAACCAACTCCTAAACTTCAAAGAAAAGATCCTTGGTTTTATTTATTTGCATTAGGACTTACACAAATGAGTATTTTAATCATCTCATTGTGTAGCATTCTAGATAAAAGGTAATATTTGGGAAAATAAAGTGTACTAGTATGAAAATTATTATTAAATCAGAAAAGTTCTTTTATCTTGAGTCACTTTTTTTTTTCATTCCCTCCTGTTTCTGCTGCTTTCTGGCAGTTATTATTTTTTTTATTTATTAAAATATTACTTTTTCCTTATTGATTCTACTAAATTTACTCCTGAAAAGTTATTTCAGTGCACTCTGAAATGATGGCAGCAAAATATGGTTTTAAACACATTTGTGTTACTTTTCTCAGAGTTACGTTATCTGAGAGAGTTAAGACATTAGGAAAGGGTCTTGATAAAAAGGAACATCTCTATTGAGAATTTGAAGGAAAACAGTGAAATTTAATGCTATCATCTAGCATACTCTAATTAGTCTCTCATGTGAATTTGAAAATCCTTCTTCCCTAGTACTTGCTAAAGGCAATTATGCAAGAGCAAAACCACACAGTGCTACTGCTGAAAACTGCCAATAGATTCTTAAGTGTTTCAAACAAGGATTTATTAGATTGCCTAAGCACTTGTAAATTATAATAACAGAGGACAGCATAGATGACGAGAATAAAAAAAAAGCTTCCTGGGAAATGCACCTAACAAAACACAAACAATAAGTTAATATTTCAGTGATAGTCTGCAGTCTATTCTTATGCTTGAGGAATTTTTCTTTTCTTCCCTTTTTCTTTTATTTTTCAATATTCCATCAAGTATGGAATAGCTATAAGCTAGTGAAAAAAAATTCAGGGGTTTTCATGATAATAAGAGGATTTCATTTAAACTTCTGAATATATTTCAGCTATTTGAACTAAAATCTGTGATCAATTTGAACTGATCTTTTCCTCACCTTTGTAACAACTAAGAATTACAAGTGAGCAAAAGTGAATCGAATTCTATTAAATGCTCTGGGCTTATATTTTGGACACTGCAATAGCAAGCAGAACCATGTGAGCAAACCCTGAACATTAAATTATAAGCCACAGTTTCTCTCCCTTCTACATTAACATAGATCTGAATAGCTTTGACAAGTACAAGATGTTTGTTCTTGATCCAAGCTAATGCTTGAAAACAAACCTTTGACTTAATACAGCTATTTTTTTAACTGTAGGGTTGATATTGTTTAATTTGGGCACATAATTTCAAGGTATGTATTACAGATGATGTAGCAAACACAGATGACTTTCTTTTCCTTGTAGGAATTGAGTTCCAGAATTCTGCAGTTGGAAACTTTGCAATATTTGTAATAAATTTAGTTTTGTACATACCATCTTACTAATTAGTAGCAATAATTAGAAAGTACTGATAATATTTTCATCAAAATCTGGCTTCTCTCCAAAACCAGACAAAGTTTCTAGAATGAACAAATCATACCATGACCATATGTGTCAGGTCAAATAATTTAGTTCTTGAGAGACTAATTTCAAAGTACTGTTGATTCTGCCTGTCTTATATAGAGGCTGGTAGCACCAAATCAAATTCCTTAACTTATTTTAATAAATAAATAGTAATTATAATTATTTTCTTTCAACTCGACCTTCTCCCTCTGATCGGATTTTAACCTACTACAATGCTGACCTAGAAAAGAAATTTTTTTCCTCTTTCTGCTCTTAATCAGGATATTCCATGTGAGAGGACACAGAGAATAAACTTCTTATGACTGAATTCAAGATCAGATTTTAAAGAAAGGACTGTTGATACTTCATCTTTAAAAGCAATGCAGACATACATTTCCAGTGCTGGATCATTAACAATCCCCGAAACCCACAGGGATTGACAAGCTCTGCAGGTGCCTGAGGCTTCCAAAACACACAAAGTTCTGCTTCTGCACTTCTGCTTATGTCCAAATATCTGAGTTACAACAGTTCTGAGCAGCCAAGAGAAACTGCCAGTTATATTTATCTACGTGAAATCTTGAATCATTTACTAGAAATATATTCAGAGTGCTGAATTACTGCGAGACATCAGAGTGTTTGTTTTTTGAGCAGACAGTGTATATATGATATGTGTAAGGTACTGAAGTTCATGAAAGACAGTAAATGATATAAGTATTTGAAAAATTGTTAAGTATATCTCAAGGAAGGTAGGTTCATGTGTGTGTGTGTGTGCTTTCAGCCAAAATAAGAAGGCAATATATTTGAAATATAGATATTTGATACATTAGTGTGATGTTTGTTGGTTGTTTCCTTGAAGATCCTCAAAAGGCTGAGGAAATGTAACATTTTCTTTCATCTATTAGAAGATGATGGGTGCAAAACTGCTAAACTCTGATTTAGTGAAACAAACTCAAAATAAAAATTATTTTTGTGTGTCCACTGTTCAGTCATTGACAGAGTTAAACCAAAGTGATGGTCAAGACAATGATGAGGATCAGTCAATTCAAACTCTTGTAAAACTGAGAAGGGTATGGTGGTAGAATAAGGGGGAAAAAATATTCTTGGAACATCCAGTCTGTTCTTTGGACCACCCCAAAGCACCTTGGCACTGGACGCAGCTGAGACCCACAGTCATATATGTGGTACCTCTGGGAAAATAGACTTAAGAAAGGGCAAAAATGGCAGAAAGAAAGAGAAATGAGGAGAAAAAAAAATAGGTGAGAGACACCTTTTTTTCTCTTTTTCTTTCTCTTTTTTTCTTCCTGACCTAGTTAGAAGGAAGGGCAGTGAGAGAGTACCTGGAGAGAGAATGGGAGACTACCTACCTTTTGACCATTAGCCGAAGTTAACCCAATGTAGAGGTACAAGTGTTAACCTACTGAGGCAATTGAGGATCTCAGGATCTCAATACTGCTCTAATTGAAAACAAAGCTGCAATGTGGGAAGTTAACTACAGCATATTAAACCAAAACCATTAAAATGAGTGGGTTCAGCAAAACTCTGATCTTGGTTTTGGTTGGATTTGATCAACTCAGCACACCAACACTCTGTAGCATACCTAAAGCCCTGCAAAAAATATGTGTCCCTGTAAAGATAAGTTCATATTTTAACCAAATTTGCCTTCTACTTTCCTTTTATATATCACCTATGTAGTGTGCTGAATGTCTGTCCTCCAGCACTCCAGCTCTAGTTAAATCCTCAACCTGACTTTCTCCAGAATGGGCTGGAGCTAATGAAGTGTCTGAACAACATGGTGATTTTCTACAGTAAGAAACCTGGACAAGAGCCAGACATTTTATTGTTCACCTATACTTTGCTTTCTTGGGTAAAATAGCTGGAGACTGTTCCCTCCAGATCTGATGCCTCTGACAATAATAAGTGTCTTTCCTGTCTTTCTCTCCCTCTCAGAGAGAGATCACTTAATGGTCAGTGATACCTTGCTATTAATTGATACAAACTAGGTTCTGTAGTTAAAACAGAAAGTTGAATTGTCCTGAGGATTGGGGTTTTTCTTTTAGTTGAAAAGAAGTAACTGAGACAGCTGGAGAAGAAGCAAAAATGTTTAGCCTTATCCAGCTATTTAAGTGATTTTTGATTACTGACTGCAGGCCTCAGTTTATTAAATTCTAGTTTGAAATTGGAAATTTGTATGAAGTGATGCTTCTATCTCAACTACATACATAGTGAAAAGAAGCAATAAACCTTTGTTCACTAAGTGCTCACTTTGTACTCTAAGTGAAAGCATCTTATCCAGAGTACTGAGAGTGTGGGTGGTATAATTCTACATAAGACTGTTTGAGGACCCCAAAGGTAGAAATGGCACCTTTGACATTATAGTCTTGCAATTTCTGAACTACTGATGAATGGCTGAACCTACTTCAAAAATGCTAACTATTTATTATTAGGGCACTGAGGCTGATTTCATCTGTATCTGGCTAAGAATTATTCTGGCTCTGAAATCATTATAGGGCTGGTCTGGACTGGTGGATGCTGAGAAGAGCAGAAATGAAGTTCCAGCTAATTAATCATTGATGAGAGACTGAAAGCACCTGGTTCATTAAATATAACTGTAATGATTTTCCAGCTAGTTCTTATTCTAGCAAATATGATCACTCCTGTTGTGTTTTCATACCAAGTAACAAATCTGTAGCCACTTGATGTTGTGTGTGGACCAGGATACGGATCCTAGTCTGGAAGGACAAAACAAAATATCTTATTATGGCAAAAAGTATAATTGTAGTCTTTCTGACCTGAAGCAACAAAGAGAACAAGAGTTAGCTCCACTTTGCCTGGAGCTTCAAGGAACACCAGCCAGAAGTATACTCTTGAGGGAGGTATAACCTATGTCCATATGTCATATGTGGACAGATGTTACTTTAAGTATGGAACCACTGGTTCAGTCACAGCTCTTGGATGTTTAGCACTTCAGAAAAATCAGGCAGCTTATTTTGCTGCTCAACCAAGGCTTTTCAAACCTAAAGTTGTCACTCATTTATTCATTCTCCATTCTTCAGCTTGATCAGAGTGATCAAACACGTGAGGTTTTTACACAAAAATGTGTAAGTAAATTCAGAAATTATTTTCATCTGTTATGTAACCACTTCCTTCTGAGAGAGAGATCTATGCTTTCTCTGGTGTGATGGATAAGGTACTCCCACACTGAATCACAATGGCTGGAAGAAATAGAAAAATTTCTCTTGGGAGAGACAGTCTATCCAAAAGTCAAACCTGAGGAAACAGTCTAGCTCTAGCTTCTGTGATATCAAAAGAGATCAGATTATAGTTGAATAATGAAAAATGAGTATTTTTACTTTGTCAGACTGAAAGGTTTAAAAGTCACTTGTTCCACCTCCTGTATAAAAACCATCCTCTTTTCCAGCTTCAACAAAAATACTATTTATTTGTGAAAACCTTCCATTGTGGAGAAAATGCATTTTCTGTTGACACAAAAGATGAAATATCAGAGATTGTATTTGTGAACTAGAAAAAAGATATCTGCATATATGTTTTCAAACTATATATTTGGTACATCCTATGTCTACACACAGAGATCTTGAAATGTTCATGAACACATTAACATTTGAATCCCATATTTCTTCTGATGGCAGATGCTATCTCCCAGTATAATGGGTACAGAAAGTCAGATACCTTTATGAGGTGATTTTGATTTTACAGAATTATAGATTCATAGAATCATTAAGGTTGGAGAATACCTCAAATGTTCCTGAGTCCAACCTTTGACCAAACATTACCACATTACCTAAACCATAGCACTACATGCAATATTGAATAATTTCTTGAATACTTCCAGGGATGCTGACTCTATCACCTCCCTGGGTACTTCGTTCCAATGCCTGACAACTATTTCCATGCAGAAATTCTTCATGACATTCAACTTGAACCTCCCCTGCCACAGCTTGAGCCCATTTCCTTTCATCGTGTTACTGACTGTTTGGGAGAAGAGACTGACCCTGGCCTTTAAGGGAAGAAGAGGCTGAATGTCTCTTCAGGCATTTGTAGAGAATGATTAGGCCTTCTCAGAGTCCTTTTCTCCAGGATAAACACCCCCAGCTCCCTCAGCTGCTCCTCACAGGACTGGTGCTCCAGACCCTTTCCCAGCTCCATTCCCCTTCTCTGGACTCTCTCCAGCCCCTCAGTGTCTTTCTTGCAGTGAGGGCCCAGAACTGGACACAGCACTCCAGGTGTGGCCTCAGCAGTGCCCAGCACAGGGGGACAATCCCTGCCCTGCTCCTGCTGCCCACACCATTGCTGATCCAGGCCAGGATGCCACTGGCCTTCTTGGCCCCCTGGGCACACCCTGCCTCATGTTCAGTCACTGTCACCAGCACCCCCAGGTCCTTTCCAGCCACTCTGTCCCAGCCTGTGGCCCTGCCTGGGGCTGTTGTGACCCAAGGGCAGGACCTGGCACTTGGCCTTGTTGAACCTCCCACCACTGGCCTCAGCCCATGATCCAGCCTGTCCAGATCCCTCTGCAGAGCCTTCCTGCCTATCAACATTCCAGCAAACAGGATTTGGCCCAACTGAGGAGCCACACTCCTGACTTGCCACCAGCTGGATGTAACTCCACTCACCACCACTCTCTGGGTCTGGCCATCCAGCCATTTTTTAGCCCAATGAAGGGTGCACCTGTCCAAGTCAGCAGCTTCCAGCTTTCCTAGGAAAATGCTGCGGGAAACAGTGTCAAAGGCTTTGCTAAAATGACTGTAGACAACATTCACAACCCTTCACTCATCCACTAGGTGGGTCTCAGAAGGAGACCAGGTTACGCAGGCAGGATCTGCCTTTCCCATTCCTGTAGTGGTTGAGTTTGATGCCACGGTTGTCTGTGGGTGCGCCATGTGATTGCACTTTAGATAATCTCTTCTTTAACCTTCTTGGGCACTGAGACTCTGACAGACCTGATATTCCTCTATTTTAGGTGACTTAAATTGTTCTTGAAATGACCATCTCTTCATTGCCTCCAAAGGACTTGCACCCAATCACAGTGAATCCAAACATATTTGGAATTAGCCTACATACATATCTAATTAATTTGTCCTTATTTTTTCAGTTCTCCATTCCAGGAAAGGGATAAAAGCCTGTTAGGTTCTCTTAAGACATACAACTCATCCTGGCTCAGAGGATTCATACTGCAAGAATTTCAAAATTTCCATTACAGGAGCTTGGTGATTTCAGTTTTCCTTCATAGTGTTAGAATTTGACTTTTAGCTATAATTTCATTCCCATAGATATGTTTAGATAATTTTCTAAAAGCTGATTGACCAAATATTTAGATGGCATCACAGACTGACTTTTAATGAAGAACACTTTACGAGCGGTTCCTCACTTTTAAAGAGCTTTGTTAAAATACATCTTTAACCAAATTTCCCTATTAAAAAAAAAAAAAGAAGAAATACACATATATATATATGTAATAGTTTCTTTTTTCTCCTGGCAGTTATTCTTCTGGGGGGTCACAGGATAGAAAAAATCTCTGACAGAAGTATTTTCTTCGTTGAGGTAATCTTATCAGATTAATTTATTTGGCCATGAAGGTTCTTTTTAGAGCACTTTGAAAGCATAAGCAGAGCAAAGAATGCTTGAAAGTGCATGGAATTTGATTTACATTTTTAGAACAAAGAAACAAATGAAAATGTGAGTATTGTCTTTATCTTCAGTGTTATTGTATGTGGTATCCTTCTATAATCTTCTCTTGTAATGATACTTAATAGCTGCCTTTGAGATATTAATGGAAATTGTCACAGGCAAGGGAGATATTACTGCATCTAATGAAGCAAAGGAGGACTGAAAGGAAAAAAGAACAATAAGTGAAATCTGAACAAATAAAAGAATTTAGCTTATTTCTGAAATTTAACCCTTTACATGGATTATTGTCATAAAATCAAACTAAGTGAACACAGTTCCTATTTAACATAATAGTACTCTATTCATGAAAACTTACTGAGCAGTTACAGTACATTGATTTTGGATATAAGAATTTAAGTGTATATTCTTTGTCAGCCCTTAACACATCATTACAACAATACTGCTATAAAATATGTCAAATTTTTGATACACTGTACTAAATGAATTCTTTCTGACTGATGAGTATGTGTACTTCAAATAATTCATAGCTAGGAAGATAAATAAAACCATTTTATAAGGGAAAAGTATAATTTGGGTAGAAAATATGGCTCTTGCCAAAATACAAACATGGGCATCATATTTAAACATATATCCCACTGTCTCTCCACTCATCTTATGTTCAGAGAAATTACTATTACATCTCAAGCAGTCGACCTGACCAGCTGAACAAGAAGCTTATAAGCGGAAGCTGTAAAATATAAACTAACACCTTAATAAATGTGTTAGCATTTTGTAACAAGTCTTCCACTATTGTTGCTTTTTGGTAATGGACTGTTCAGTGAAAGACAAAAAATAACACCCAAATAAAAGCTCTTGCACTTCACAGCAATTTGTTCACTACTTGTTTTTTCAACTCAGAGAAAGAAAAAATATTAAAACACTATTTAGTTTTAGTTAGAAGATATTTTATTTTAAGCTACATTTTAAAGTGAACCTATATACATTTATTTATTATTATTTATCTAAATATATTTAAAGAATAAAAAAATGAAAATTATATTAAGTCTGCATTAAGTTCTAAGTTTTTTGCAATTGGCTTGAATAACTACAATTAATGAAAAAATTCATTGAGTGTACAGAATGCCTATCTTTTCCTACAGTTTTGAAGAAAGTAAAGTAATGGAATTCACAAAAGTTGTTGACTTAATCCCTGAGAAAACTTTTTGTTGAAATGATTATTCTGGAAATGCTAGTAATTTCTACAGATAAATCTATGTTTTTCTATATTCAGTGTTTGCAATGAAATGGTTCAAAAATGCATGGAAAGTAAAAAAACAACCAAACTCCAGAAAGCAAGGAAAACTGGGTTGGTTTTTTTTGTCTGTTTGTATTTGATTTTTGTGTGTCTGTGTATGTGCTTATATGTGTTTGTTTGTTGTTGTGGTGGTTTTTGTTTTGTTGTTTTGTTTTGGTGTTTTTCCTTTTTTTGTGTGTGTATGTGGTTTAGTTAGTTTGTTTGTTTCTTTGGTTGATTTTTTTTTTTTTAGTTTTTTGAATCTATGCATTGTTTATAGAACATCTGGAACTGAAATCATGATGATTACAAAAGATATGCAGAATTTCATTAGAACTGGTTCATTTTTTAATATTGAAACAGAAAAACATGCTTACAAACCCAAGAATCTTATATATATGGACTGTGTATGCCATGCTGTTTTACAGATATAAAAATGCTATAACATGATTTTTATGTATTTTAATGTAATTGTAATTTTCATCCAACTGGAATTTTGAAATATGAGCAGTCAAAAATCATTACTTAATCACTAAAAAAGGATTAACGACAAGAAAAATGAATTTACTGAATTTTGTTTATGAAATTTTCTGCCTGTTCAAATGTATGAACTTTGATATAATATATCTCTTTAAAGAAATGCCAAACTTGTTCTAATACTATAATTATGAGACTTATCAGCTGATAATATCAATACCAGAAAAATAAATCCAAGGAACAAGAGATCTGATATTATGTAATAAACAGCTATATATGCCTGCTAAAATTATGTGTGTGAACATAATCAGCTTTCAGAGACAGATGAGAATGTAGTTGGTTAGGCATGAGTAGGAAGAACAAAATTTTAAAAAAATAAAGCAAGATAAGAAATGTTAAAACAATATACTACATTTCTAGATTGTCAGATGATTAATTCAAAATGCTACTATTAAAATCATTAGCTAAAATCACCTTGATTTAAATATATGCTCAGCATTGTAACAATTGAACTGCTTCTGATCCTAAAGGTGATGTAATATTAAAATGAATAAAATAGCAATGAACTTCTTTTTACATGATATTCACTTACTGGTAGATTTCAGACAAAAGCAGAATTCGGCCATTCACATGCAGTGCTCTTTGATAAAATGTTCTATGTGTTGCTGTACAGAAGCCTGAGATTTCTAACAGAAATGTTAAGAGATATGTATGAATAGATACTTAGGGTGTATCTAGTATGTCTAAAATTTAATACACAATATATGAAAAAAAATGAAAATCCCAACTGCATATAAACCAAATCTTATATATATATAAAAAGTCCTAAGCAATCATACTTTTTGTTGCTACTTTAATGCTTTAATCTTTCTCCTGACTTAGAGTCAGTTTGAAAAACAGATATCTGAACAAGCCTGTACTCAGATGATTCCTAAGCCATTCTAGTAAACATGAACTATAATTTTTGCTTGAAATTTGTAGCAGGCTAATATTTTCTGTGTAAAAATGGTGACTTGTGAACCGAGCACTTGAAACCAACGTTCCGTTTAAATCACCTGTGCTATCACAGAAGAAAGAAAAATATACATTTTCCAAGGCTTTGGGGGGAGGTATCTGTTGACTCTAAAATAAGTTACAGAACATTCCCTTCATTTCCAGACTGTTAATGCTTATCCATAGCTTAAGTAAGAATACTTACTTTTTCTCTTCAATTGTGAACATTACAAACAGAGATTAGTGGCCTTTCACTTCAGAGCTGTCAGAGTTAAAGTGACATGAAGCTATTAACATTCTGTTGCAAGTGGCCAGAAGCTTCCTCTGAGATTCCTCTGTCTTTTGTGTTTTAGATTTTTTCTGCCCCTATCTAAAGATCACTAAAACCCTTAGTCTGCACTGTATTCATGATGATCACCCATTTGCTTTTAAATTAAAGCAGGCCCTGGCAGAGTATATCCCAATTATTAGAGCTCCTTCACAGTACCAGATATTATACACTTCAAAATGTCAGATTATCCCATAAAAACTACTATATGATGTTCCATATGAAAGAGTTTAAATGGAATAATTAGAAGGCATCCAACATATCTATGAGATGACCAGTTATAAAAGAAAATTAGTATACAACACTCTTGTTGGAGTTATACTCCACTACCTCAGGAACTCACCAAAATTTCTCTGTAAGTACATATCTCTAAATATGAAACAAAATTCAAAAATCAGGAGAAAAGAGGGACACAAATCTCAAGAAAGATTAAGCAAGGATACATATATAGTGTTTATACTTTTGTGTTCCGTTACTTTTTACTTCTTTGGTACTGTGTAGTCTCCTAACTGTTTATAAAATCCCTGAGAAAATGAAGACATCTTTCATTTACAGAGTTTTTCAGGACAGCTTCCAGAATCTCTGGATAAGATTTAACCTGTGTGAAATTTTGTCCATTTTATAGTAAGCACAAACACCTATTCACATATTATAGAGACTTAGGGCAAATGGCCTCCAACATTTTCCACTGTGTGAACTCTGACAGGGAGCATTTTCACTGCTGTGAAGATGTGAAGTGAAACTTTGGGTCACTGAATACACAGAGGTTTTGGTTACAACTTTAAGCAGCACCTCACAAAGTTTTATGAGCTGGATATTAAAGACAACTTCCTGAAGATATAAACTTGTGGCTTACTATCCATTTGCATGTCCTTCCACTCTCTTTTACTTCTTATTCCACTCAGATATTTTCACCTTTGAATAAGATTTCTTCTTTTCTTAAAATTTTATACCAAGTGTTTCAATGTAGCTCTGTTTATTTAGCTCCCATAAATGCTATTAAAGCCATGTTGCTTTTACTAGCAATAGAGCTAATTTTTGTGCTTTTAAAAGGCATAAAAATTTTCAAAGAAGCAGTAAGTTCGTATATTGGTTCATAGATAATGTTACTATGAGAACCTAGTGACGTTTACAATAGCAGTCATAGTGAGGAAATAGAGGAAATACTTATTTTCCCTGTTAAAAACTAAATGGCTCTTTTCAACTTGCAGAGCAGTATTTCCCAGCTCTTCATCATTCAGGAAGTTATGGTTTTGGTTGCTTGAAGGTACTAGATTTAGCAACCTTGAGCTAAAATCCTTGACCTTGATCAGAACTTTGATTATTCAGTATCTTCCGATGCTGGGTGTATCAGTAGTCATTTTACTATTACATTGCTTTAAAAAAAATAGTCTGAAAAATCTTTTTAAAACACATACAAGCACGCAATTGAAGTCTTGTCTTTAACATTTAAAACTCTTTAAGTGCAAAGAACTCTACTGTTACCATGCAGAAATAATAACAATTGTTTTCCATGCTTACCTGCACATTTAAAAAAAGCTGGAATCAATTTAACTGAACTTAACACAGATAGGCAAATCTATTCTAGGTAGTTAATTTATATAAACCTTGCAGAAGGTGTTATTATGTTTAGTTTATGAATTATGAGAGACATATGGAGATGAATGTAAAAACTGAGACTAGAACTCAATCCTTATCATAAAAGACCCCACCAATGAATGGATTTTGATGCTGCATGCTTACACCCTGACATATTTGCAATATAAAAAATAAAAAGAATTAAAAAATTGTGGTTGAAACAGGATTATCAAAAGCAAGACCAGACCACTTTGCTAAGGAATATACAGAAGTCTTCATTTTAAATAACAGAGATCACAGTTTTGTATTTGCATGCAGAAACTGCTTTTATAATTTTGAACAATCTGTATAGACAGTTTCACTAGCATTGGGATAAAGTTTTACAATTATTTGAATATATTTAAAATACATTATAAAGTTAAAAATTAAAACAATTATATAGAAAATAAAATAAATATAAAATAAAAATATAAAATATAAAAATAATAAATGATAAATAATAAATTATAGGAAATAAGAAATATTTTTTAAAAACAAAAATAAAGACACCACCTCCCACAAACCTCTTTGGTTGGCTTAACTGAAGTAGAAGAGATATCCAAGTACAGCAGAATACGATTCATATGAAACCTCGAGAGTCAGAAACAGGATGACATTCCCTCCTTCTAAAACTGTGGGGAAAGAAAGCAAGAAAAACAACAGCCCCCTCTGTAAATTATCATCTCTGATTACAGGAAAAAAAGAAAAAAATAAGAAAGAGGGAAGCACGAAGCATGTTGCAGTGTAACGAGCACTACCTGAGAGCTGCACTTCCCTGCACATGGCCTCATTCTGTACATAGTGAAATCAGTAACAAGGGTTCTTCTTGACTTGAGTGGATTCAAGATTGAGTTTATTGGCATTGTGCCCAAGAGGCATCATTGAAACTGTAAGAGCATGGCCAGAGACTCCAGTGGGAATCCATGCATTGACTGAAGCATGTCCTTAAGTAGATATCTGAGTCCCATAAAGTCAACAGATTTAAATATGTACTTTAAACTGAGAACATGCTTTGTTGGATCTTGGCCTTTGGCAATTATTTGAGACATCAAGTTTTACTTACTCTGCAACTAAGCTGCTAAAACATTTTAAAAAAAATAATATTGGTGATCATTTTTATTGATGTTTTTATATGAAAAAGAATTTGTAAAAGTATTATTAATTAATAAAATGACAAGGATATATTTAGTTTTATTATAATAAGCATTTGCTCTTTTCATTGCTGGAAGCATAGCTACATCAAGTAAATGAAAAAAAAAAAAGCAAGCTTAAACAAGTTCTACAGATGTAAATAGGCCTTGCTTGTAAAGCTATAGTTTTAGGGATACCTGTTCTACAACAGATGCAGACCATCCTCACAGGCACTTGCAGAAACCTGAAAAGCTGGAAACTTTGTTTTGCAGATTTTTGCAGAAAATGGACGGAAACAGGTTTCTTTAAATATGGATACTACAATTACAAAAAATATTCAGGAATTTTGGCACTTTATAAATATCTAAAGTTAACTGGATTTGATAGATATTCAGGATCTTATAGAACTAGAATATTCATCAAGATGAATTTCAGATTCAAGAATATAATTTTTAATACAAGTTTCAAGAGGATTTTTACAGGTATATCTGTAGAGACAGGTAGATACCTGAAGATGTAGAGATATACGGGTTTCTATATATATATATATATATATTAATTTTAGGTATAATTTAGAAAGACAACAGTACTTTGGTACTGTTTGAATTCTTTGTTGTCAATTTATTAACAGGTGTATTTATACTCTTGATCTGTTTGCAATCACTTATGATTTGAACTTCACTTCCATTAATGTGTTTGATAACTATGAAAACTGAAAAATCAGTCAACTTCTGCAAAATTCATGGCTAAAAAAGATCTAACTACCATTAATTATGAAATCACCCTCACTGTTATTTAAAAAAATTATTCTCAATTAGGTTTTTGAGATGCACAAATATAGGTATAAATAATGAGTTTTTTCTGAACTGGTTTAACAAATACTTTCCCAATCTCCCCTGAGATATGGAAAAAACACAAGTTTTCATATTTAAGTAAAATTGCTTCTGGTAATTCTTTTTAAAAATTACATGTATTTTAAGAATATTCTATGGAGTTTCTAGGAACTGAAGTTGCTTGTTATTGGGAAAGCAAGTGCATTTTATTTTTCTTTGTTTCAGAGTGTTCCTCCTTTGCTAAGAAAAGCTGTTTATTGTCCCCAAGAAAGGACATAATAATTTACTTAAAAAAAGATTGTACACTAATCCCTTTTCCTACAATATCTTTAAGTAATTTATAAGTGCATATTTCAAACTGAGGGGTTTGACAGTGCCCCTAGTGAATCTTGATATACATGCCTTACAATTCATACACAAATGATACTACATGAAATATTCATTAGGAATACTCTAAATTATGTACCAAACAACGAGGTTGCTGTCATTGTCACACTTTTCATCTGGTAAATATCCCAGTGGGCACAATGAATTCACTTATATCTCACAAACAGTTTCCCAACATGTTTCAATTATTTATCTTATGGCTACAATCTTCCATGTGCACATTCATGTTTTTGTTTTTCAGGCTTTTCTGAAACACACTCTCTTATTCAATGCAGTAAAATACATGAAACCTATAAAGAAAGGAAATAGCTCATACTTAACCAAAGTGAAATACATTTCAAAGTAGTTGTGTGTTTAGACTGCTTTGATATCCGGTCACAGCATAAACAGAATAGACTTCAAGAAGAAATTGTTCAGTGTTTTTAAAACCTCTAGAAGATTTCCCCATTAACTTAAAGAGAGGCACACAAGTAAGAGAATGTGGGAAAATGGATCTCTAGCACGTTTACAACAGGCAGACATATGATGATAAGAAGCAACAGGTTTGTCATGTGATTAGATGAATGGTGTTATTTGTAACTTCTTGAAAGGCAGACGGGGAGCACATGGTACTTCCTTGACACATGATGCCAAATGACACTTATGACTTAAAATAAGTAGCTAGACTCCTCAGACATAATAGATCAATTTGGAAAGTGCACAGAACAATGCTAACTTCTTACAAATATTTAACATTTTCTGACATGTCACATTTCATTATTCAATAATACAAACTAGCATAAACCTAGTTTTTAAAAATAAATTTAATAAAATCTTAAATTCTTCTACCCACACTTTTTAGTGCCTTAAGCTACCTTTAAAGCAGGGAGGACTTGCAGGTAGACTATGGAGGCACTGAAGATCCCATACAATAGAAGATAGAGAAGACCTATAAGAACCAGCTTTTTAAATTTACATTTCCCTTAACCCAATGGTATACAAAAATAGTATGTAAGTAAGGACAGAAGGTCAGGTTTGAACCTGCCTGGGCTGATGACAAAGCTAAGGAGAGAACACAATCTATGACACTATAATACTAAAAAGAAAATCCCGTTTTCATTCTCTGGTTTACCAAGGGTTCCAGGAGACGTGCTGGCTTAGATCATCCCCTTCCCCAGTTTGGTTAGGCATCCCTGCTACAGCTCCACAGCTGGTTCTCCTCGCTGTGCATACAGCTGTGAGGATGCTGTGCAAACACATCAGAATTTAAAAAACTTGTTTATTTTCACTGAAGGAAAAGGATATGTCTAATCAGGCGTATCTTCCCAGTGCAGCTCCATGAATAGAAGTACAGGTACCACAGCTGTGGTGAAAAAAACTATAAAAAACAGAGAAGCCAGAGGCAGAGAAATGGGTGGTGACTTTCACTGCAAAGCTTGCATGGAGGCTGCCTGCAGAGTTTATGTAATATTTTTTTCCCAAAAGTCACTACTTGCTAGCAACATGAACATCCATTTGAGAGTATAGGCTTCTAGATTTTATTTAGCCATGGGTATTAATGTTAAATTTGACAATTTTGGAGAAAACCACACTTTTTAAATATTAGAAGTGGTGGAAAATAAAACTTTCTGATATAATTTATTCTTCTATAGTTCCTACTACATTGTGGGATATATTTTATTTGATTTATGGAAACACCCTCCATATAAAAAGACATTAATCCTTGTGTTTTAAAAAACATGATTATTATTTCTCCTTTTCTGATTATTCTACAAGGAGAAAAAAAATCTAAATTATACATCTATGATGATAAATCTAAATTAATGAACCCTCTGCTATAAACTCCTCTGACTTCCACCAAACGATGACAAAGAATTCCATGCTCTGTAACCATTTCTGTCTTTCATTTCCTATGAAGCTTTGTGAGCAGACTGAGACATAAGGATTTAAATAATCATTAACCGGGTAGCTGATGATTTTTTTTCCTCTGACAGAGGGCATGGTGGTCTACAGAGTTCATTTGTAGCCCTTTGAGGAGCCCTAAATGAAAGGAATGTGGGTAGCTTCTGGCTGGTCCTACTATAATTTGGTGACTGTCAGCTTAGGCAGTGCCCACTGCCATTCATTTCTGCTCCCATTTCACCCCTTAATACAGCAGGCAAAATGTTAGCAAATTTGCACAGCAGATTGTTAGATTGCTCCAGCTTTGGTTTTGAATTATTTTCTCTAGTTTCTCAGTGGCCTTCTCCACAAACACAGTGCAGACACTGCCAGTCAGAAGCACAGTTAGTCACAAATCTCAGGATAACTGCTGAGTGATTAAAGTAGTTAAGTGCTAAATTCCTATTTTAATGGAAATTGTCATACCACTAGCCCACAAAAATTCTTCCAATTCTCTTAGTGGACACTTCTATGTCCATCAGGGGACATGAGCTTAAAGAAGACAAGTAACTTTTATTTTGAATATCTGTTTCATAGAATAATAGAATCCTAGAATGGTTTGTATTGAAAGGATCTAGATTATTTGATTTCAACTCCCCATGCCATTTCATGGGATGCCATTCAATAGATCAGGTTGCTCAGGGTCCCTTACAACTTGGTCTTGACTCCTTCCAGGAACTAGGCATCCACAATTTCTCTGGCCAACCTGTTCCAGTGCCTCAGTAACCTCTGAGTAAAGAATTTCTCCCTAACACCTAACATAAACATGATCTCTTTCAGTTTAAAATCATTGCCCCTTCTGCTGTCACTGTCTGTCTGTATAGAAAGTCCCTCTCCCTCTTTTTTCATAAGCTCCTTTAAGGTAGTGAAAGCCGGCAATGCGATCTTCCTACAGCCTTCTCTTTTCCAGGCTGGACAACCCCAATTCTCTTAGCCTGTCTTCACAGGGGAGCTGCTTCAGGCCTCTGATCATCTTTGTGCACCCTTATTTGGGTCTGCTCTAACAGATCTTGTCTCATGTTCAGGACCTAGAACTGGATGCAGCCCTCCAGGTCTCCCAAGGACAAGTAGTGGGTAGAATCATCTCTCTCATTCTGTCAGCCACACCTCCTCTGAATGTGGTTGGCCTTCTGGGCAGTATGCCCATATGGCTGGCTCATGTCCAGCTCTTAATCCAGAAGAACCCCTAAGATCTTCTTGGCAGGGTTTCTCTCAATGACTTCTGACAGTCTGTACTCATGTCTGGGATTTTCCTGACACAAATGCAGCTACTTAGACTTAGACTTAGACTTGGTGAACTTCATGGGGTTCTTTGACTTCCCAAGTCTCTCTAGGATTGTCTTCATGGCATCCCATCCTTCTTTAGTGTCAACTGTACAGCTTGGCTTTGTGCTATCTGCAAAATTGCTGGGAGTGAACTCATTCCCATGGTCTATGTCACTGATGAATGATGATATTTAAGAACACTGTGCCCAACAGAGAGCCCTGAGGGATACCATTCATCACCAGGTGTCACCTGAACATAAAATCATTGACTACACTCTCTGATTCTGCCCATCCAGCCCATTGCTTTTCCATTGAATATTCCATTCATCAAATCTATGTCTCTTCAATTTGGAGATAAGGATATAATTTGAAACCCTATTGAAGGTCTTACAGAAGTCTAGGTAGGTGGCATCAGTTGATCTTCCCTTGTCTTAATTAAGAGACCACCAGATTGGTTGGGCATGATTTGCCCCTAGTAAAGCAGTGCTGGCTGTCTTGGATCACCTTCTTGTCTTTTACGTGCCTTGGAATATCTCTTAGGAGGGTCTTCTCCATGGTCTTCCAGTGAGACTCACTGTTCCATTGTTCCCTTAATCTTCCATTCTCCCCTTTTTAGAAAAAGGAGCAACGTTTCTTCTCAGTCGCTAGAGAATCTGAGCACCACAACGTTAAAATATGATGGAGTGGCTTGACAACATTGAACAGTTCCCTCATTAATACATGTCTTCCAATCCCATGGACTTCTGGCTATCGAATTTCATCAGCCGATCCTGAAATTGTGGCTTGCTTACAGTGGGAAGGATTTTGCTCTCCCCATACCCATCCAGATATCTGAGGACGTGACAGATGTGTAAATCCTGACTGCCAGTGAAGACTAAGGTGAGGAACTAATTGCCTCTTTTGTATCCATCACCACCAGTTCACCCCTGCTTATTAGGGGAATAAACTCTCCTCGGTCTTTTTTTTCTATAAACTTATAGAATTCCTTTTTGTTCACAGCTCTTTCCAAGTAATTGCCCAGCTTTGCCTTGGCTTTCCTGACCTCATCCCTGCACCTCCAAACCATATCCCTGTACTCTCCCAAGGTCACCTCTCCCTGCTTCTGCTGCCTGTGCACTTCTTACTTCTCAGTTGGAGGGGCAGACCTTTGCTCAGCCCTACCTATTTCAGACCTGTCTTGCTCAAATTCCTACACATTCCTCTATACCTAAACATTATGATATAGTAGTATTTTGTAAATTAAAACTTATTTTATTGTTTTATTTTATTTTTGCAACAATGAAGTTTAAGAACTACGAAAATAACTACAATCAGAAGTTCAAGAAAAAAGGATCTACGGCTTTCACACACCTTTGGGACCTTGTCTTGCAGTTTGTACTTGAATGAAATTGCCCATCACATAAGACAAAAACTCTCTAATGTCAACAAAGTTAACCCACTTGACATCTTTTCAGACAAAACGTCTGGCTTCTCAAAAATCAACCGATTTCAGTTTTTAAACAAAACAACTGCTTCCTTCACCTGATTTCAAGAGGAACTTTGCCCGCAAAAAACCTGCACAAGTGGCCCCATTGTGTCTACTCACCCTTGAATGATTGCTGCTTAGCAGTTTCTCCTAAGAAAACTGTGCATAATCAAAGTTAGACAATGGGAAAAGCAATTAATATGAATGACTCTTGGATCCCTAAGAGCCTTTGTTATGCTGCCACCAATGTACACAAGAAAGGAGCTATATATGGGACCATATGAGGTGATCAAAACATTAACCAGACATTGTAACCATTTTTCAATATTCTCAGCCCCGAATGTGTGTTTGAAAGAAATGTGCTACTTGGAGCAAAGCCATTTTTTAGTGTGTGTGCCCTGTATCTTTGCTTACTCATGGCAGTGGTGGTGACAGAAGTGCTGACGCCGGTCCCAGAAGCAGCAATAGAAATATCTCCCTCTCCCTTCCTTGCATTCAAACCTAAGGCAGAGACCTGTGAAAGAGAGATGTATACTTTTATAGCCGCTTGCTTGTCCAGAAACTAGCACTGAAATGCATAATTTTACAGTTAGCTTTCCTAAAAGTACACTTTAAATAATAATTAAGTCATAAATATTTGAGGTTGTGATACTGTTCCTTGCCATGACAGACGGCGCAGCTGACGCTGAGTGTGCCCTGCTCCTGAGAGGCAGGACTGTGCCTGGGCTCTCCCAGGAGGGACCCCAGCTGGCTAGAAGCCCAGCCCTGAGGGGCTGCAGCCCTTTGTTGTGCCCCTCTGGGGTGCCTCACTTTTCTGAGCATGCTATGAATGCTGTAAACTCACCCTGACTATGCTGCAAATCTACCTGCTCCCAGGTGCTCAATGTTTGAACCCATGCATTGGCCAAGTGTACTGCCCCATCTGTGTGTGCATCACTGCTTCCACTGGGACAATCATCATTATTCACACATCTTAAACTCCCTATTCCCACAAACCATCTTATTTACAGGGTGATATTATATTTATTTATAGCTGTTCCATGAAGTGTAATACGAAGCGCAGTTATGTTTGTGTGTGCACAGACACAAACATAGCCTGCCTGCCTGTGTACACATACAAATCAAAGTATGAAAACCCTATCTGTAAGTATGTGAGATTATTTTCAATCCATTAACTGAATCTGAAATACCTTTAAAAATAAATAATGTTTTTCTGTAAGGAAAATTACTAAGTAGGTAATTATTGGAGGCATACTACGCAGTGTACTTGGTGATATTTGCATCTGGTTTATTAAGAAAGCTATTTGTTAGGCAGTCTTTATAAACACAGTATGCTTTAGCTGCCGACCTACTAATTGCAAGGTCATGTATTTGGTTGTTAGTCAGGGTGATTTTTTTTCAGGTGATCTGTACAAAATAGCTGTTTGTGAGATCTAACAGGATCAAAAAAAACCTCATGAAATGACCTCAAATCGAAAAGAATGTATATCACTATGCCATGTGGGTAGTTTGAGGTACTGCTTTCAAAAATAGGGCTAAATAAATAATTGACTGATACTACTACTGCAATTACTACTACTGACAATGATAATGATAATGATAATGATCATCAGCTTTAATGATAAACCTGATACACCATTTACTGTATGTTAGTCACAGACTCATCATTTATAGAGATATTTTTTGACTTGACAAGGATTAAGAGATAAATCTAAATGATGTTTTTTAAATCTCATAAAAACTACCTCTTACCAAAGTTTGAAGTATTGCCTGACAGTAGTTTCTGAAAGAAATGCAAAGAGAGTAAAGAACTTTTAAAACTGAGGTAATAAATTTCATTTGTGAAATGTGTATTTAGTTCATTAAAAATTAAGGTCCCCATCACCGCTGTTACAAAAATGAAATACAATGTAAGCAGAATGCTCTCTAAATTATTGTATGCATGTGATACAAACATGGCAACTAAATACAGGGATAAATGACTAACAGTACAGTTGATTGCATAGCCAGGTGCTAGCAAGCAGAAAATCCACAGACAAATTTGCATTTTTTCCCACCTGGCTCCAAATTAAAAAGAGTGAAAAACTGTAGCTGTGAGCAAATGACCATTGGTGGTACAATCTCTGAGAACTTCTCAATGTATTGTTATGCCTCAAGTTATTTTTTTCCGTATTACACTTTTGATAATCAATTTTAACAGGCGTAACTGTGCATATTGAGGCATATTTAGTCTGGTGCAGTACATATGAGACACTCTGTACTTTTTCAAACACAGCAGAAGACTGTGTCCCAGGCTAGGCATGCAAGTCTCTCAGCTTGGCACAAAGAAGTGCAGCATCCAAGAGCCGTGCCTATTTACATTTTCTCACTCATTCATGAACCCACATCTTAGATCACATTCTGTGACCCTTTCTTGGAGTTTGGTGCAAAGTCTCTTCTTTTAACACTGTTCATGTAGGCAGAGAGAAACTAACAATGAAAAAATGGAATTTGGACTAGGGTCGAAAAGTCAATTGATTCTTTAAACAGAAAGCCAGGGAAAGGAAGACGGCCACAAACTCAAAACATTAACTTAAGCAGTTGCAATAAACTTTTCAGTCAAATTATTCAGATATGCCAAAATTTAATGCAATCTGATGACTTGCCACTAAATATAGACATTATTCAAACTTCATTTATTTAGATCTTATTTTTAATTTTCTGATTTGATTGTATCAATATGTCAAGGATAAATCAAAAGCACCACACTGATATCAGAAGGAAAACATACCTTTTTTGTGGTATCTCAAACTGACAATAGAGAAAATATTGGTGCAAATTAAAACATAAATAGAAAATTAACATAGTTCAGGACCTTGTAGCTCATATGCTGTAAAATAAAGTTATAAAGCCATTTCAGCAGTGACCTAAATATCAAGTCAAGTAAAGTTCTAAAAGCTTCCAACTAATCCCTAACAGGGAAGCCAGAGTAGTTGGCATTTTACAACAGTCACTACATGGTATTATTGGCAGCAGTTCTACAAGCAGCACATATTACACTAATTACCATTAAACTATATTAGTTTCTGTTGATTTCCTGGCTTAAAGTTCAGAAGATCTTACCTTTTTCCATGTGATGCGCTTGCCAGGTTTTACAGAATTCTCAGGACTTCATAAGTAATATAACACCTTGTGTGATGTAATTTCAATACAGCAATTGTTTATCACAGAAATGATCCTCAACCTGGCTCTGATCTAAGAAACTTTTGCGAATGCCACTTTGCCCTTGCCCACCTGTTTTATGTTTCTCCTCCTCCCCTTATCTACCTTTTCCACACAACAAGACAATCCAAAGTGTGGGCCATTTAAGTGTCACCAGGTCTGCAAGGCTCGAAAAGCTCTGCCAGTTAACATAAAACAAAATCACTGTTGGTTCCATGGAATCACATTTCTCCACCACAAAGAAAAATGAGAGGAGAGGAAAGGTAGCTTTAGAGTGGGGGTTTGAATGAGGACACTTTGTGAATGTGAATGGAAACTCTACATTCTTTGTTATTTTAACAGGCTGTGTCTGTTCTCCTTGAAAGAAATTGTATAAGAGAAGATTGGATTAAGTAGTTTTATTTTATTTCAATGCACTTGTGCACTTTTACAAAGATCAACTTACTTAGCCATGTAATAAACTCTTGTTTTACAATAGTAGTAGTGCATATTATACCACTGCAGGTATCTGTAAAGCAGGGAATCAGAGCAGGGAAACAAAACATTTGTTTCTTTGGTGAATGAAGCATATATCATTACCTTCTGTCAGTATGTCAGATATAACTTGAACCTTTGCAAGCCAGTCAGAACAATGCACAGGTGCCAGTTAATCAGCTTTGAGCAATTGTACCTATTCAGATCACTACCTAATTCTTTGCAATTAAACATTTGATAGGTTGGTGTTTATGATAAAAATCCTGAAATTTTCTTAGAGCAAAACCCATTTTTGATCTACCTAATGCTTAACAAAATCCACATTTTAGCAAACACCTTTTCATTAGAGACATTTGCAATTTTGCACAAGTGTAATCTGCAGACAAATATAAATACTTAAGAATATGAAAAATCATCTCTATTGTTATTAAATTGTGAAAAATACATCCTGTAAAGAACTCCTTTAATCTCTCACCAGATTCTAAAATCTTTATTAAGGCTCTTACTATTTTAAAGTTTCCACTATATTTCTTGTATTTCTGGCTCTGTCTGAACTGGTTCCAGTAGAAACAAAGTATTCATTTCAAGTTGCAAATGTATTTTACCAATGGGATGTATTTGCTATAGAGTTTAATTAAAGAAGGTGGTCAAGAAACAGCATAGATGTGAGTACTGTATGGAGCTTAGAGAAATAAGATGGCATTAGAAGGCAAGAAAATAATTCTGAATAAAATACATATGTCTAAAGAAAAAGACATAAGGTGTAGTAAGTCTCATTGATATCCTGTTTTGGAAAGGTGAATGGTATTTTCAGTTTTCTGTTATATATCCTTTGTTATGTAGTTTTTATTTTGGTGGTTTTTTTTTTTTTTTTTTTTTTTTTTTTTTTTCTGAGAATAAAACTCTTTCCTTTGGAATCAGAAATATCTACAGAATTTTAACCTTTTCAAGTAAACACTAAGAAGTGTCCAATACTGTTTAATAATTACCTTTGACAGAATAGAAAACTTGAATCAACTTGAGTTACACTGAAAATATTCTGAACCATCCACAAGAATGTTATCATGCAATAAGTTGCTTATATAGTCATCATACAAGAATTGAAGAATAAAATAAGAAAGAAATTCCAGGAAAGTATTTAAAGGACTTTTGTGATAGGCAAAATGATGTTATTGTGAACAGAGAAAGGAGAGAAAAAGAGCAAAAAGCTTGCACTTAACAGGAAAAAAATTAAAGGAAGTTAATTTGGTCTTCCACTAAATGTGAGTTCTTCTATGGAGGATGAACATGCAGACATTGATTGAAAATACTTTATATGAATCCTGGAAAAAATAATTTACAGGATCAAATAACATGAATCATGACAAATTTGCAGAGAAAGAAATTATTAGATGCTATTAGAAGAGGCATTCTCACTGCTGGCGTGTTCTAGAAAGATAAGGTATCATGAAACCTCATGAAAAATATATTTGGGAAATTTTCCAAGATAATAAGGTGTATTTTGAGACATTCACATACTATGGAGAAGTATATATTCTGGGTTCTATGGCTGAAGATGGATAAAATGGTGTTTCATGAGAAAGGGCCAAACTTTATATGTATACTTCCAGGTAGGTGCAGCACAGGAAGAACAACCGTATGCATTTCTCCACTTTTCTGGGCAACTTCACTCTTAATCTGAAACGTTTTGTCAAGAGTACCAATGTGCTCAAGATGGTCAGAGAAACCATTTATGGACTTTGTAGGAAGCAGTTTAGTTGCTAACAAATAAGCCTTGCCACAACAGATTAATTCTAGGATAATTTATTTAGTATATTTGAATTTTGAAAATTTCCAAAGTTTTCCCATAAATTGAAAGATCTGAAATTGTTAGGAAAAAACAATTACGGATGCATACAACTGAAGTTATATGTAATACATATGAATATTTTAAGGATGTTAGTTAGTTTTATGAGTAGAAAAAACTGTTGCAAAAATCATGACAAAATATTTAAAAAGTCATTAGTGGATCAGAACTTGTTAACGTATTCAATGCCATAAGAGAAGAAAGTATAACTAAGTATTTGACTGTCTAAAGCTATAGCTAAGTTTTTATTTCTTAAAAAAACCAACTTTATGTAGTGATGAGTCTTATTAAGTGATGAGACCATTCAGAGACCACTATAGAAGCAGTTAGGACACAACTTTCTTCCTATTAATTACTACTATTTCTTATCTTTTAGTTGTGTTTCTCTTTCTATGTGTTCTTGGAAAAGATATTTAGATAATTTCCATATTCCTGTTAAGATATTCTGTGCCACAAGAGCCCAGGGTACTGGTAGAACATTTTGCTGCCTCTGTTCTTATGTATAATTTGTGCCACTTTTAAACTCTCATTGGTCTCACTTTCTGATTTAGAGTATGGTCAAGGGTTTTTAAGGGGGTGTGTGAACAGTGTTATCCTCAGCCTCTATTAATTTCAAGGTTGAATGTGGTCTAGAATTTTCTATTTAATGCCTGATGCTTTTGTTTCCACTTTTATGTTTCAATATGATGTTAGATATATTCTCATATTTGAGCACATCAAAGAGAAATTTGTCTTATCATTGTTGAAAGATAAACCAGTAAATTGAATGAATGTGCAGAAAATCATGATGGTAGAGGAAAAAAGGTATTTTAAGGAGAAATAAGAGGAAAACTTTATTTTCTGTAGCAGTTAGTCTCAAAACTTGTAATTTTTAAAAAGTATCCTAAAACGTCACAAAACATTTATTTAACTTCCACTTAGTTAAGTGTTGCCATTCTTTTACACTAAATGGTTATGACATTGTGTAAATAGGGCTAATAAAATCAGCATAAATAAGCTGAGGAGTTCTTTAAAAAACTCAAGATATACAACACTCTAAAGCCATTTCTAATGATACTTTAGTTATAATTATAATTTCTATTTATTTCTTGGTTTTTTGAGTTAGAACCAATTGCCAGAAGAGCAATCCCACTCTCTATCTCCTAATTTCTTCTAGCAGTGTTCTGTTATTTAATTCAGTACTTTTTTTCTTTTCTTTCTTTTTTAAAAAATAATTTTATTACGAAGGACTGCAACCGACTGCAGCCATTCCATCTTATTGCAGCCTGTTTGGGTGACACTCAGCATCTGTGGAGCCTGGGCAGGCACTATTAGGAAAATGAAGTTGTGAAGTAAAAGGGTTTATTTTTGTCCTATGTCTGCTGGGTTTTGTGCCATTGATGGTACATAGTCTCTCAACAGGTGATTGCAGCAGTTCAGGGTATTCAGCTCTGCTTTGTCTGTGGTCTTCCAAGAGCTTTCTCAGACCCTAGTGTTTACTGGTTTGAACCTGGATTGTTTACTGATTTGGCACATATGCAGTAGAAGTTTTTCTTGAATATGTCATTCAGGATTAGCCCTAATATTAAGAATCTGCATAATGAACTGTCACAAAGAAATGTTGGCTTTGTCAACCTTGCACAGATGTACTTTACATCAGCCAAACAATAAAACAGTCCCTGTTGCCTGGTATTTATGTGCTGAGTGATACCTGCCTGCCAATTATAGTGAGTGATGTGGTCACAAGTGGCTGCTGCAACTGGTGTTTAATGGAGCATCCTCATAAATAAAAAAATCACTATTCCTCATATATGTATTGATAACATTTTTTTCCCGAATCAAACTAGTGTAGGGGTACATATTTCTTTTTTATGGTACAACTACTTGCTTCCAGTGTTCAGCATGACTCAAATGTCTAATCTTATTGGTTTTAAAGAAAATAAGGATAAAAAAGTTCAAAAATAAATTATCTCTTGCTGATTTCTCAATCAAATTCATAAATCCAGAGGAGATTTGACTTTTCACTTTCAGAAATTTACCCATATTTATGGCATCGGAGTGAAGATGATGCAGGAAACAAGAGCACTTTCACTTTCTGTTTTCTCCAGATGCCTGGTAGCGTTTGCTGTAAAAGATCTCTTTTTTTTTGGTAAATAGAAGTACAAAGTACAAAGTCTGTAATTCTGTATTGCATATAGTGTGACACAGTTTGCCGAGTGACTTTAACCACCAAAATATTTTCCCAATTGTCATTTCACAGGACAGAAAAAAAGACTGCAAGTTCAAGTACTGTTTCTTTCTCCAATTTCATTCACTATAACTCAGAGATAAGCTCTGTACTCTGCTGTTTTCCAGACTGTCAAAGGAAGTCTTTCTCAAAAAATGTTTCAAAAACTGACATTAAAGATGAAAAAAAAAACAACCCAATTTCTTTCAGTTATTTCTAGTTTTCTGTTATCGCTTCAATCTCTCTCTTGTACAGGTGCTTCATTGTGAGCAGCTGTTTTTTAGGCCCTGGCAAGAACAGTTGGCGAAAATAAAAATTTTTGCCAGCTCTACTTTAACAACAAGAGCTTTTACTTTGTATTTATTCCATGTACATGAAAGTAAAGAGGTCCACATTGCCTCCATCACAGCAATCTGGCACAGGCAACTGCTGTCAACTAGCAGCCAAGCATTTTGTGTAGACTACTACTACCGGTAACAGTTTTCATTGGCAGTGCATTTGTCTCCAATCCAAAGGCTGCCACTTTCTTCCTCATATTGTGTCCCTTAACCCCATTTGCAGGCTCCCAGCTCTTCTCAATTAAGCATACATAACAAAATAGAAAACTAAACTCCCTTCATCTGCAGCAGCTCAGCTCTGCCTAAAACTACTTTACTTTTATTATTACTTCGAATAGAAAGTAGCCGTTGGCTGTAAGAGTTTTCTGTTGTTGTAGCTATTGAAAAGAGATTTGAACATGAGCATCACTTGTCCAGATCAAATCAGAACACCAAGCTCTCTGATCTGCACAAAAAATAGGCAAGGGAAAAAAAATTAACAAATCCTTTTGGAATAAAATAAGTCTTCCAAACTCTTGATTCACTTTTGAGAATGAGAAGAAATAATCTGTTATTAAACTGCTTTCTCCCTGTAGTGTCAAACTCAAGACCTGGGCCCTCGTCTTGAAGTGTTGCCTCTACCCTGTGAAATCAAACTATGTAGATGTTTAGCACAATTTTTGCAATATAGAAAACTTCTTTAAATTCTAAAAGTACATCTCTTCTTCCTCTTTAAAATGTACAACGATTACTGCCTCTCTTTCCAAGTGCCCTCTGTGGTTGAAAGGCTATTCTACAAAATGGGGAGCTTGGTACAATTTAGTCCTGCATGCTGGGATAAACTCAATTGCATGCTCATCTCATGTGTAATTATTTGGGGGGGATTTTTTTTTTTGCCACTGTATGACAATTCATATTAAGTATATATGAACACCTTGAGAGTCACAAACCTTGTAAAGAACATTCAGAAATGCTCAGTTGTAAACAAGAATGGTAAATGGCAATTTGTATTTCCATGCTAGTGAAAGATAACAAAACTCAGAAATCTAAGCTCATGTGTGACCCTGTTTACCCTAGACCCTAAAACCTGAGACATTTATACTGCTAACTTTTCTGAAGTCAGGATATCATGATAAAGCAGCTCCTCAAGGATTTCAGGATGGGAAGCAAATTGTTCTCAGATATGCACACTTTTTTCTAGACAAAGAAAGAAGAAGGTTTGTTTCTTTTAACTCACAACAGAAAAATCTTCAACAGATGCACTTTGATTCTATATCACACCTCTTAGTTGTTTGTTTCCCATACTTTTATATTCACTAATTTTCCCAGCAACTTCTTCTTCAGACAAAGGGCAGATTTACCTTTAAACATTACCTCTCTTGAGGTGTCAAGGCATCAGCTCTTGACATCAGTTATGTCTACAGTACCAAAAGAAGCCAAACTGGAGAAGTACAAATCCGAGTGACAACTCTTTTTGAATAATCTCTTTAATTGTTTAAATTCACCTAGGCTTGGAATTTCAGTTTCTAGTCTCTATTTCCCACCCATAAGGGTTTGCTTTTCCATTGTTTGTGACACTGAGGCACCACAGGTTATGAGAAAGGATGAGTCAATTTACACCCCCATCTCAGGTTTCCTCCTCCCTCAACTGGCTTGTCCAATATAATTGTGTATTAGACAACTTTATGTGGGATTACAGATGTCATTAACTCTTATGATTCCATGGCAAATCTTTGCAAATCACAAAGAATCACATATGTACTTTGGTAATATATCTTTGATAATATGATATGTAAGCCTGTTGGTAATTTAGTATGTATTAGCATCCACAACACAAATGAGGGATCAGACAGAGACGATATACATATATATGCAGTCCTATTTTCAAGGTCACTTTCAAGGTCACCTAATTAACCGTAATCATTTTGTATAATGTTGAACATGCAATTTAATTCAACTTTGAGTTTGCGAGATATTACCACCTGTTAATATATTTATAGAACATATCATGTGGGAAATTTCACCCCTAAAGCTTCCTTCTTCTGAAATACAGACCCAGGATTTTGTTATGTGGAATTCATTAATCTAGTTTCAAAAATGAACAATTACTTTAAAATACGTTTACACAGTAATAAATCCCTTAATGTAAACAAAATGTTTTCACAGGATTTACTCATTGATTACAATAATGTATTTCTTCCCATCAAAAATCCACATATATTTTAAATTCATAGATATCTTAAATGCATATGTATTCAAACCTAAAAACAGTGGAATTGTGTAATTTTTTCAAAAATGTTCAGAAATTAAAAACCAACACAACTGTTTTGTGTTGACAGAATCCAAATAATGCTAAAGTCAGCTTCTAAATTTACAGACTCTGAACTGCAAACAAATCTCATGAAAGGTTTTCCTTATTGCAGAACACAAAAGGTTGAGAAAGCAATTATTTATCTATCCTCAAATCAGAAATGCTAGTTAGGAATAGTTGAAGCTGAATATTTTGTCTTTCATAGCTTAGAAATACTGGTAATTAGCAGTAGTGTTTTATGACACAACTGACCCAAGTAAGCTGGAATAGTGTTCCTATTTCAAATTTCATTGGCATGGCTAAGAAATTAACAGCATTTCTTGAAATGCAGAAAGTCCAACTGAAGAGAAACTTGGTATCTAAAATATTTTCTTACATGCTGGGAACAAAAATTTGGATTTTTCCACATAGGGAAAGTTTCTAATAATGTTATTTGGTAATATCAACGGATTTTAATCTAGATAAACTGTCAGACATAAAAAAAAAAAAATCTTAAGATATCTTATTAAAGTTTGTTGCAACAATTGAAAAAACTAAATTTGCCTTTGTGGTGTTGCTCAAAGGTCTTGGGCATCTTGCATTTCTGTTGTCTGTGCTGAGTCACAGAGGTGACATCCTCAGGGGTGGCTCTGTCTCCCATATCATATTTACATGACCAGACTATTACTCACTTGAAATTATGGAATAGAAGGATATGTTCTATGATGTCTTTTTTTCTGCCACTGGGTGTGTAAGGAAAAATATGTTTTACTACTTATTAATTAGTTGAATGTGCTTTAGGGAAAGATAAGAAATCACATAACATGGGGCACAAATTGAAAAATATCATATTTTAAAAAGCATAGGATTATAATTCAGGTTTTTAGGAATGTGTTCACAAAATTTGGAGTGATGTAATTAATGCAGTTGAATATTTTGGCTTAATGTCTTATTCAGCTTAGATGATGGTATCTAACATCAATTTTAAGTAGCAAACAACATTTGTTGTACAGGAAAAAACTAAAAATGCATCACAAAAACCAGTATTTCTTACATACTACACTTGACTGCATCATTAATCTGAAAAAGTAACTCAAAATCAAGTTAAGGGTCACTTAAGGGTCTTAATAATCTTAAGGGTCACTTTTCCTTCCTGCCCCAGAACAGATGTTCCACTCAAAATAATTTCTTTGGAGGAATTGTATTGTATAAGCAAGGAACAATTCACATTTTGTATAGGTAAAGGAGACCAAGAAAATGAGTGTGTCTGTCCCTGTTGCTAGGTAGATACTGTTGGTATTGGAAAATATCTGGGTCCTTCTGGGTCAATTGCTGTAACCTTGATGAAATGGAATAAAATAGTAAAATAAAGTAAAATAAATTAAAACAATGTAAAATAAAGGAAAAAGAAAATCAAACTCCATGAAGTCTAAAATATAAACTTTTTTCCCTATATTCTCAATAGATGTCCTGCTGCCTTAGGACAACTCAGGTTGGATTTGGGGCTAGAAGGGATCTCAGGAGATCTCTAAAACAGCATCCTTCTTAAAAGACGGTTGATTAATGAATCACACCAAATTACTTGGGCCTTTATCCCATTCAGTGTGGCCTTTTTAATCTGATCATCCTGTCAGTATTTTGATGACTTGGTATGTATCCATGTTGGACAGAAAAATACTGTGGGAGAGGGATGAGAAAATAAGGAAATATTATGTCTCTCATGGTCTTGGTAAGTTCTCTAATCACAAAACTTTTGGATTTGGATTTGGAGAAAATGGTGAGAACTGATAGCATAATTTCTTTCTTTTGTTTTATTACCAAGTCATACTAGCATAAATTGTCCAAAGCAGCTCTGGAAATCTTTGATCCCCTGATCAGGTTTTGAGGAAGGAGCCTGTAACTCCTCTGCCTTGGTTATGCTCCATAGAGGCCAGACTCTGCCTTGTTTGCTTTTTGTCAAGTCTGGGGGATCCATGAGTGTGCACAGGGACAGAGATGTCAGTGCCAGGGAAACTAATGTCAAAATGCTTGTCAGTGACAACCTGGAGTGCCTTTGGATTTATCTGTTTTCAAGGTAGCTTATTTCAGATTGTAAAATTTGATTCACAAAATATTCTGCCTATGGAACCAAACTGTGAGGAGAGGGCTCGCTCTTTGCTCGTTGAATACCATTTTAGAATTTGAATAGCCTACAGGTGAAAGAAGAAAGTAATCAGAGGGCTGTCTATAGAACTGAGATTTTCAGTCCATTTTAGTGGATGTGTTTTAACAGAAGATTTGTAGCTAAATGCTTATCAAGATGTTTAACTTTAGGCATTGATATTTAAAATAAATCTTTCAGGCCCAGAGCTGTAACCAAACTGAGCTATATACAATATTATCTCTTTGTTGAAGTGTTTCAGCATGAAAAAGAATGGGCACATTTCTGCAAGAGGAATGAAGCTGTAGTCCTGTCTTCTTGCAAACAGAGAAGGATTCATAATGGGAAAGTTGCATTTAAGGAATTCTTGCTATTCAGCCGTCCATTTACAGTCATTTAATATGAATTTTCCATGTGAGAATCTCAAAATTTTCATTAATTTCTCTCTGCTTCATACAGACTATGCATACAGGGTTTTTTCAGAAACTGTTAAAAATTTCAGCAAAGACAGCTGCTTTGCCTTTAAAGCCCAAAAGACTTGTAAGAAAAGGCTCTCCTTTATCTTGCATATAATGTAACGTGTATGTTATAAATATATATTACATTGCCTTATGCATGCAGCAGAGTTAATATATGAGGTAATTTGCATGCTAAGTCTCCTTAAATGTCAATGTTGTGTTCTTTCAATGAAGAAGCAAAAAAACTCTCTAGATAATATTTATATTTTTTATTCTAAACATAAGAGTCTCAGGAAAAGTGTTGTAACTCCATAAAGGACTTCAGACCTGCCAAAACCTAGTAAGATTCTGTGCAAATCATATACAATTTTCATCTACTCATCTATTATTTGTTTCTCAAAAATCTTTGCTTGCTGTAATTTGGAGGAGCTCAACTTTATGAATGAATATATTTTAATACTACCGTGATGACAGTCATTAGCAAATAAGCTTTTTTTTTTGTAATAATGTCTTCTATTTCAAGCTTTTTGGTCTCTACTAATTTTTCAATTTTTGAGGTCTTTCTATTTCACTAAGGATTTAGAAAATTCAATAACTGCTTTGGTTCAGAAGAATAAAACTTGAACATTTTATGTTTTTACATGAAGGAAAATAATAGAAAAAATATTAGGAGAAGCTCATAAACTTTATAGCTAAAATGAAAAATGCCTAGTTTTAACAATTTTATTCAGTAAAATATTGGTTATTTTTAGTGTTAAGATCTTCTAGTATGTACCAGCCATCTCACTTGACCTCTTCTAGTAGAATTAGGTCTCTTTGATATCTAATTCAGAGAGAGTTGAAAACATTCCATTCCTAAAATATCAAATTGGAATTTTTCATCCCAGGGGCTAATAGGTGCTTTCTAATTTCTCTTATTTTCTCAGAATGTACAAGGGAAACTGGCTGAATTTGTGTAGTGTTTTTGTTTCTATGGAATTGTATTTTCAAAGAAAGAGCTTTCCAGACAATGTTGCTCTGAGTGGCTCTGCACATTGGGTGCAAATCTTGTCTCTGGGCTGAACCCTCTGTAATTCTTTTTGGGGTGAAAGGCAAGAGAATTTCGCATTCTTGGCTTTTTCAGCTTGCCTGCTATCAGTAGAACAGAGTACTACTTGAAAGGTTGGGCCTGGTTAAGGAACAGTCTTCATGAAATCACAGACCTTTTTCCTGAGTAGTGTATAGTGAGTGATAAAGAGGAAGCATGTCTCAAAATCTAGGAAAATTTGGATTTACTGTCAAATCCATGATAGAAAAAAAGACCAAGCCTAAAATAAGAGCTAGTTTAATAGAATAAAAAAAATATAAAATTGATTATGGATGGAAGTGAAATTTCATTCATTTTAAAATGGGGAAACTTAAGGGTCTTACCATTCCAAATACTTTGTTTTATATATATAGGAATAGTGAAAAAGAATGCATTGTGCACTGATTTGCTAGGAAAAAGAATGTGGAAGACTAGATTATTTTCAGATGGTCCCTTTCAAATTTGATAGACTTAAAGGATTTTGAGCTATGTTAAGTGATGGATTAAATGAATTATGGGAAAAAGTGGACACTTACAGACTGAAGAGTAGTATTCCTTTGTGAGTTATGCTGTGTGGTTTAGAAATCTTGAAAAAGGTTATTAAAACCCTTTGGACATAAATTTAAAAGCAATTAAAAATCCAAGTTGCATTTTGAGATATATAAAATACTTTATTTTGCAGATATTTAGTAATGCCTGTTCTGCTTAGGGCAGTTTCCATTAAAACTCTCTGTTTCCTCAAGATTCCTAATGGTTCAGCCTTTGGAGTTGAATACTCAACCCTGTCTAAAAGATGCTTTCTCAAGATCAACCATATTTCTAGCAATTACAAATTTTTCCTCCTCTTTCCTAAATGCCCAGAGCAGGATAAATCAGAAAAAATTTAGAGAAGGACTACAATTGTTTTCATTAATATGGCCCTACAAAAAAGGGGAAAATTGCATTAATTAACTAATTTTCATTCTTCCTTAGTGTTCTGCAGTGTTTTATCATTTATCATTCTGGTGTTTTATTGTTTGAATTTTATTCTGTACCCCTTTTAATATATAACCTTAAGTTGTAGTTACTAAAGATAGACAGGTACTATGGAAGATGATTTAGCAGCATTAAGCTTAACCAACCAGTTCTTATGGTAACAACTGGGCTAAGAATCCATCAAAGGATTTTTTTTTTAAGTTGCATCACAATATAGGACAACATGGGGCTTTCAATCTGATTGTGGTGAAAAATAATTTCTTCTCAGTTTTTGTGTATTTAACATTTCAACTGTAGCATCTTGCCTTTTTGTTATCTTGTATAATTTTACATTTCTCCACTCAGCTGAGATTTTCTGAATCCTAATATTGTCCTGTAAACTGCCTCTCACTCTCTGTTCTTTTATTACATCTTTTAAATTGTTAATGAATTAATGTTGATTACTTTCAGCCATTTGGCCATGCAGACCTCAACGTGGCCTCACTCAGACCATTATTTTGACAGGTTCCTCTCTATTCTTTGAAATCAAATCTGGCATCCTAGAAGATAGTAATTAATAACACTGGGATAGTGCTGGTTAGTTGTTTACAAATTCTAGAGTAAACTTTATTTGACCTTAATAACTGATTATGCCTAGAAGAAACACTTTTTTAAAAAAAATTCCTTTTTTTCTCTCTTTTTCTCCTTTTTCTACTGTTCCTTCATGTAAAGTGCACTCAGACCACACTAGGCATTAAATATATAATGTACTTTAGACATATCTATTTAATCTGATGTTTATTAATAGATATACAGCAGGAGCCAAAGTATCTTATCTAGACACATTCTCAACAAAATATTATGTGAGATATAAATACATCTAGATTTCTTTCATAATCTTGTCTGACCATTGTGTTTCTACAGCCTTTTCTTCCTGTAATTTTTGTTATTTTTCACTTGCAAATGCTTTTGCTTTTGTATCATTCTGATTTTATAAATATTTTCTGCCTCTATTATTCTCTAAAAATTAGCTCTAGGTTTTATTGTCAATGTTTTTGACTACTCTATTTAGATTCTGTTAATATAACCATGGTGATTTTTAAAAATTCTGATTGTTTTCATTCTTATATTTGAAAAAATTTCCTTGCAGCAAATTTTTAATATAGATCTTTTCAATAAGATGCTGTGTTTTACAGTCTGATTTCAATGAGATCTTGCCTATTGATTAGCTGTATTTACTCAGGTTAATGATCTTATTCTTTTGCTTTTGTGGTTTTTATTTACTTTTTTTTCCCTCAATTATGAACTTTATTCTTTACTTTCCTCCAAATTACCTTCTGTCTTTAAAGCCTTATCAAGGTCCTGCATACTTGCTAGAGCTGTATTTAAAGCAACTCTTCATAAATCCTTGAAAAACTGTTGCTGATATTCTTCCATTGCCTGTGTGAAGTTTCATATACTGCAAATTTCACGAGGTTTGATGTGAAATCTGGGCTCCTTAGCACAAAAGTGACCTGGACATACCAGAGAGAGACCAACAAAGGGCCAGAAAAAAAAGTGACTGGAGAATCTTTCCTATGAGGAAAAACTGAAAGAGTTGGGATAGAGGAAGCATTTTATAAATTAATGAGGTCTGCCCTGAAGAAGCAGAAGCTCAGGGCAGACCTCATTAATGCATAAAAACACCTGAATGGAGGGTGCAAACGGGATGGACCCAGGCTCAACACAGATGGCCACTATAAGGGTGAGAGGCAAAAAGCACAGAGAGAAACACAGGAGATTCTCTCTGAAAATCAGGAAACATTTTTTACTGTGAGGGTGACAGGAACAAGTTACCCAGGGAAGTTGTGAATTCTTCATCCAGACATTCAAAGGCCATCTGGACACAGACCTGGCCAACTGGCTCTGAGTGACCCTGCTTGAGTGGGGTAGCTAGATCAGATGACCCCTAGACATCCCTTCCAACCTCAACCATTTTCAGTTTAAAAAGCTCTATTTTAAAAGCAGAATTTGAACATTGGAGGTATTTCTTAAGATCATACATAGGCAATGAGGCTAAAGTAAAATGGTGAACACTTTTTAATTTACTGACGATGAGTGTTTCGCAATAAATGATCTCAAATTTCTTAAAGAAAAATTAGAATGTGGTAATGAAACTAAGCACTGCATATAACACTAGGAGGTTAACCAAAGGTTTTGTAGATAGAAAATTCTGGCATTTCTTTTTTCTCGGTAATTGGCACAACTACATTAGAATTTTTTTAGCTATATTTAATATGTGGCAGAATTTATATTGAAAGAGAAGGTTAACAAAGGGACATCAAAACCTTTAGATGACAGGAGAAAAGAAAATAAAAGGACAATAAAGGTTAAGGCATAGAAAAGTCAGAAAGTGAAGCCTTTGTGAGTAATTTCTTTACACAATACCCATTAATGCATACAGTAAATTTCCAAGGTCAACAACAGAAATTAGCACAAACAGTTTCATAAAGGGGCTGAGCAAGAAGTTCCTGGTAGACAATGCTGTCTTTTTTGCTAGGAATGGCAAAGGACAGTTCAGGATATTTTCTTATGTTTCATAGTCCTTTTCAAACCACATTCTTCTTTTGAACCCTTCGCTTTGTAAATGGGTCCTTTCCAACAGTAATAAAAATCAATACGAAGCCCATTAAAAATGCGGAATGTAGAAGATTAATGAATTAATAGCTATAGTATTTTATATAGCAAAGAGAGCTGTCCTATATAGAGGCACAGCAATTTTGTGTGAGGCCAGGTTCCATTTCATATCCTCATAGAGATGAGGATGTATTCCATCTCTCTATTTTCTCTCATTACTGTGAGGCAGAAGGTTTGAGTATGGGTGTGTTGCCACTGCCTACAGGCCTCTAAAGGTAGGTGATTCTCTTCATTCTGGAATCAGGGCTTACTCATATTATTTTAACTTGATATATTTTTATGGATTACTGTTCTGAAATGGTATGTTGGAGCTAAAATATAATTGTGGTTGGATTACCCTTGTGAAATTTGCATCAAAGACAGTTTCTTTCCCCACAAGCTTACAGTTGAAATACACAAGAAAAAGAGTGAAGTGACTTGCTCAAAGTTATAAATCAGATGAGGCACAAACTGAGAAGAGGGTTTCATGCATTGGAGTTGTCAATATTTTTGTATAGAATTTGTCGCTTTTGGGCCAGAGAATAAACTTCTAGTTTATTTATGTACTAATAAAGAGCTCAGGGTTAGACTTTTTGTCATTTTTAAATAAAATTTTCTCCAAGCACAATTGTTACTGGTCAAAAGTCTTCGCTGGACTGAGCTTTAAAATATCTCAGGCATGGAGAAAATGTTGGAGGAGAAATAATTTAAATCAGAAAGGACTTGTATGCAGTGAAGTGGGACATGAGCCACATTCAAAGTGAGTATATTCTTCCCTGGATGTGTAGGTGTAACTCCCTCGTGTATATTAAAAATGATCACTTACAAAATGATTTCAGATATATTAATGGACTTACTTCCAATCTATTTCTGCTTGTCAGATGTGACACCTCACATCCTTGAAGTACAAGAATGGCAACACTCTCTTTGCTCTTGACAAGTAACTAAAACGGAAATCAAAGTATTTCTATAGAGACTTTTCAAAGGAATTTTCCATTTTAACTGAATCAGGAATAGGAACTTTCTGATATTCAGAAATATCTGCTGAGCTAGAGACTATTCATAATCATAGACAAACCCACCAAGCTTCTGATAAAGGAAAAATCAGTAAGCTATGCTTTAATTGGTGGAGGTGGTCATTTTTGAGGGGGGGTGGTTCAGGAAGAGGGTGTATTGAAAAGTTTTTGTTTAGCTCAATTCCATGTGATTATACAGAGAAGAAATCCTTTCTCTGCTTGCCATTCTAACCTGCCCTTATTTGTCTGGTTAAAACGCTGCACTTAATTTTCCTGAAACCCCAATTTATTCCTTTTCCTCATTTTTCTTTCTAGTAAAACTGATAAAAAATCAAGGTTGCAATTTGGTCAAATAACTAGTATTGCAACAGGTGTTGCATTAGTGACTGAAAGATCTCTTCTTGCCTGACTCAAGCTATTAACAAAAGGAAAGTGCGTGATAACCAAATAGGTTTTCCTCATGTAGTGACTATAATGCTGTTGTGTAGCATCTCACTGAACTACAGTTTTAAAAAATGTTGTGTTGCTATTGTACTTTTCTCAGTATTTTGCTTGGTGTATCATCTAGTTGTAATATCTTGTTAATGTTAGTCTTTGTTTATGGACACTTGTATTCACTCTGTGTACACATAAATGGTGTGAGATATTATTTGAAACAAATGCATAACTCTCTATATAATGAATTTTATTGTGTTTGAGTAGTATATGCTTTTATATTTTATCAGCAAAAGATTTATAATCTGTTAATAAAACTTTATGGAACAGTGTTTCAACATGTGTTCAAAATATATATTCTGAATGAATCGGCCTCAATTCAGATTTTCTTATTAATATGTATTTTTACTCTGTTGTTGAATATTAATTTGAGTAAGCATCATAAAGGTAATAACATAAGGCATGAAATTGTGTTAAATGATTTACAGTTGTGTAAGAAGAGATTGCCTGCACTCAAATACCCCAGATTTAGGCAAAACATGAGCACCTGGGAATACGAATCCCTACTTAGAAAACCTGTGCAAAAGAATTTTTGTTTACTGTTTCAATTCATGGCTAGTGAACCAAGCTTTAGTAGATTGATACCTCTACCTTTAGTAGAAAAATACAGTCGGTATTTGAATTTTGAAACTGCTGTACTATAATCAAGTGTTATGATGGGACTTTCCTAGTCCAGAAGCGTGAGAGGACTATGCATGGTATAGAGGAAAACAGAATCCCTTCCTCTGCTTTATTTGTCCAAAAGGCTAATTAGTAATGAATCATATCACAGCATGGAATGTGATGTTAGTATAATAACTTACTATTTTGTAAATTTTCAAAATTAATAAATCATGGTCATTTTGAAATAGTATGGCATGATTGTCACACCATGTCCTTCAACAGACGAAAAGTTTCCACCAAGAAGGCCAAGGGGCTCCCAACTCTAACAGCTCAGAAATAGAAAAATGATAATAAATCTAGTTTTTAGAATCAAGAATGAAATCTCTTTTTCTGAAAAAAGAGATTCATGGTGACAGAATCATGTGTAAATTCTGAGAAGTTTCAGCCTACACAGAAGTCCCAATTCCCAGCACATATTGATAAGCATGTACACATTCACTCCATGGGTTCAATAATTTCAGTCAGGCTGTCTTAATGTGACTCAGAATTTCAACTGAAGATTTCATCTCTATGGAATCTTACTGAGACAGAAAATACAAATAATAGAAAATGTAAGAAATGATAAATTAATTAAATAATTGCAATTTATACCTTGAAGAACTTTTTAGTATTCCAGAAATTATATTAATCACATATTCAGTTAGATTCTGTTACCATGTACACAATACATACTCATGGAGTTGGAGGTAAAAGGTGTACTCACCATGAGCTTTGCTTGGATAAATAGGTATATAAATCACAGAATGGGTCAGGCTAGAAGGGACCGCAGTGGGTAATCTGGTCGAACCTTCCTGCTCAAGCAGGGACATCCTGCACATTGTACAGGATTGCATCCAGATGGTTCTTGTGTATCTCCAGAAAAAGAGATTCACTCAGTTAGAAGCTCAGTGATTCGGGGTTTTTTTGTTTGTTTGTTTGTTTGTTTTTTGGTGGTTTTTTTGTTTTGTTTTGTTTTGTTTTTGTTTTTGTTTTTTCAGAGATTTGTGCAGTATTTCTAGAAATAGGTTATTTTCTGTTGTGAAGAATACATGCAATAGCAAAATGCCGTCACTTTCAAACAAGATATGCTTGGCAAACATGTCCAATTAACATTTTTGACAATGACTTATTTTACATATTAGACCACATGCTTCTGTAGAAACATATTTGTCAATCGAGAAACAGACTAATTATGTTGCTACTGGTCTTTAGAGAAAATAACCACCCGAGTCCAACATTTTATGTTTTAAATTTAAATGTCCCAGGTCTTCAAAGACTGTGCATATTGAAGAAATTATTTCTAATAGAAATTAACTGAAAAGATTAATGACTACAATGTGTTATTCAAAGACTTGTTTGATGGAGGCATCACAAATAATCAATAATTTTCTGGTTTTGCTAAGTCTTGGTCAGGCTGCTCCACCTTTTAAGGATGTCATTAATTCACAGTACATGCAAACAACCTGAACTGCCAAATTGACATAAAATAGAGAAGGGTGTACTACTAGACAACTTTCATAAAAGCTAAATTTTCTTTCATTACCATTTAAATTCATACAAAATATTTAATTAACTATGTTATTTGAACTTGGAATTGAATTCAATCATCTATTTCTTTTTCAAATATCATAGTTTTATCTCAGGAAAGAAACAACCACTGGCACGTGGAAGTATTTCTATATATTGGTTAGTGAAATAATACACTATGATAATTTTTAATGGGCTAATGAATTAAATAAACAAATAAACACTTGAAAGGAATTTTTGTCCACAAAAAAAGTTGGTTTTCATTCCTTCTTTGATAATATGATATAGAAATTACTCTGATGATCAGATGATGATCGCCATTCATATTTCATGACAATGAATGCATCTAAGTAAACATGACTGTAACTTTATGTGTATCCTAATTATCCCTTGTCATAAGTAGCAAAGCAATATCTATTATGATATACTGTCTGTAGTTAAACATTATCTTTTTGATGGGCAGCCAAGAGTCAAGACAAATAAAATTAATCTGGATAGAGAAAGTTCCAAAAACCTTCAGATAGCATATTCTGGCATTTTCTCAAATGCAGAAACAAGAGTCAGAAAATAATGGTCAGTCAAGGAACCTTTTGAAAAAGCTGCTCCTTAAGTTTCTAGATGGCATTCAGGAAAGCTGTAGGTAATTTAGGTAATTTAATGTGTTGTGGTGTTTTTTT
>VWZU01013618.1:375135-392776 GCA_013397095.1 Sterrhoptilus dennistouni | reverse complement strand
GGCTGGCGTTAAGTCACAAGAACACGAATCCAAAGTTTAAAAAAGCTTAGGTTGGATTCCTTGAAAATATATTGATTCTGATAATGAACTTTCTTACATTAGAACTTCAAAATGTTTTCAAAACATTACTTCCGATGTATTTTCTGTGGTTTCCGTTACTGCATACTTTTCCTAGGATGTCAGTGGTAACTGTGAATCTCCAAAGGGCGCTTGTGTTGGTCGTGAAATAAGTGTTTAAAGCCTATGGAATGAATTAATGGACCTTTGAGAAAGTTAAGCTTGATTAGATTGGATATTTTTGAAAAGCTTGTATTACTTGCTAAAGTATCTATCCAAAGTATACAATGAAAGTTACACTAAGACTTTTCAAATATTATTTTGGTATATTATGAATCATCATTAAAATTCATGCAAAGCATGTCAAGGAAGGAATACCAAAAAATATGAAAAGTGAAAGTGAAAGGAATTATGCTCATTATGCTATGTTTAGGATTTACATAGTAAAATTTAGGAATTTAAATTGTGCAGGTAAATTACTCTGTCAAATCCCTACAGTTTTCCCAGCCTTTTAAAGGGTACAAGGATCTAAAATTAACTTTTTTAGATCAGTTGTCTATTTTCTGATTTTCAAGTTCACCAGGTTGAACAGCTGCAAAATTTAAAGCCAAAAAAGTTGTCTGTTGGGAAACTGACACTTGGAATAGCCCTGAGAAAAGGAATATGTGAGCAGCTTAATCAAGCGCTTTTGTTAGCCTTCACTCAGTTCTTGCTGCTTCTTCTTTACCTCTTATAAATAGATGACTGGCAGAAGCAGAAAAACTTAAATTATTTGCATACCAGTAAGTTTACATTTGAACTTTTTCTTTAGTATTTTCTGTGAAAATGGAACAGGAAATTAATTTATACAATTTGATTGTTGCCTATTATTCAGAAAAGTTAGCCTCTAGAAGGTTAAAATAAGGAGGTTAAAGCTGCTTTAAAATAGGAGTTAAATTTCCTATTTTAAGTAATTCCATACCAAAAGAAGTTTGAGTTTATCCATTTCAAGGCATGTTGGTAGATATATGATAGATTTCTAACAAAAGCATCTATAAAACTCTGAATTACATGAAGATTAACAAAATGAAATAACAAAACCCCCCATGGTTTTTAAAAAGTATTTTTGATCTAAATTGTAATGAAATTTAATATATTGTAAACACCAGGTTAAACTAAGAAGCAAATACTACTTCACTTACCGCTTCCTCTTTCCTGCAACAAACAAACAAAAAAATTAAAAGGGCAAGATTCTAGCAAAGTTACAAATTCCTGTTATTGTATCACTTTTACAAGGTCAATTAAAAAACTATCTGTAACAGTTTTCTGGGCTTTGGAGTGAGTAAACTCACAGGGGAAACAGCAGAAATCACACACACAATTTAAAAATATTTAATCCGATTTTTCTGAATGAACACGAATGCTCATATTAACATTAGAACAGAAAAAAAAAAGCAGATGAGCTTTCAGGAACACGTGTTCTCATGTTCTTGAAAACTTGGCTTCGACTCTCAACTATGTTAGCTGATGCAGTTACGGGAAGAGGCCTTATCTTTATTTGAGTAGGTTTTCTTTTAGTGGTAAGATTACTATAGCTATAACTAGTCTAATATTAAATATATTTCTTTTAAACATTCTTACTGAAGTAATTGTTTCCCAGTTACTAAGCTGAAGGAAGGACTGAAAACAAAGTATTTAGTGTTGAACGTGATGTGGTGGAAAAAATAGACAAGCATGTAAGTGAAGTTTAGAGACTGGAAAAACTGAAAAATTAAAAGGTAAAATCAACTTTAAACAATAGAAGGCACATTTCTTTTTCAATTTATTATTAAATACATACATAAAATAGTCTTAAATTTTATGTTTTAGATCAGAGGAGAAAGTATATAATTACTATAGTCCAGTTAACAGAACAAGAATATACAATGTCTATTTTTAAGGGTTGAAATATATAGAAGTGTTTTCTCCAAGAGGACCAAGGTAAAATATATTTGACTTTTTGTAGTGACAATATAAAAAGGTATACTCTAAACGTGTTAAAAAATCTTCAAAAAGTATTTGAAATACTGGATGGGTTGGAAGAAGAGAGAAAAGATGAAGAGGTGTTTTCAGCTAGGGTCCCAAGTATTGGGGAGAATAGGAGAAAGACGGCTGGCAGAAATGAGGAATTTGGGAGCGTAAGGTCAGGCAGTTAAACAGAAGTGGATGCTGATAAACAAAATTGTCCAATCTGATTTTGGTTTTACATTCAGCTTTAGCCCAAAGAGTTCAGAGTCATAGAACTGTGTTGTGTTTCATGCCTTGTGCTGTACAACACAAGCTCTCACAGACAATTAACACAGAGAATTTCCTACTTTTGAAGGGAGATGGGGCATTATCAGTTAGCTCGAATATTCTTGTCTTTTCCCATCATACATGATGAGTGGTGAGTTTTAGTTTTTATGATAATGCTTAAATTTACTAATGGCTGTAAGGAAATGCTTTGCAACATGTAGTGACCAGAGAGATGGATGTATATTTTGTGGGTGGTGATGACCAAAGACATTATGGGTTTTTCACTACTACAGGGAGTGGATGGGTTCCTGCAAGAAATAAACCCATATTCAGTATAAACCAGCAGTGAGAGGACTCATGAAGGCATAAATGAGCACCTAAAAGGAAGAGAAAATGTAGATAGAGTTGTATCATTCAATGGTGCATAAGTCACCACCACATATTGCTAAGAGTGGTAAGGATGTGGCAGACTCTGAAGAAACATCTGTGTGAGAAAGAGTTTCTGGAAAATAAGATGTTGAAGATTTTTATGAAGTGAAATGCATTAAGGAAATTTGGACAAGACCTGAAGGAAATAAACTGGCACTCTTATGGAAAGATGTCCTGTTATGAAGAATAAGCTAGAGAAATTAAGAAGGGAGAAGATGAAATGGGTGCCCTAAGTGTGAGACCTCCTAATTATGGTTTTTATTTTAAATGTGGATTATTAAAAGATTAAAAGTTAGAAACTTCATTAGATTAAGAATCATGAGTAAAGACAATAAATCAAAAACTGGTCAAGAGGAGAGGTGGAGTTGATAATGGTTTGTTTATCATTACTGCTGTGTCTGAATGTTCTCACCCATTGACAAAAAAGTACACCAAAGAAACATTTCAAATGTCAGAACTGTAGCAAAGACATCGAACTCAGATAATGTGAACCAGAAAGAAGCAGATAATGAAGTGAGGAGGGTATTTGACATAGGTGTTCAAATTATATATCATTGATAAAAAACCTGACAACTTAAAGCAAAAATAGAGTTAGTGGTGATACCTCAGTATTACAGAAGGGTGATCTTTTTAGCACAGTGTCATAGTTTCAGTTCAGTTCATATTAGATTACAAGCACAGGAAATTTTGGGAACTTCTTTTTACTATTTGTAAATAAATGTGCTGTGTCTTGTAATGCTCCAAGAAAAAATGGATTTACATATATGTGCTTTCTTCAGAAACAAAATTTAAGAAAATGTAATCCTGTTATTTTTGGCTAGCAATCTGGTTGTTTCAAAGTAGTATACTTCAAGTAGCTGTGGAGATACTTGAGAATCTACTGCTTCTCTTTTCCAATCCTTGTTAGGGACATAACAATTTCAGTGGTTTGTGTCAAACCTTTCCCATACGGAAGAGAGAGTAAAACTATAATATGATTGAATATTTCATACTACTGTCTCACTAACAAAATGCCTAGCCACAGTACCTTTCAGTAGCAAGTTTTATATGCTGTGAGAAAGTAATGGCATTTCCAAGCAGCCTGCAACTGCAATTGTCTAGTGACCATGCAACCATAGCCAGAGCTTGTCTTTGAGCTTATAATTTGATATTGACCATTCCAGAATTCTGAGTATTATTAACTCCCAGATGAAAGTAAATGCTAGATAAGTAAGGAAGATGTGGAAGTATTGTCTAGTTTTTTATTTCAATGATCACTGAATGAAAATCTTGGAATTTTTGAAGGAGGTGGAAGATATTTTGGATCTTCAACCAATTGCATGAATCTTCTATATAATAATTTAAATTTCTTTCTAGTTTGAAGTATAGATGAATGATAGTGACAAAAAAAGTGAGATTGGCCAATATAATAGGAAAAAACTCCTAGAATTCAGAAATGTTTAAAAAAGATGTTGCATTTAGAATTCAGAGGAGAAATTTCTCAGTGTTTTGGTATGAACCATTATATTATTGTATTGCTATGTGAATGTCAGTCTGTGTTTGTTATTTACTATTTAGGAACAAATTCAATTCTACCTTTGAGATATTGAGCTTCTTCAAGTGTACTCAATCCATAGGACACGAAATGTACCTTTAAGGATTCAGGGACAGGATTTTGTAAAGTCAGCAGAAGGTAATCAAATGATAGAAAAAGGACAAGCAGAGGTGAATGTGAGCAGAATAATCATTTACAGTTATGAAACAAAGATCTGAAAAGGACCAGGAAAAAAAAGCATTATACCATGAGGGAATAAATTCAACAATTTAAAAAATGTGATATCTGCCGATGCCTATCCTCAAAGACAGGCAAAATTATTTTATTTTTATTTGCAAATACATGTGTACTTCCCCCTTTTTTTCCCCCTCTTCTTTCTTGGAAGTTAATTTTCGTAGATCACTTGAGTGGCTACCTAAGGAAATATTTGCTGTCTCCTTCATGATCACCTGCATTATGTGTTATGCAGCTATCATTTTGTGTCACAAAAAACCCTCCTAAACTAAAAATTGACTACTGAAAGAAGATACAGACTTTCTTCAGTTCCCTGCCCATAGGTTTTCTTCCTTCATACTGGCCTTAGCTACCAGGAAACCAAGGAAAAATACGCTTCATTTAAAAAAGAAAAAAAAAAGAAAAAAAGAAAAAAAAGAAAAAAAATGGTGTTAGGTCAGGCAGCTGACTTAGCTCACCCAGTACCCACAGAAACAGCAGATCTCACAGAAGCAGAAACAGCAAGAATATGCAGACAAGAACAGGAGGAAAGAGACTGTCCCACTGTGAAAGCATTTTGCCAGGTTAGTGTAAAAAAATATATCTTGCGGGACAAAATGGTTTAGGATAAAACCTGTTAAAGGCAAAAAAGGTGGAGAAAGTAATACAGAAAAAGATCTATCAGCAGGCAGTTTGATGCTAATTTAGGCTAAAACTCAGAGATATCTTTTGGCATAGCTGGCATTTTGCTGATCTTAGTGGTACATTTAGATATTTCTAGGTAGAAACAAAGCAAAGAGAATTTATGCTAAAACAACTTCTTCATATACCTGTGGGTAGATTCATATATTTTCATTCAGTATAGTACAATTACCAGTCTCATTTATTACCTACCAAGATGTGAAACCACAAGGTGAGGTCAAAGTATCATCAAGGGTATCTTCATCACTTCAATATCATTGCCTTAAAAAGCACTGACCAGGAGAAGTAGATGACCTCATTTCAAAATTATTACAGTACAGAGAACTCAGTTTCAACATTATAATTCATTTTCCTACAGAATATTTCAAATTTATGATCAGTTTCCTGACATATAATAGCTAATCGTTAAGGATAGCCACTTTAACATAATATGAATACGCATTTCTCCATAGGTAATACAACAGTTCCTGCATTAGCATTATTGACTAAGGTGCATTTAACTTCTTCACTAATACTTAATGGAAGGTTAATGCATAAGTCAGAAGATTAAATGGCTTTTACTTAAAACAAGTATATTGATTAAAATAACTTAGTGTGGTTTTTAAAGATGATTATATAAAAGTAGTCACACTTTTTAATATTTTATTAAATATTATGAGCAAAATGTAGGCTTCACTGACCAAAATTACTGGAAGTTATTGTACTAATTGTGCCTTGAGGTAATTATTGCTCATAGTTAACAAATGAATATTTTATACTGAAAGGTAACAAATCATTTCTGTTAAATTCAGCACTCAAAGTTAGCTTCATTCCATCAGTCTAGGAATCGCCCTGCTACTGTGAGCACAGGCCTTAATATGCCACGTGCTCTTTCTTATGCATGGCACTACTGAACAACAGAGTAACATTCCAGGTACTGATTACCTGTTCATTTCCAATAAATTGTGCCTCTATTTTCTTTTCATGGGCTAATATTGCTATTCAAATATATGCGTTAAATTTTATACACTTGGCACCTCAAATTCCAGCATGCAGCCATGAAGCTGGAGCTAGACATATAGCCTTGTGGAAGGTTTAGTTTTAAATTTGAGATTCTGCACAGATGTAACACTTAGGAGCTGATCTCACAGTTGTATGAAATAAGGTGGTTGGGGCCATTTTTCCATTAATTCACTTCAGTCTCATCTCAGTTAAGTGCTTGTGCTGAGAATTTTTTTGTGTTATGCTATGCAGGGCTTCTCCTAGACACTCTTGCTATATGTTCTTCTGAGCCTTTTCACTATTGTGGAATTGTTTGCACCAAAGGGAAAGGAGTAATTTGGGACAAAATATTAAAACGTTTCTGCAAGCACTGTGTATTAAGTTATCCAGTGTTATTGGTGGCTACTGTGTGCTGCTGAAGTACAAGTAGACCAAAGTAGATGAGCCTGGTAAAGAATGTTATGCCAGCTTTCTGCTTTGGATCAGTTCTGATCTTAGGTGAGTGCTAAGGATAGACCATTTGTGTTTCACTGGTACTGTGAATCTCTTTGTTTCCTGAGAGGCACTACACTCGCATGACATCTATCTTTACATCTTTCAGAAACACAGCTGATCTGTCATGGCTTTTGTTTGACCTAGGTTTCCAAAGGGATCTTAGGTAACAGTAATAAGGGCATATGGTGTAGAAAAGGCACAAATAATTGTGCTCTTCAAACATCAGTTTGCTCACTGAGAAAAGAATGAAGATTGGCTGTAATGTTTCATGGCTCTGGTAGAAAACATTTTTTTTTCTCTTCCCTTCAAAATTTACTTATGCTTCTTTAAGTGTAGTACATAGTACATGCTTACTAAAACCCAGGTGGAATAAGTAATTTGTACAGTAGAAAATAGCTAAGATGATAAATTTTCCTGTTAGAAAAGGGGTGACCACAGAGAGATAAGATGGTCCAAAAAATTTTGAGTGACTTGAAAGATAGTAAGCAAGAGGTTACTCATTGCACCTCCCCAGGCATGTATCAAATGCAACTAAGACAGTGTGTTCAAAGAAAGGAAATATTTCTGATGAAATATAGTTGAGCTATAATACAGCTTGCAACAGAAGGCTGCAGGTTTTCTAAGTGTACAAGGATTTAATAACAGGTTGGATATAGCCAAAGAAGTAAAATCCACTATGGGATATTAAATTCAAAACTCTGCTTCTGGATCAGAAAATTCCAAGCAGAGAAAGAATTCTGGAGAAAATCCCTTTTATTTCATAAAGTCAGTCCAAAACTCCTATGAGTGAGCAGCTTTAAACAGAAGACTGAAGGGAGATAGTTAGGAATAGCTATTATCATATCTTTGCCCAACTTCCAGAGAAAAAACTGCAAAAAAAAAGTTTCAAAGTTGATTTTGTGCTTTCCAGTTTTGTTCCAGATACAAATGTACTTTTGTCTCTGTCCTTTTTATCTAGAGAAAAAAAAATAGTTTGGTAATACAAAAACACCTTCACACTCCGTTTAGTCTCTCATTATTTCAGAGCTGGGCTGGACATGCAGGTGGAATATCGTGAAAGTTATTCCAAATTTCTCTTTCAAAGTCCTTAAGGGCTTGAGCAGGTATCATCTGTAATACAGAAAGACGTTCTGTGTTTAATTTTTATTACACTTTTAATCCATTAAATCTTGAAACAGTAAAAGATGATGTTACCGTGCAAGAAAAAGCCTAAAGAATGTTGCTACAAAAAGGGCTGAAAGTACAAATAATGTCTGATTGAGTGATGGTGAACTGATTCAGTTTAAATTAAATTATAGTAGGTTCGCAATGAGAACTTGGGTTTCAAAAGGGCAAACTTTAATAAATTAAGGGAACTCATTACCAAAGTTGCTGACTACACTGACCTCTGATATCTGAATGTGGAGGGGGTAAACATTTTAAAGAAATCTATCAAATCAGTGGTACTGCCATAAGATTACAGGATAGGAAATGTCAAGAGTTGGTATAAAGGAACAGAGGTGAAAGAGAAGAAGAAGAAGAGATTAGTCTGATCTCAGTAGTATTCTAGGCTTTAGCTTTTAAAGAGCTGAATAAAATAATTGAGATAGAATAGAAAATGCAACATAGGTTTGATTAAGGCAGGATTAAACTGATACCCTTTTCTGATAATGTTTTCTTTCTACAGAAGGAAATGCAAACTCGATTTACTAAAGTATTTGATATGGGCCACATAGGAAATTACTACTTCATCTAGAAAGTGCAGGGATTAAGAAAATCATTGTAAGGTAGAGGAAGAACTGTAACGGACAAAAAAGATTGCGGACAAGGAACTATTGGGTTCTATGAAGGCTGTTTGGGAGTTCAAGTATCCTGGGACTGATCTCTCTATTCCTGTTAATGATATTTGAAAAACAAAAAAAAAAAAATCTAGAAAGGTGCATGAGTAAAATTCACAGACAAGCAAAACTGAGCTATCAAACAAAAATGCATTTTTAGGTATCAGCTGGCCATGACTGACTGATCTTGAGGGACTAAAATATTGGAAAATGTAAATCAATTGGTTTTGGGATGAGTAACAAGATCTACACAAAAGGTAGCATCAGCTGAAAAAGAATGTTAAAGACCTGGAGGTTTGGATCTTTCTTAGACTACAAGAATGTTTGGAAGGAGATAGACGTCTATCTAAAGAGACTAAATTTAAATATTTTTACTTCTTTGTACCAAGTATCTATTTAGTACTTAGAGGAAAAGAGAGTTTCTTTCAAACAGATTCAATAGTATTTTCTTCTAACAAGCCAAATGAAGGTTTAAAAAAAAGTGAAACATTCATTAAAAAGTTTAAATTATAAAAAAGAAAAAGCAAAGCCATTTATAGTAGGTCTTAAAAAAACTGTGAAGAAACAATACCTGTTATGAGAGGCAAGTGGACTCAATGACCCAGAAAGCCATTCCAGTCCTGTGTTGACACACTAGAAGGAAGAACACAAGCAGTTTAGGGGAGTAAAATGTCTATATTAACACAGGTAAAAACTAAAATAACTTTTATTATATGATTCTTTAGGTCAAAAAACTTCCAACAATGTCCTAATTTCTATTGAGTTTTTTAGAACTAAACCAACACAGGCTAGGCTAATAAAATAAGTATTAAGCAAACATGTAAAAGAACGATTAAGGTTCTATTTTTTCTTTAAATAAGAATGTGAATATGCTTTTTAGCAGCTTTATTGTTAAAGGACAAAAGAGTTAAAGCAATGTAAATCAGTACTAGTAACCTGTTTGAAAGCTCTGTTGCAACACCTGAGATTAAAAACAAATTGAATTTCTTGGGTCCAACACATGGTGCCTGTCACAACCAGGAAGGAACAAATCAAGAGGGGAATTTGGTGCTCCAGTGAATGGAACATCTTCTTCCATCTGCTCCAAACATAACTTTATTTTAAGCTAAAACAAATGTGAGAAAGAAATGGAGAGAGGATTTTTTTTTTCTTTTTCTTTTTTTCTTTGTTTTGTCTATGCCTCTGGTTTCCCACGACGAAGCCAAGACATGGGGCTGACACTGACTGGCACAGGCTGCCTGAGAAAAAACTGTAGCTGCCCTTGTGTTGGCACACCCCAGAGCATGCAGGCACGGGTACTGCTGCAGAGCCAGGCTGCACACTGCCTCTTCCTACCTGTGTGTGAGCAGCAGCATCCTTGAGAGCAGGAAAATCGCTGTGGCTGCCAGGCTGACTGAGCTGCCTGCCCTGGATCCCTCCGGGACTATTTGAGAATGACCTGAGCTGCTGAACTGTCTTTGACTGTAGCTATAACTGTTATAAACAATAATTATTAATATTTTCATAATGACATTATCATTTGAAATATTCCTAAAGCTTTCAATTTCCTTTAGCTTCTTTTAGATTTTAAATAAATATGAAATTTTACAAATTGGTAGAAGTATTTTTTATTCAGAGATTCAGACTTGAATCCAACTAATACTAGTTTACAGATAAGCAAAGCATTTTACTTAAAATAAATCTTGTGAAAATGGAGTCTTTCATAAGGTCAGCTGCTGCAATTTCAGGATATTCAATGATTTTAGTCTCCAAGTTTTAGAGGTGCAAAACATATGTTTTATAATAAAGCCTCATCCCATCTGAAAGGACATTTTTAGTACTGCTGTATTTTTAGTATTCATTGCTTTGTACTGCAGTCTTCAAAGAATTTTCCTCTATTTTAAAGGACTTAGAGCAAAGTGTATTCAACAGAGCCTTAGTAAAATAATTTCTACTTTTAAAATTATATAATTTGGATTTTTAAAGCAAATATATTTTATAAATTTAAAGGGATGAATGGTATGAGTTTAATTTAGTTTTACGAAAGTTAATGTGTTTAAAGTCAGTTGGAAGAGTTCTGAGGACTCTTTTCCAGCATCGAAAACTCCGCAACTCTTTTAAAATTGAATTTGAAAGAGAACTTAACTTTTCGTGATGAAATGTCTGAAATTTTTCAAGATCCCACTATCTCTTCAAGGAAAAAATTGCAGTGAAACTTAAATTCTTCCTTACTTCAGTGCACGTAGATAACGACCTACTTCGTCTTTACATAGGTAATGTTTCAGGTCTCAGTATTTACATCTGGAAGCAAATCTAGGGAGGAGACAATAATGCTCTTAGGTAAAGTAAAGGACCACTCTGTTCGCTGAGCCTTCCTGAAAGTCCAGCAAGAAGATCTTCAAAGTCATATGGCTTTGAAAATCTGACAGCAGTTCATTTCACTGGACATTGTATATTCAATGCTTTTTCTTCATTTGTGTGCAGAATGAACCATCATTAACCCAAGAATCCATATACCTCCTTAGGAGAGAGGCAGTCGTCGTAAAGTAAGTACAGAGCGGAGACACTATGTACATGGAGTTACTGCGTGTGGAGTCCAGGGAGAGGAATACAGACAAATGTCCCACATCTCTGTGCCTGACCATGACAATGAAAATAAAAATACTATATTCTAATATAGTTGCTTTTCAGTTCATGAGAAGAAAATAGCAGTTAAACTTGTAATTTCATAAAGGTCAGTATGGAAAGGGAGTTGATTTTAAATTAGAAAAGTACCCACCATAGGCAATCCCTAAAACACATTCCTCTTATTAGTTCAGGTACCTAAATTAGGGATGGAGGCATGCACACTCATTTCCTTGGCACAATTAACATCTGATCTTTGGCATCATGGCTATAACTTGGTAATACACCTATTTACTCACATAGTTATGATCCACAATGAATTCCTCAGCCCAGTTAGAAGGGTAGAAGACAGCAACAGAAGCCTTTAATCTCTTCCTGATGCAGAAAAACAGTTATGAAACAAAAGTGACAAAAAGAGCAAGAAGAAAAAACAAAAAACAGGAAGAGTTGAACTGTAAGCATGCTTGTCTGAAAATAGAGATTTAAATTCTGTTAGGCTTATTACTGAAGGACTAAAAGGTGTAACAGTGGAGAGTGAAAGAAGTCCAATGTTTCATTTGCATGTTTGGTGCTGCATTCAACCCTAAATTGCTGTCTGCAAAGGCTCTGTTTTGTTATGGCAAGCTATAGGACTGCTGGGATGGCAGGAATAAGACAGAAAGTTCCTATAAAGATGGGAGTTAACCCTGAACTAAACACCCTCTTGAGCCTTTCTGTTACACTAACAGAAACAAACACATCTTAAATATAAATTGTTTTAACTGCACTCTGAGCATATTGACCGGGTCAGATTAATCAGGACACATACCACTTTCTATTTTTAGTTCTAGTTAATTTAAACAAGAAATAGATGTGCGAACTGTGATCATTCTGTGCATGCCTGAAGCAGAATTGACAGCATCGCAAGAAGCACTAAAAGGGGTTGTAACATATATCAGGTACATTTTTAACTAGTTTCTAAGGGGTATGGATGAACTGCAATCTTTTTCCTATACTAGAATGAAGAAAGGAGAGAACTTTCCCATATTCTGATTATTTAGACACATCTTTTCATTCCAAGAGTGAGAGATTGACCCTGTTTAGATGCCAGCTGCACACCAAAGCCCCTCTATCACTCATCTCCTCAGCAGGACAGAAGAAAGAGGTTGTTGTGAAAGGCTCATGGGTTGAGATAAGGAGAGATGGAGAGATATCTCACCAATTACAGTCACAGGAAGAACAGACATGATTTGAGGAAATTAACTGAATGTATTGTCAATCAAGTAAGAGTAGAATAGTGAGAAACAAAATCTAAATATTAAAACAACTACCTCCCACCCCTCTTTTCTTCCTGGACCCAACTTTGTTCATTATTTTCTCCCTCAGAATGTGCAGGGGACAGGGAATGGGAATTATGATCATCACACATTGTGTCTGCTGCTCCTCCCTTCTCAGGGAAGGGCTCCTTCTCCTTCTCCAGCATGAAACCCCTAGCACAGGAGGTAGTCATCCATGAACTTCTCAAATGTGAGTCCTTGCCATGGGCTATATCACTTCATCCCAGCATGGGTGGGTCACAGGGTCACACTTCTCTCCAGCAAACCTGTTCCAATGTGGGCTCCTCTCTCCATAGGATCCACAGGTCCTGTCAAGCCTGCCCCAGTGTGAGATGTCCACAGTGTCACATGTCTTTCAAGAATGTCCACCTCTCTACCATGGGTCTCCTCTGTGAGCTGCAGGTGTGTCTTTGCTCCACCATGATCTCCCTGGGCTGCAGGGACACAGCTGCCTCACTGAGATCTCACAGAGAGGCTCTGCTCCAGCAGCTGGAACACCTGCTGTCCCTCCTTCACTGACATATTCTCACTCCTTGATCCTGGCTGCACTTGAACAACATGGCTTTTTTTCTCTTCCCTGAGGAACTGCCATCACTGTGTTCAGCCTTGGGCAAGTCCTCCTCAGAACTGGCTGGAATTTGCCCTGGAGAACATGGAGAAAACTCCTGGCATGTTCTCCTAGATGCCCTCTCCAGACCTCCTTGCTACCAAGATCTTGCTATGGAAATGCCCTTCACCTAGATACGTGAACCCACTAATTCCCTCTATATTTAAAGGAAGATGTTTTTGTAAGAATGTATGCCTGTTACAGCTAGATTTCTGCTGGAAAGAAATAAGAAGCTGTTAAGAAATAAAAAAAGCTTAATTGGTAAAATGTTGCTTACATAAACCCCCAGTAAATATATGAATTAAAAAAAAAGTAGTTTTTATCTGTTTCAGAATAAGTGGTACTAAGATATAAATAAAATAAACAGCAAAAGACTTAAAATGCAAGAAAATTAAATTCAGTTTGTAATTTTGAAAATTTCAGTTAAAATAAAGATCCTCAGACTTTAAACAGCTAATTTTTGCTAAAATCCCTTTTACTGATAATATAAACACAATCATAATGGTTATGTTCATAATAATTTTAGTCTAATGACCAAGAGAAATTTTAAATTTCACCTTCCTCTCAGGTAAGCCCTGTTGCACTAAGATGGTGAGTCCTATGTATTTAGTATAGAGCACAAAGGAAGCCTGATCATGCTTGAATGAGAGTGTTACATTGACTTGAATAGGAGCAAGATTGCTCCATCAGTCTAGATTTTCTTTCTTCTCCTTCTTCTTTTGTTTCAGATTGGTAACTCTGGCTTGAGCTGTCAGTCAAAAACCTTACTAGATGAGATTCAATGGCACATTCATATTTCCAATGACATTATGGATTTTTATTATACATATATTTATGTTTCACTTACAGTTTAACAGCAATAGACCTTTAGAACATGAATACTGAACAAACCTGATTGCTTCCTCGTACTATGAGTACAACTTTGGCTTACATTTTTTTACATAGAGAATTAATGTTTCCTAAATGTACATATATTCAGCTTTTGCCCTTACTACATTCTGTAAAAGACTTACAAAAATTTTGATTATATATGGCAAATTCGGCAAAAACTTACCTATGGTTTTGGCTTGCTGCATTAATTGTTCTTGACTTTGATAATTAACTCTAATCACCTACCTATACCTGAAAAGTACATTATTTTTAGGTGCTTTTCATAATGTTTTCAGGTAAGAAAAATAAGAGCTGACTTTAGGCAAAAGCTCAACTCCAAAGGCTTTAATTGAACAGTCTCAGTGAGGTACCTTTATCTTGGATTCTATTTCATTTAATCCTGACTTAAAAAACATGTTGTTGATTTTGGACTGCATAGAATTATGTAAAAACTTTCAAGATGGGATGGATTCATTGCTTTGCTTAAATATTACATCTGGAAGACTTTGTTGTACTTTAAAAATATTTTTTGTCAGTCCAATACTTTTCCTTTTATCTGAACTGTCCTCTCAGTGAGATGGACTAATTTCTGTATAACCAGTAACCCTAAACTCACTTAGCATCTTTTCTGTACTAGCAGGTTTTCTATTAAGTCAGATGCCATTAAGTCAGCCTGAGTCAAGATATAGTTCTCCATTTATTTCCCTCAAAAGATCTTGCATAGGAGTGCAGACTGGTAAATACTGGTAAATATTTTGTTTAAGATTTTCTGGGCAATAAAACATATCATAAGTACTAAATAATTATTTAAATTATTGATTCTTGCAATATTCCAGTACTCTGCAAATCCAGCCTTATCAGGCTACAGGATGACCTTGTGAGTTATCAGACTAAATACAGGGTTGAAGATGTGCTTTTCTGAAGCTTTAGTTTCTCAAGTATTATGTGTTAGAGTTAATTAGTCTATTAAGTCTAAGAAGTTTTTTTGACTTTGAAATCTATGATTGTGAACTATTTTCACCACAAACTATCTTTGGTTTACTGAAGTAAAATAGAAGAATAAAATGCAGAATGTAGAAGTATGGAAGTAATATAGACTATATAAAATGGTATTTCACCTGATATTTCTTGCACAACATACAGGTTATTTACTGTGGGTTTTAAAATATACATTGGATGCATTTGGTATTTTCAGTCTTGGCTTAAATGTGGTGATCTTCTAAGCTGTTCTCCTAAGCAGCATCAGTGTGTCCAAAATGTTACAGGAAATGTAATTTTACCCTTGCATTCATTGACATCTCTCACCTCTTTTTTGTTCGCTCTAGTCTTCTGATTCATCTGTGCTCTCATTTTCAAATTCTCACTGTGGCGTTTTCTGCGATCACTGACTCTTCTCAACCATCCCTCTCCTTTTATATTCACTTTTGTTCTCACTCAGTCTTTCAGAACAGTCATATTATAATCTAAATTACAATTTTTAATTATGATATTTTAAAAGGTTCTAACTATACTTCATTCTTGTCTTTTTTTCCTCCTTTTGATATTCTATTGCTTTTATATTTACTTCTCAATATATTTGTTTTTTCAATTTTTGAATGTTAGCTCAAATAGACATTTATTTTCTTTCAAGTTTGTTACTTTGTTCTCACTCAAGATAATCAAGAATTTACATATTTCTTTTTGCATCTAAGTGAGACATTTACTTCTTTTATTTATATATTGTTTTCATTATTTAGAGCAGTAATTTGAATGAAAATAACTATATGAACCTAAAATTCATTATGATAGTGAGTATAAAATTGTATCTTAGGTGATTTTGTTCTTTGCACTGTTAAGCTTTGCAAAAGGTGGTGTACTATTATACATTTTAACATGTTTCATACAAATTTCATGTTTTGGTATGATCCTTTGAATAGTCTCTTTTCTCTCTTATCTGACAGGAACTATGTGTTATTTCTAGGTCTTCAAATCTGCAGTCTTTTCTGAAATTCAGAAAGAAGGATGAAGAAATTTGAATATAATTCCAGTCTACCTTAAAATCAAACTACAATTATTAAAACTTTATTGTGAGAAACAGGAAATGGGAAGATCTAGGTTCTGTATGAAGCTGAGGAAGTTACTGCAACAGGTCAGCACTTCTTGGAATAATATATTGATTTATATAGATTATTATAGCATTGTACACATTCTCCCATTCTCTCCCATTGTCATGCAGTTGTGCACCAAGGAAATTTTTAGCTATTTGATATTATTGTTATCATTCATTTCGTCTAGATATTAATTCATCAAGTACAAATCTTCCTAAAGATCCTCCTTCAAATTTTTGTGGAAATAGCCCTCCCATGTGCTTCTGTTACTTCATTCTCTCATTCCTGTGTTTTAAGAAAACCCCTTGAATTTTTGCAGGATGATGGAGAAAGGAGAAACCTACCTGACTGAGCATCACACTCCCATAGCTGTACTGAATCCCCACAAACATTCACCTCATGTAGTTGTGACAATTTTGTAACTGACTCATGTTATACTACCCAGGTACATCCATATCAATCAATAAAGAAGAGCCATTCTTCAGCCTCAGTCTGAATGGCAGAGATCACATCCATATGTGGTAAACAGTGTTTCCCTTTAATTTTTTCATGTAGTAATAGATTTTACAAAACACTGAAAGGTAAGGAGACTAAGAGAACAAGTTTCAATGCAACTGAGTTGTATGGGGGTAGGATGCTCAAAGACTTTCCCAGGAAGAATTAGTGATAAGAAGATTCTGAAAATAAATATATTAAGGGAAGCAGAAATTGAAAACACCTCCACTGAGATTGTCGCCTCCCTTTCATTGTGTCAGTTTTTTGTGTCAGGCTATGTGGTTTGCAATTTCCATTTCAGAGGCTGGGACTTCAGGGTTATATTGTTAAGAAAGCAAAGCTTGGTATTAGAGCTATTCGGGAATACCAGCTTCTCCCTAAAACACAGTCCTCTCACTGGGTTGAGAAGAAATTGGCAAGCAAGACACACAAGACTGTTCTGGCTCTATATAATTACTAGATAGATCATTCTTGCTGTGTCACAATTTACTGGGAGGAGTTTAGATACAGTTTGTTCCACAGCTCACTCAGTATAAATCTGAATATTTGTAGACAATAACTTTATCTAACTATAATTCTAAGCAAATATCATGAAAATAAATTTATAATTTCTTAGCCATGTTTATAATTTCTTAAACCATGTTCCTGCATGGTTTATCTTTAAAAGGAGATCCAAGATTTATTAATCCCAGAAATTTTGGTTAGCAGCCCTGGAACACAATTCAGACTGGCAAATGAGTGCCTTTTTCCACATGAGTCACCAAAACCAAAGACTGTTTGCTATCTCTTTTCATCTGTGACCTCAACAGAGCCCACAGAGCTGTCTACCTGGATTTTCCCCCAGAAGAACACATTTGCCTTTCTCCATGCCATATATCTTCAAATGTTTTATGGGTGGCTGGATGTGCACAAAGGGAGGACCCTTGCTCTTACTGCCAGAAGTAGCATTCTCCTCGAAAATTCCTGCCCTGTGTCACTCATGTCTTCCTCTTTGTCCTCAGGGGCCTGTAGTGGTTTGACCTTGGCTGGATGCCAGGTGCTCACCAAACCGCTCTATCACTTCCTTTCCCAATGGGACGGGGGGAGAGATTAAGATGGAAAACAGCTTGTATGTTGAGATAAGGAAGTTAATTAAAGGAAAAACAAACAAACAAACGCAAACAAACAAACAAACAAAAAAA
>VWZU01013618.1:346185-375125 GCA_013397095.1 Sterrhoptilus dennistouni | reverse complement strand
AAAAAAAAAAAAAAAAAAAAAAACAGGAGGAAAAAACCCCCGAGAAATAAGAAAGGGAAAAGTTAATTTGTACTTCCAATCAGCAAGGGATATTCAGACACTTCCCAGGAAGCTGGACCTCAGCACGCAGAGGGGATGCTCTGGAAGGCAAACACTGTTGGATAACAACTGCCCCCCTCGTTCCTCCTCTGTCTAAGCTGACGTCACACAGTGTGGAATATCCCTTTGGTCAGCTGGCCTGACCCCTCCCAGGATCTTGCCCACTCCCAGTCTCTTGATCTAGTTGAGAGGGGAAGTCAGAGAGACAGAGCTCGTCAGCAGTAGGCAAAACACTGGTGTGTTATCAGCACCCTTCCAGCTCCCAAATGCAAAGCACTGTGAGGGCTGCTATGGAAAAATGAGCTCCATCTCAGTCAGACCCAATAGCATTTCAATGGTGAAACTAGGCTAAGAGGAAACTCAGTGAGTCAGGAGATTTTAAACAAAATGTAAAGGCTGAGAAACACCGAGCAGGAGAGATTATAAAATCAAATGAGATTACAGGAAGAGGCAGTATTAAAATAAAGAAGAAAAAGTGGAAGAGGAAGTGCTTAGAGCAGGTAAAACAGAAGGTACAATGCAGAAGGAAATTGACAGAGAGAAAAGAAAAATCTGTGCCCACTACAGATTGCTCTTTCAGATCTTGAAATCAACATTCTTCACTCTAGTCTGTATTCAGCTTCCAAGAAATAGAAATCTCTCTGAGAAAATAATTCTTTGGTCCTTAGTTTAGCATTTGCACAATGGAAGTAATAGTCTTTCACCTGACAAATTAAGCCACTAAAGTTTGTGAGGCACTTAAATTAATGAGTGTTGAAAAAAGTCCGACCTAGGTCTGTCTACAGTGCAGAGGATGAATTGTGCAGTGGAAAAGCACAAGATATCACAAACAACAGAGACAAGAGATAAGAATTTCCATATTTTGTACCAGTAGGCAACTGATTCGGAGAAGAAAAAAACCCACAGTCTGAGCTCACAAGTTGAGAATGGTGTCCTGATGCACAAATCCTAAGCAAGAGATGACAACATCAGTCTTGTTTTTTGAACAGTTAATAGTATTCTGTTAACAAGATACTTTTTGGGCATAGTAAAAAATTTTCATCAAATAACTAGTGTATTTTTCTGAGAGTTACTGCTCTCAAGTATTCTGCATAAGTCAATCAATAACTAAATCCATTTCTTATCCCCTTAGTAGCAAAATAGCTATTGCAACTATATAAATTAAATATCTTCTCCTCTGTCTCCTTTCAGTTTGTTATGCTACTCTGGAATTTCTACATTTTTCAATTTTTTCAGCCTTTTGCAGAACTGTACTCTCAATTGTCTGGACTTTTCCTGCCCCAAATATCATGTCAAAGTGAAACAGTACAGTCATCATAACCGAACTTGGGTTTACTACTTTCTACCAGAAATTTCAGCTTCTGTTTCAATCCTTATATCTTTTTCTTAAAAATGGAAATCTGCTTGTGGAGAACAGGAACTACAGTGTTCCTCTTCTGGATTAATAAATCTAAATGTCATTGGGATGCTTGGTTCTTGTATTGTCTACTTTAATCCTGGCTGATACTTCTTGACTTGTTGGAACCTGTTAGTGTCAAGCACTCCATTGCTTTTCTCCCTGTGACATTATTCAGAAATTCCATTTGGTTTTCTTTTCTTTGTTGTTGTTGTTGTTTGTTGTTGCTTTGTTTGCTTTGTTTTTTTTTTTTTTTTTTTTTTTTTTTTTTTTTTTTTTTTTTTTTTTTTTGTTTGTTTTTTTCTTTTTTTTGTCCTCTTAGAAGGTTTAGAAAGTGGGTTTGTACTACTGATTATTCTTATTCATCTTACTATACTTAAAAAACCAGAGACATTTAAGGAAAAAATCATTAGTGTTTCTATCTAGCTGAAAATACAAAACTTAGATGGTACACTTAATATGTTGAGGAAAATTCATGCTATGATAATGCCCTTTTTTACCCTATTAAAAGCTTTGGTTCTTCTTCTAGACTACAGGTTTTTAATTTGCACAGAACTTTCCAGTCTCTTTTTTATTGTTATGCCTGTATAGTGTGACTAGGTCACACACAATATGATACAACCAGTAATGACATTAGACTGCCAGTATGCTGGGGGCTGGGTTCCTGTTTATGGTTAAACTCTGATGTTAATTGATGAAAATAGTTCAGGAAACAGAAGCTCATGCATTTTTATCAGCTCAGCTTGCATAGACCTCATACAATTTGTTTAAAACATACATTCAACATATTGAAAAGTAATAGTAAATCCAGGTTTTAAACCTAATTCTGAAATCCAGGTTATGCATGAATAATTACAGTTTAACAAAATTATAGATGCTAGGATAAATGCAAACCAATCCTTCATTGCAAAAAGCAGAAGAGACCTAACAGATAACACAAAGAGATACTGTATGAGAATATCCACTGAACATCCACTTAATTTGCAAGAGTTCAAAGGACATTCAATCCCAACAGAATGACATCAAAAAGGATTGTAAAAATATCTTGTCAATCAGCATTGTTGTGCTGTCTAACTTTTTAATCGTGGCATAATGTTAATGCTATTAGAGTTTCTATAAAGACACACAGGGGTCAAGGATTCCAGAGGGAAAAAAAAGAAAAGGGGAAAAGAATAAAAGGTTACACATGCTAATTACATTTTCTGGAGCTTAGCATAGTGGTGTGACCTATATTTATGCATTTTGGCCTGATGATATTGTTTTAAACTATTCTTTCAATATTAACTGCTTTTAGAGTGGAATAAGAAACCTGTTATTAAAGAACAGGTAAAAAGAAGTATCCTTGCACTGCTGAAAACTGATTCTCCCCAGTTCTTTTCACTGGAAAATCTTTTATTTTCAGTTTATCCAAATTTATGCTTCCGTTCTTCCAACACAAGAAGATGAAGTAAGCTGAATATTTTCAGAGGTAGTATATATACACAATGGATCTTCAGTAAAACTCATTTCATACCCATATAGATCTACAATTGCATGTGCTGAGGAGCACAGGATTGTATTCATGTAGCAATCATAGATATAAAATTGGTAGCCTTTTTGTCAACTAAAAATTAATGCCTACATGCACTTTGCACTTTTACATATCGTCACTTTATTTCAGAAAAGGATGCCATGGGCAGCACAGCTTAGTGCAAGAATTTCATGTCTTTCATGGTGCCAGTGGTGGTGGAGAAATTTACTGTTATTCTTGGGCATTTTTTACATAATTTTTCAAATTTGTACAAGCTTGTACTATATTGCAAATTTCCTGTTAAATATTGCCTCTGGCCTGTAGTTAGCATGGTCTATTTAAATATCAGTTGGAGAAAAAGCCACCTTCTTTTTGTATTCTGTGATCAAAATTTTGAAGCTCTGTAATTTTCTTGCTGTTCACAGAAACAAAGCATCCAGGCTCACTGAGAAAGCCATTTCTACAAGCTATAAATATTTGCTATTTGTAAAATCTCAATGAGGGATTTAATTATTAAAAAACTAAAGGAAGACAATTACTAATAATGATTGGTTTTAGCTAATGAGATGTTTTTATGCAAATGTATGAACCTTAAATATGACCTGGAAACAAAAGACTGCTTAACAGTTACTATTAAGCTATACATTAGGAGATCAATTAAAGAGAATTTCTTTCTAATGATCAAGCTGTACAAGAGTTGCTATGGAAACCTGGAAAAGGAGAGATTCAGAATGCAAAATAGCAATAGAAACAAAACCAATATTTGTAAACAAGTATTTTAGAATGTATAATCAGTTAAATAATAAAAGACTGTTTCCTTTCCACTCCAATATATCTGAAAGAAGGGCACATTTCCTCATGAAGGTGCCAGTTTAGTTGATATTTGGATGCCTTAAAGAAAGGTGATGCCAAGGAAATCTTTCTGTAATCAATAACAGTTCACTAAATTACAAAATGGGATAGAAAAACAGAACGACTTTAAGGATCTGAAGGAATTGCACAGTCATGTCATTACAAATTAATAAACATATCTATGCCAAAGAAAGTGCAAATACAGGTGGTTAAAAGGAAGATAATTCCTTTCTCCATATCTTAAAATAACATGGTGCTTGTATCAGAAGAAGCATAAAATATTCAGATTGTCTTAAATAAAGGTTGCTAGCCACTTCACATGTTTTCATTTTGTTTTTTCACCTATATCTTACGCAGATGGTGAATACCCATAAAATACATATAAGTATAATGTTAAATAGCATTTTGTGTTAAAAAAACAAAACAACAAAAAACATTCTATCACTAAGTAGGTTTTTTCAGCTCATGTTGCAGAATGAAAAAACACAAGAAATGGAGTTTTCCAGCATGCAGAACAGGTATTGCTGATATATAGGTGCAGAAACATTCAAAGCAGGGTTGGCAATTGGAATTTCCTGTAAATATATAAGGGCCTTCCTGCAATAAACAACAGATATAACGGACTAGATGCACTCTCTCTCTCCTTTGTTCTCCCATTTTCAAATGGTCCATGGATGCAAAGGTTTAGCTTCTTCGCAAAGAAAAAGCACCAGAAAGTGTTAGGGTCTGGTGGGCAGGGATCTGGAGTCTGCTTTCTGAACACCGCTAAGGACAGGGGGACCCTGAGCCCGGAGGAGATCAGTCTGGAGGCAACTTCCAACAGCTCTAACATCACAACTCAGGTCCGCTCTGCCACGGAGTGACCTCTTCCTGGGATATGTCAGTCTAGCTCAGCTGGTGATCTCTGCGTTTGTCAGTTTCACAGAGCCACACAATCCAAGCGTGTGAACAGACTGCTAAAATTACACGTTCATTTAAGTTGTTTTTCGGACCATTCCTGACAGTCTTGAAAGCAATAAAGGTCAACCTGTTCTGAGGAACATATTCATGTGGATGAGTACATTTGACAATAAATTTGAAGGACTCTTTTATTGTGGAACTTGAAAAAGCTGCATTAAACAAGTAACATAAAAGCATCACAGGAAAAGTTTCATGAAAAATTAAGTTTAAAATTACCATCAGTACTACAGAGGTGGATGGAAAGGTTTCTGATCGTTTTTTTAATGGTTAAGGTTTAAGCAACCTAATGGAATATGTTTTTCCTCAGTTATAATTCTGCTACAGTCATGTATGATGGGACTACCAAAATGATCTAGCTATACATATACTTTACTCAATAATTAATTTCTATGTAAACTTACTAATGCAAATATTTTCAAAAATCCCCTTCTCTGCTTTTTTCCTGTGTCTCATGTCATCTCCTACATTAACTGGTAATACTTTCTTGTTTATAAATGTTATGTGAGACTTGTTTAACCTGCTTTTTGAAACAAGCCTTCTGGGATAAAATCCCCTTAAAAATGTTTGCTTCATATACTCAAGATCTTACCTTTTGTTGCAAATGACTTATAGTCCAGAAATACTTATGTTTTTTGAAAGTGTGGAGACTGTAGAGATGTAACTCTGAATAAAAGGCAGATACCCTTCAGGGACAAAACAGAAAAAAAGAAAGATGAAAAAAGGAATATTTAGCCAACCTGAAACAATAAATAATTATCAGGAAGAAAAGACTATTATTTCTAAAAGAAAATCTTTCAGACTTTCACTTCATGGGAAGGTCATTTTGGTTAGCTTCAATGAGATAATCAAAAAATCCAATTAGCTCTGTTTTCAAACCTGTTTTCATCAAAGAACACATAGCCTACAGCACAAGCAAACAAAATACTATTTGATTGAACCATTAAAAAGAAGAGTTGTATCCTGCCAATAGGAGAGGACTTAGAAGAATTCAGTGAGAGAGTAACTAAAGAGAAAATAAACTACTACCACTTGTCAGATCAATCCAAGTAGCTGACAAAAAGTCAAGGCTCACTAAAAAATAATTAAAAAAAATTATATTTTATTGATTGATTTCTAAAATGAGCTGCTGAGCTCTTAGATTTATATATTTAAACTGCAAAAATCTGTGAAATCTTATGTTAACCCAGTAATCCTTCACAATGGAAATACAGACTCTAACTCTCTCCTCAGGGATTTCTTCAGACAGAAGGCAGTAAATTTGTCTTGGAGAGTGACCTAGGGCCAGCTAACTTTTGCGATCAATGGAAGAATCAAGTTCCAAAGTCAAGGACTCAGGGAAAATACCACCCTGAATTTGAGTTTTCAAGAAGATCAGAAATTAATTCAAATGTACTCATTTGCTGAACAAACTTCATGAGATATTTGTACATACCGTCTTACAAATATTCCAGATTCAAAAACTAGCACAGTCCAATACCCATATGTTACAATCAGAAGTGGCTGTCAGGATGTTACAAGCAGTTACTGTGTTATGTCTACAGTCTCAAACCTTGCTATAAATCACTATATACGACAAACTAACTTCAAAGTAAACTGGGTTTTTTAACGGAAAAATAAACAAACCTTGAATTTCCTTGTTTTATTTTCAGTTAATTACTTGATTAAAATGCACATTGAGATCCCAGAGTTCAATTCTGGTAAGCTTTGCTAAGTGTTCAGGGAAGAAAACAAATATGACAAGATAATAGATTTGAATAAACAAACTAGTTTTTGGGCTAACATTAACTGCAAAATTGTATTTTTTAGGGATGAATTTACTCCATATTCTGCTAGCTGTACTTGATCTCTTGCTTTTAAAATGAGAATTTCTTCCTCCCTTTTCTTTTAAATCATCTGACCACTACTATATGGAAATAACCACTTTTGCTAATTACTTCACTGAGAAAAAAAAAATTATAGAGAAAATCAAGATGAATGAGGCACTGTGCTTTGCACAAATCAGACAGACAAGCTGTCAGCGCTGCCTAACCCATCCTTAGAACAATTCCCTTTCCCCAAGGAAGTTGTCAGGAAAATGGAGGTCCTTGTCATTTCTCCGCTTGCAATTTGGGACTTTCCTTTCACACCTAGTTTATTTCTAGAATCTTTTGACACTATTCTTGCAATTAAGTGACAAAATAATTTTTTTTTCTTATTTCATCTTTAAGCTGGCATATATACCTCTCCAGTGCTATACATATGGGGTAGGGCATCGCTAATAAATGTGTTTCTTGCTATTTTGTTCAGTCTCTGAAGTGCATTTGTCCCACAGACATGTCAAGCAGGTAGCTCTGCGTCAGCCTCAAGTGACTGGGCAAATTACCAGTGCTTGAAGACCCCTGGGAGACTCATCAGTGCTGGAGTGCCCTTGAGAGCGCACAGGAGCATGCAGGGTGTCAGTGCAGGAGCTTGTTCCCTGTGAACCTGTCGAGCAGACCTGCTCCTCCAGCATTTCACACACAGGCAGCTTTGTGCTGGTGGATACTAGAGCTAGAGATGGAGAAGTTTGTGAAATGTGTTAGGACCTCAAACTGACTGGGACCATTTGATTTTGAAGAGCAGTGTTNTATATATATATTTGTGTGTGTGTATATATAAGATAAATATATTTATTTGTGTGTATATATATATATACATATATACACACGTATGTATGTATGTATGTATGCGGCCATAATGAGACTTTACCAAAGAAAGTCTGAGCTTGCATCTGGAGTATGAGGAAAAATACATAAAAACCTGCAGAACTGTTGTTAGCATTCATAATTTATTTTGCTCATTCTTGATAAAATGGGGTTTTTTCTTCTTTTTTTGGACAACCTTAAATTTCATCAAGCAGCAGTCCGTACTTCCTCAGTTGCAGTCCTTTGAGATATATTAAAAAAAAAAACTGGGCGTTTTTAAAAGGGAGGTCAATAACAGCATTACAAGAAAAAGAAAGTTTAATGATGTATTGAAGAAGTGTGTGAATGTAGGAAAAGAAATTTAACCTGTGACAGAGCACACACTAATAAATTCTACCTAAAAGCTGAATTAATTTCTGTGATCTGTAACATACAAACTTATATGTATTAAACCATGTGAGAGATCTGTGATGTACAAAATAATGTGTTTACTGATTGCAAGCACAAATATCAAAAAATAGCAAATGTTACAGGAGAACTCGGTTTTAAAATAAAAGATATTTTCCCCAGATAATGAAATTGAGCAGTGTATGCACTGCAGATTACATAGAGATGAGCCTGGCAGTGCCTTATCTAGAACATTTAGAAAAACATTCCAATTTAACAGTATAACCTTTGTTTTTACATTAATTCAAGACTAGTAGAAACTGTATGCCATGCTTATTCAAGATAAAAGAAAAATATGGACACCTGAGTAATTTATGTAAGAAGTAAAACTTTTGACAGTGACAAAGAAGCTCTCCACATTTGGAAAGAGGAAATACAAAGACAGAATTTCAAAAAAAACACCAACTCAACGACACAGGCAAAAACCCCAGAACGACATAGAATATAAGACTCAGTTTTATTTAAGGGTCGTCTATATGGAAACATCTGGAAAGTATTAGTCTGAATTAATAAAATAAGAAAAATCACATTAAAATATATTAGTTGAACTGAGATAATATGTGAGCATTCACCTAAAGTGGTAGTAGTTCAGTCAGGTTACTTCACCCCCGAAGGGAAGTAAACTAAATCAAACTGAAGCCATGATAGGTTCAGTCACCATATGTCAGCAGTCTGTAGATACACATGGCAAATATAAGGTCATCTCAGGGCTTAGGTAAGAAACACAGGCTAAATTAACCACATAAAAAGTTACTGTGGCTCATCAATAAATTATGTGTGTGTCTCTGGCATGTAATTCTCAACAAAAATGTTCACAGGGATTCAGTGTTTTTTAACGAATCCAGTTGTGACATTTGTGAAATTTTTGCAAGCATTGCTTTATAAAAAAGGTACTAGGCAAAGCAAGTTGTTTAGATTCACTTCGCTAACAGTCATTAAACTACCCAGAAACTATAAATGGATGAAAAATAGAATCAAATTATTTGTTTTCTTAGGGAATATGGACTAACTCAAATGGACTCCTCAGGATACTAATTTATTTAAGATTCCTTCCTCTACTTCCTCCAAACCACACCATTTCCTGGCACTTAAATTTCATTTGAATGTATGGAGGTAACACCCAGGTGAAGGACTTCCATGGAGTTACCTGGAAAACACTGTTTTTCCAGAAAATCTATTCCTTTCTGCCCATCATGAATCAAAGAGTCTTCACAGAGGAGCAGAACAGCCTTTTTCAGACATAAGGTTCTGTTTCTTGCTGCGTGTGCAGTAGGTGACACACTCAATCTCTTTCCATCTGTTTTGTGTGGAAACACCTGTGTGTAAAGGATGTGAGGGGTGCATAGCCTCATTTCTGACTCAGTGACAAAAAGCCTGGACTAAAGATCTTACCTGTTTCACTTTCTGCATCTCCCTCTCTGCCTTTTACTCTGAGCTGCCCAGGGCCTCACTTTCAACTGGAGTCCATATAAGATGCACATGGGGGTTTTTTAAACAGGTTTTTACTGCTGTAAAAATGCTTAATTAATATCATATAGTATATGCTATGATAGATAGAACAGGAGATAGTAGATTTTTAAAATATATCACGACTATACCACAAACTGAAAGAGAAAATGGAGGGTGTGACATAAAAGTATTTTAAAAGTGGACATCTCCTTGCTTTCTCAGGTAGACCAATTTTGGAACAGCAAATAGTGGCTTCTAAATCGTCAGGATTTTAATTATTTTTCTTCCTTTTCTAATGCAACTGTTCATCCCTCTGGGTTACCAAATGAAACTGTCTGGAGACTCAGGAAGATAACAGCCTGTTATCTGGTTTAAGTGAGAAAGATTTAATTATCAATGATAGGGCCCAACGCAGTTGAAAGCACATGCTCTTCTACACCACTTTGCTGCAAGTAGTTGATTCAGAGGCTGAAATGTTTCTTTAATTTGTGCCAGCTGCTAAGAGTCACCTGGAGCCATTGCCATTATTGCAATCAGACATCTCGGGGGCACATCGACCATGATTCAGCTCCCCAGCCAAGCTCTTTTCCATTGGTGATAGTAATTGTGGGTGTAACAAGGTTCATTATTATCTTCCTGTGCAATAAGGGCTCTCATCCCAGGCCAGAATTACTGCACTCTGCGGTCTGCTGTTCAAAGGCCTCAGATCAAAGACAACAAATGAACATACAGCATATCAGAATATATGTATTTTTTAAAACACAGAAGAGCATTCCATAAAATAAAAATAGTTATTTAAAAAGCGTCCACACATTTCTGAACAGACACTCATCTTTCAAATCTCAGATGGCAACAACATTTTCTAAGCTACTTGATATTTTTGTTCATATGGGGAAAAAAAAATAGATGCTCCATTTTAACCAAGAAAGTCAACAATTTCAGTACTAAATGTTTCAGTATGAGAAGGTTGCTATAATGGCATGCCGAGGAGGAAAGACTATCTATAGAGTCTAATAGATCCTGTAGAATGTGGGACTCATGGTCACAACACTCCTTTAGCACCTCTGGAAAATCTATCATAGAAAGAAGGCAGACCATGGTATTTATCTATATTTTCATTTGCAGGAATCATTGCTTCAGTAGTTATACGAATCTCCTTCCAGAATCATAAATGAAACCACTGAAATACAATAAGGAAGTGGTAACATGGGGCTGTAACTGGGAGTCACAGGGAACCATGCCAACCTGCTGTCCACTGTGTGTCAGCAAGGACTCCAAGTATCACTGTGCATCCAACACCTATCTTCTCTGAATCTTTATCAAGATTAAACTCTCAGTGGCTGCACAGGTGTGCATATGGGTAACTGTAGAAGATTTAATGTACATGGTGTTTTTAATTGAAGACCACCGAGGATTTGGCAGATATTAACTGCTGCTCCAAAGACTCTACACCCCCACAGCTCCCTGGAGTGTGCAGGAATAAGCAGTGGTGATCTGACATTTCCCCTGACAGCCTTTGGCATCATCCTTCCTCTGGGAATGTGGACTTAACTTGGAGAAATTTTTTTTTCAGTGTCAGATGATGGGATGGGTATCAGGAGAAAACATTGCTTTGTCTTTCTCATCTCATAAACCATATGAGGAAAGGCCAAAACCCTGCCTCATTTAATTCTGACTTAATGTTTTGTAAAACAGGTAAATAGATCAGTGAACAGATTAGAATATTGGGACAGAGATAAGAATATATGATGTCAATGGCCAAGCTTCAGTCAACTATACTAAATAATATGGCTTCAAATTCAATATTGTGCTCAGATTTTATAAAAACAAGGGCTTATCTGCAGCCTCAGACTCAAGTGAAGTACTTATTTAGTTCACCTTTTGATTAAAGTGGAAAATGACAAGGAACCAGAATACATTTCAAACAACTTGACTGTGTATTTGTTTTTACTTAAATGTTGCACTGGAGACTATTTTCTACTCAAAGCCACCCATTCATGCTAAATCTGGTAATAACAGAGATATTTTCTTTGCCAATCACTGCATTTTCTTACAAAATTTCTGTGAGAGAAACTTGTTTACAGCACCACTGGCAGCATTATAAAGCTAAAAGATTCTTATTTAAATCATGTAAATCCTTGTGTCTGCTCAACCTTCTGTATCCATGCACCTACCGCAGACAGGCAAACAGCTCCCGAATGTACAGACAGGTTTCAACCCCATTGTCACAAGCCTGACAGCCCTGTTACCATGCCAGATTTCTACACATGACCAAACATACTGGAACAGTGTATTGCAATATAATAGACGAGATGTCTTGTGCAAGTCATGACCAGGCCTCATGTTACTGTAGAATATTTAAATTATTTTTAAGAAATTCTTTGAAAGCTTGCAAATTCTTAGATTACTTATCCTGCAGAATATAAAGGAAAATTATGTTAAATGAGACCAGAATTCTCATTTACTATATTATTTTTTACCTGTTTATATTATTTTAATGGTATGAACAAGAACAAAAATTTTATTTTCAAATTAGGAAGAGTTTTCATGAATAAATTATTTGAAACAAAGTTTTCAAAAGTTATGCAAATTTGCTTGGTTTACTTGCATGATTTTCTGTTGTTTCTTTAAGACTATATTTTGTGCAGTCACAAAATACACCTGGAGTTTATGGGAGAAGTGTAATTCATATCTCAAGGAAGTAGAATGTTTTTAAAAATACCTGTTTAAATCAGAAGACTCAGAAAAGTATATCTCTCCTATGTAACATATAATCCCACCTAGAGACCTGAAGCACACATAATGTTGAGCAACTAAACTATAGCATGAATCCAAATTTTTCTCATATTAAAAAAAGAAAAAATTTCTGCACTGAAACTGCCTCAACAAGATCAAATTACTGAAAAAGGCACGGGGAAAAAAAGATTCAACATTTACTTTACTGTTGCCTGTTTAAGGTAATTCAAGAGCTGATAAAATTGCTTTGTTCGTATGTTCCTTACCTTTTATATGTACTTGCTTTATTCTGAAGATTTATCAAAAATTTCAGAAAAGTAAAATAAACTTGATTTTTCCTTCAGAGCACATCCATATGATCATAGTCTCACTTTCAAGAAAGGAACTTTACATTAATTACATGATCTGAATTGTGAAACGTGACTAATTAAAGAAAGATATTGCTGCATTCATAAGCTCTAGTGCATTCCAGCAGATTCAGATGTGCCACCAAAAGACTTCATGAAATGTTCAGATGTCAGAGGGTTTCTAATGTGCAGCCTGCTTACTGATACGTTCATTTGTGGCATGCCTTGGGACTTCTCAAAATAGAAGAAAATTCAGAAAACTGAACTGAAAGCTAGCAAATCAAGTTTGTTAAGAAATATTTCTGAGGGCTGAAACTGGGCCATTACTATTTAAATTGTTAAATCTATGCCCCAGTTTGGGATTGCCCATGTTAGTGTTTCAATGTGGATGGGGAGCAATATTTTGAAGTAACTTTTCCATTCCCATTGACTTTGCCCTGTTTTGCATCACAGAGCTGTCTCAGGGCATGCGAAGTGGAGAAAAGCAAACCCCCAAGAGCAAACCTCATCCTTTCTCATCCCTGACTGGCACTCATATTCATGGCAGCAGTCCAGAAAGAGCCTGCACCAATGTGCAGGTGTGCAGGGAATGAGAACATGGGACACTGAGCATGACCAATTGCGTCCCATGGTTCTGCCTAATACACTACTTGACACCCTAATAGAGACAGTGACTATTTGGCCCAGGGAAACTCTCCTTTTTCCAAATTATTTCCACTTGTGGGTCAGGAGTCAAGTTATGCACTCTTCCTGCTAGATTGGTTATATGTGGCCAGTATTTTTTGCATCAAACTTAATTATCCTTTTTCCCTGTGCAAAGTGCCTGCAAGGAACAGAAAGGTACCAAGCATTTTTAAGATACTGAAACTGAGGTGGCTTCAGGATAATATATGGGAAAAGGTCCCAGTGGAGATACACTATAGCAGAGGGTAAACAGAGTTGTCCATGACTTGAAAATAGGACAGAGTAACATCTTTCAAAATCCTATTTTTTCGAAAGAGGCAGAGAAAAAGATGCCCCAATCTGACAGCATTTTAGTAAACTGAATTTTACCTTTCCCAAGATGACACATTACAAAAACCCAGACTAAACTAAACCAAAAAAGTCATACGAGACCAGTCAAAAATCCCAGAAAATAATTAAAATGGAGGATCAGGAGAAGCCACCATGACACCTGTCAGCAGACAGTTGCATTTCCTAGGAATGAGCACAAGCAAAGCAGGCAGAGGCATGAATGAGACATGTAGCTGTCACAGTCTTTTAATGGCAAACAATTACCTTTTGCTCATGTTCTTGAAGAAAACACAAAAATCTCCATTCCTCAAAACTATATTCAGCTTGGAACTCATACCCAGTAAATTGCAACTTTCAGTCTTAAATAATAGCTGGGTAGAATGTAAACTGGAATATGAAACAACAAGGAGATTGATGAAAAAAATTAAATAAATCATAAAGTTTTGTAGCATTTAGTTTCAACTTTTATTTGGTATATCTTCAACACTTAGATGACATTTTTTCCTTTCTATGTGTCGTTACATTTACTGATGATACATTAGGCTTGTGGTGTTTTGTTTTCATATTTTTTCCTCAAGTGATAGTTCCTGTTGATAATTGTCCATAATTCTATGTTAAGTTTTCTTCATTTCCCCTCTCTAGATTATGTTGGTCCTTGAATTCTCAGTATCACAGGTACTATGACAAGATATTTCCAACTCCAGGATTACAATGTTTTTTGTCCATGTGTGTCATGATTGATAATTCTATTACATCTAGGGATAATAAAAACTACAACAGCATAAGCTGAGTGTTAAAAAACATAACTGCTCTGTTTTTCAATAACATCTAATTGTTAAGTATCAGAGTACAGCAAAAAAAACAATGGAAGAATGACACAATAAGGCACAAAATATGTCTCTCAATAGTATTCTCACAGAAAGCCACAGAAAATGGCTTACTTTTAAGATAAACAGGCCAAAAGATTCAGCCACAGAACTCTACAAAGGGGAAAAACTTTCAAAATAGCAGTGTTAATTGAGGAGAAGCCTGATATTTTGACACAGCAAATGGTAGGTATGGAGGAGACACAGGTCAGAAGCCAAACATAAATTATGAGAGGGGCCATAAACATGAACCAGATTTCACAAATAGAAAGGGGAAAAGGTTTGAAGAGCCTTTAATGTTAACAATAAAATTTTGAAGTTGATTCTCAGCTTTAGAAGTAGTCAATGTAGTTCCCTAAGTAAAGGGTAATATAAGAGTAGCAAAACCAGTAATAAATTAAAAAAGGGTGCAATTTTGAACAGACTGCAAGCAGAAGGCCAAAGGATTAGAAATACTACAAGTACATTATTGTTAGAAATAACTGTGGTCTGATAAAGAACCTTGGCTGAAAAATTCTAAACAAGTAAAAAAAAAAGACTATAAATAGGATAGTTATTATTCAGCCCATAGTTACACAGAGCACACCTGTGCCTTTTTCATCACTGAGATTGAGATATTTTGACAATGACTTTTAACTAAATGTTCTAACTGCACATTGTCAGTGATCAGCCAATTGGAAAAGCCTCATTTTTCATCAATGGAAAGATTAGAAGTCTTTGGGAATTAATATATTGAGAAAAACTGACACTTTGTGTATATTTGGCTCAAATGCCCAGATTTCCAGAACTTTTTGGTGTCATTTATGGCATAGCTATTTCTAAACTGTTATTTTTTCCAGCTGAAGAGAGAAAAATATTAAAGAAATACAAAATAAACTTTGGGATATTATCTAAACTGTGTCCCCTAAGATAAATCATTTTACAGCAGTATGTCCAGCTCATGACGACCCACAACCTTCACTGTCTATGCCAATATATATTCCCATCCCCACTATTAGTATTTCAAAGCTTCTCTTCACATCCCACATTATACCTTGACAAAACGTAAACCTATGACTCTTTGTGCTATATGTTAAAAATCATGGCAAACAGATTATCACTTTCTTTTCACAGTGGCCTTTGCATACTTGAAAACAGTTATTATGCTAGACTTCTGCCTTTTGTTCTCTAGATTCAGCAGCTCCAATTCTTGAGCATGCAAGAAAATACTTTTTACTTCAATGGGACCAGGGAGGGACACTGCAATCAAGAGGAAAAAAGCAGTTTGATAATATCATGATGAGACTACTTACACCTAAAGTTTGAAGTTGAGAAGTTATGAGCACAGAACAAAGATGACTTCTCAGAAATAGATAAATGTACAGGTGGCACCACTCCCAAATAGGGCCACAAGTGAATAGTAGAGGACAGCTCAAACGATACACACTGGAAATGAGAACTTTGGGCGTCCACTATCAGGGTGTGAGCACCTAAGGGTGGGAAGGAAAGGTTCTACCAATGGCTCGGCCTCTGCCCATCGCTTTCACAGGGGTGGCAATGTGAGAGCTGCAACACAACTATTCTTCTCTGCTTTGTATGTCATCACTTCATGGAATTCATGACTTTGTAAGTCATCGATCTCTATTGTTTCCAGTTTCACTTAACCACATGGACTCTAATAGTAATTTAGACTGAGAGAAGGGTGATCTTGACACACAACCTGAACATGTGAAAACAAGCTGGGTCTCTTCTAGAAACTCATTCCCTGTTCTCTCCCTTGCCCTCAGTTTAGGAGATCAGCATACGAAGAAATCGGACTAATTTTTGACCTCTGCAAGAAATTGTCAGCAAATTGATCAATTCTGTCCAGCAACAATCATTTTTACGGCAAGGTCAAAGACTTCCAGATCAAAAAGAAAACAAAAAACCCACCTGATTTTAACAGGATAGCAAAAGAGTTGCAAAAAATGGTAACCTGTGCTAATTGAATTTTGCGGTTTGATAATTTAATGAAGCATAAAATACAAAGTGGAAAGTTGTCATCTTTCTTTTTCATCTTTCTTTTCCATCTTTCTTTTCCATCCTTCTTTTTCTTTTGAGTGCATAGAAATATGAAGTTGAATTGAATGAAAGCATAATTTCAAGAGCATAAAGTTTAAGTTCAGTGTATTCCAGAACATTTGTGACCCTAATTGTTACAGACTTCCTACAATAGGTTTTCCACATTATCTTCAGCGTGCAATGAATATACTTGTCAAACAGACGTTGATCCTATGTTCTAAATGGAACCATCTTTCTTAAGCACATTGTAGCTTTTATTTTTACAAAAAAGATTTGTCCTAAACAATAGCACTTATGTGAAATACAGTGTTTGTAAGGGCCTTGGGAGCTGCATCTTGGGAACAGAGACACAGGTACAGCAATGTGTTCTGTCAATCCTGAATGCATTGTTAGTGCTATAATAATAATCTCTTCTCCACCCTGCATAATACATACGCAGAGCCTAAAGCTGTGAAGCTTTCTGTACTATAGTTCAAGTTAGAGTGATTTATACCATTTGGCATGCAAACACTTGAAAATTGTAGTCTATCTTCATAATTCTGACACAACTCTAGTGGCAATAGCAGGTGTCACTTGATTACAGTATCTCCTGCTTATAACACTGCCATGGTAATTAAAGCATGTCAGAACTAAAACCCGAGAGTAGTAAAGCCACGTTTTTATGACAGGGACATTAACAAAATTTTTAAAGCATGATTTGCTGTGATATTAAAAATGGAAAATTGTGTTCCTACTCACAATGATTTAGTACTGAATTGAAGAAATTGTTAAAAATCCTAAATATGATGGCAGTTGCTACTAGTATTAAGCATTACACACTCAGAGAAGTGCTATGACAAATACATTTAAATATCTTTATTGCTGAAAAACCTGGAAAGGCAATTATTGGCAATAAAATTTGTATCGAATTTGGATAAATTTTAGACAATTAGCCTTCTTCTAAATGCAATTTCTGGCTAAGAAATCCATAGGGACACATGACTTATCCACATTTATTACTCATTATAGCAGAGTAATTCCTGTCATGGCTGAACATCAAGGAATTAATCATCATAAATTCAGATCAGCTAATGGACTGAGTAGTCCTTTTCTCCCAAGAACAAATCCCTAAGTAAAAGATATGAAATATAAATTGACCACAGCAAAGAACAGTGCATTGCAATAATATGCATAGTAGATATTATTGAGCAGTTATTATGCTCAATATGTATATACATGCATGTAGTGTATATTGATAATATATTAGGAGAGTAGATTTACTCATGGACCCTTCTCTTACATTTCAGATAGAACAGATGAAGCTTGTTCATGCCCTCTTATCAGTAAATCCACCTCCAAATATTTCAAGATAAATATGCCCTATGAACAGAATTTTGTTAGTCTTCTCTCAGGCTAAGAATCTTTCCTCTCTTGGGTAAGAGTACAATGAGTTTGATCTACATCATTTTTTTGTATCTTTCAGCTCTTGCTCCTCCAATGTAACAAACTTAGATTTTTTCAATGTAATAGAAACCAAGTAACGACTGAAACATTTTTGTGATTAGAGAGCCAGAGTTCAGCAGACCAAATGTTTCAGCAGTTTGAGGACAGCAAACTATGCCTGACTGCATTAAAAATTCCTATTGTGAGTGAATTTTTCAGTATATATCAGTATGGTCTATCTTGAGCCCAAGTCACATTGGAGCTGAACACAAATCTGAATGTTTTTTTAGATGAAGAGAATTTGAAAAAATACTGCTGTTAAATTAGCTATTACGTTTCACCCATCTTCACATTCTTCTGTAAAAACTTTTAAGGAAAGAAAAAGATAAAAATTACTATCTGAGGCGGGTTTCTTTGGGGTCGTTCTGATGCAATGAAGCCCTTGGAAATTCTGTTTCCATTTTCCAGAGATGATACTGATGAATTTCATGAAAGTTTAAAGTAGGATCCATTGTGTGATCTGAAAATCTATATCTTCTGAACTCCCTTTAACCTTATCTTTTATAATTAGAAAATTCCATCTAGTTTAAGATTCTTCTTTTAGTTTGTTTTGTACCCACTTTTCATTGCATGAATATACTTTTTTAAAAAAAAAAATAAGTTGCTGCATTCAATTTCTTATGTATTTAAGCGAAATAAATGTAATTTTCTCTATACAAATAAAAAAAATTCTCTATATTTTCCTAGACTTGGGATTTATGTTTGAACAGAACTGATTGCGCCTTGTCAGTGTGCTCTGGTTTGTGCTTTGAGTCGTATGTAGAGTGGGCAGACTGGATGATATTTAGGTTGAAAGCAACCCCAAATACATACTCCTGAATCCATTTAATGTGCTCTAACAATAGATACTTTCAGCCCATGAGACCAGGCTTGACATAGCCCAAACAAAATTGCACTGAAGGCCATCAGATCCTCACTATCATTCTTGTTGGTCTTGATTCCAATCCTTAGTGTACTTCTTAAAATATACATTTCTATCTGTTTTTCTCTACACCTTCTTCAGTGCAATCAACTTTTGAAAATGTGTATGTCCTCAGGTTTCCTGTGACAATGCAAATAATTTCCCCTCCATCACACTATTCATCATGCTATATTTTTCTCATGATAGTTCAGTAGAGCCCTATGTTGATGATGCCCTGCAAAATTACTGTCAGAAAACACCATTAAAAATCTGGATTTGCCCATGGCATTAGAGGATGCATTTAATAAGACTGGTCTCAAAATTGGTCCACATGTTATTCATGGTATTACATTTTTCCAAGCTAGTTATTCCCTTCACAGCATAATCCATTATCACCTCCCACTTAGCTCTTCTATTCCACTTTAAAAGTCTTGTACTAACCCCATATTATCAAATTCAATTGGTAATTTCCCTTGTGGCCCCCTATCAAATGCTTTAGTGAAACCTAGACTGACTACACAGAACATATTTCCTCTGTCAACTACCATTTAAAACCCAGGATAGTGGGGTTAATCTGGCATGATCTACCTTTGACAAAGATGTTTTGCATTTCATCCTGTTTTCTATATATCTCCGTACATTTATTCTTAGTTTTAGATATATACAAAACTTTGAAAGCTTTTCATATTATTGATGTTAGTCTATTAAGCTTACTATTACTTGATTAACTTTTCAACCTTTTTTTTTGTAAACATGATGTTTACTTCTCTGTATTAAAAAAAATCATTTTGAAGTGAACATACTTACTGAACACTGGCTCGCTGAATATGCAATGTCGGATCTTTCAGGATTCTGATATAAAGACGGTGAAGCTGAAGGTAAAATTCAAAGACATTTGAGATGAAACAATTTCTTTACCCAGACCTGATCTTATATCTTCTCTGCAAATTTATTTCACATATTCATTAAATTCTAGAAATAATCTACAGCATCTTTAATCTTAATCACAATCTCTTGTATGTTCCTTGCTCTCTGGAAGCCCTAGGAACTGTATTAGAAACATCACTCCAGAACTTCCTTGACAAAATAGACATCCAAATCCAAATTACGAACTACAATACAAGTCTTAAATAAACCACAGACACAGAAATTTAGGCAATATATTAACTAAACAATATTTTCTAACCATAAATTTGTATTTTTGTAATAATGACTGGTGGCAATACCTAATTTGTCTTTGTGCTTTGTCCAAGACAAAGAATCATCATTTAATGAGCTTTATGCCACATGAGGGGCCTAGTGGAAGGAAAACAGATAAAGTCAAAATTAACACCTTGGCTTCAGGTGATTATGAATTTGCCACAACTCTCTGTAGGCTGTAACACTGCCTAAACAAATTAAAAATATAAATTTTGTATTTAGTTTGCATTCAAATAGTTTTAGCTTTCAACAGCTAAAGATCCTTAGTGTACATTCACCTATTCTTTTCTGTTGCTTCACAAAACTCAGGTACTTTGGGGATATCTTGAAACATTGAGTGTTAAAATAAATTGAATTATACTGATGCTAAAAACCGGGGAAAATTAATAATTGCAAAAAAGTTTTATAATAATATATATTATGATCATAAATTGTATCATACATTTACAGCAATTAAAAGCAGCTGCTTCAAATCAAGTTGTACTGTGTATAAAATATAGCATATTTGCATGACCAAGCAAAATCTCTTACTAATAGCTGTGGCAATTACAGCAATAAATGTTTCCTCAACAACAGTAAGGTCTCCTTATAACATCCTTATTTTCTTGACCTGTTTTTCCAGGTCAAGAAGTTGTTAAAACATCCAGGGAAGAACTTCTGTGCCAGTTTAGTGAAACTGAGGAAGTTGAGATTGATGCAAAATTTCACCTCCACTGCTGGAGGTTTTTAAGTGCTTCAGATGTCTATTTGCCTGAATTCCAGTTCCCTGAGAGACAGGCCTATACACTAACTAAGGCTACTCTTAGGGTAGATCTGAATAGCTGTTTAGTATCACTTTAGCTGATTTTCTGATCTCTCCGGAGAGCTTCAGCTGGGTAGATATATCCTTTTACATGAAAATTATGCCAGACAAGACCTGGATGCTGGATCCCAGTGAGGACAGAAATACTGAGTTCCTGTTTAGGACAGATCACTATTCAGAATTATAAAAAAGAAACCTGATTAGTTTGGTCATTTCTATGACCACAGACTTAAAGGTTTATTTAATTTTCCTTTTTTTATTATTTTTCTTTTTTTTTTTTTAAGTTCTGTTCCAGAGGTCTGACCTTTCCCTCGACCTAATTTTAAAGCCAAATCCATAGAGGGAATGAGGACTTTGGCTCTCTCTGTTTTTTGGCATGATCTAGTCACCCAGAAGCTGTCAGACTCCAAGGTAAAATTTTCCTCCATTCAGCATCTGAGGCTGGGCCTGGCAGTAAGCCCCAGAGTCACAGCACAGCCCATGTGATCACACAGCACTTGGAGTCCATCAGACCTAAGCTTTTCAGTTAACATTTTACGAAGGGTCACAGTGAAAAGAGATTTACTATATAGCACACTTTTTTGATTTGGAACAGAAAACAATGAGTGTATGTGACTGCCAGAGCTGTCTGAGATCTTAACACAGCTTATTTTTATTAAAGGATATCTGAAGTTTAAAGTGTGACTGGGAGTACTGTGTTGAAAACAGGTTAAGAACAGCTTGATATGTATTAATTAAAAATGAAACCTGGGTTTAAAATGGAGAGTAGTTGCATCTGGGGGAGTAAGCTGGGAAGAATTCACTGGAGTGAGTTATACCATTCACTTTTATTTAACCTTTAAAGTATGCTTTTATTTGTAGAATAAAGAGATAGCTTCTCTCTGCCATGATTGGTTAGAAATCACCATCTGCAATGGAAGAATTTTTAGGAGGGTCAATTCTGTTAAAGTCTGGTTGCTCTTCTAAATCATTTTGTTAAATCACACATGATTAGATAATGGATATTCTGAAAACAGAATTTATTTTAAGTAATCTGTATATTTGATGTTGAGGGCCAGTTACTTATTCAGTTATTAATCAGTAGCCAATCAAAATTAAGTTGTCTAAAGATAATGTATAATTTTAACATATCTGTAAAATATTTATCAAGTTAGAAATGTTTAAATAATTAAATAACAACCATTCTGCTATTTCTTTAGTGATAAAGCAACATTGCTTACAACCCCAGAAACAAAGATAAAGATAGGCAACCTCCTACAGGTGATTTATTAAGGCTTTGCAATAATGCCATAGAAGACCACTCAAATAATTTGATATCTGTTGCATATAGTCTTCTTGGAAAAAGAGAGATTCAAAATATTAAATCTCTTTTATACACTGGAAGTGAGGATTCCTAGTAACACACATGAGGAGTAGTTTAAAGGTTCTATTTAATTATATATCAAATTAAAGAAGAAAAGGGGGTGGGGGGGCGTTGATATAGTCTGGCACAAGAAATATCCAGAATATATATATATACATATATATATATATATATAGTTTAATTTTTCACTTAGTGCATCCAGTTCATGGATTGCAATAGGCATATCTTGAGAGAAAGCTTGGATCAAAATTGAATCGAATACTTTGATGTACACAAAGTAAAAGGTAGAAAGAATAAAACTTGGATCCCTTTTCTGAAGAGTAGTAAATCAATTGCATTGACATTAAAGAACAACAAAAAGGACAAATGAAGTTTAATCACCATTTCAAGCATGGAACTAGGTGATTTAATGTCTTTTTTTCTCCCTAACCCCCCCACACCCCTCCCTCTTTAATTAGTGTCTCTCAAAAGTTTTAGTATTTTTGGCGCTAACAAGGAATCGACTGGTATAACACACTCATTAGAGCTGCACTCCTAACAGCATACTGCTATTTTCATACAGAGGATAAGAGCTGATCAAGAGAGGAACTTAACAAATTCTCTACTGTAATGGGCACTGTAAAATAGCTCCTGTAGATGGGTTGTCCACATATCTGTGGAGGCTGAAGCCCATGGGCTGCCTTCAGTGTGGATGATTCAACTTGAAACAAGGTGCTTGTTTCCTCAAAGTACAACATCTTGTAAAGACAAATGTTTCAATTTACCTGACAAAGAATGAAGGTATGTTGTGGGAAAATAGGGTGTTTTCTCCTTGATATGGAGTTTATTCTGCTACATGCTCAAGAAACAAAACAAAAAGGATAAAATTACATCTAACTGGATTCACTTTAGGTCACCATTCTATCTGTTTACTGGAAATGCTGAGGCACATGAGGAGATATTCAAGGCTCAAAACTATTGCTGACTAATGTAAATGCTACTGCCCCAGAAATAGAAATAGGGACAAACAAACAAGCAGTGTCTGCAGTCATTCCTGTAACAAAGCCTAAACATTTTGAAGTTTTTGCCATTATTTTCACCTGCATCTAGGACAGATTTAGCTTTAGCTATACTGGTTTCAGTATGCATACAGAGTGCTTGCTAAGTATTTGCCATAAAAAGGAATAAATTATATAAATGCAAGTAGGGTTCTTCTCATTGAATTAAAAGGCAAGCAAATGCATGCTCCTTGGAGGAACAAATTGGATTATAAGCTCTAAGAGCAGTGTATATAAAAGGGGGAATCTTATCAAACTTTAGAAAAATCTGAAAGGTGGCTGAAAAGAAGTTGCGCATTTTTTCAGTGTTATCCAGTGGAAGGACAAGAGATGGTCTTGTCAGACCAAAAGATGTCTCAGATGGTCTTGATATGTTCCTTCCAAATTCAAAAGTTCTGCGATTCTGTGAATTCTGTATCAAACTCCACTTTCTGCTTAAATGAAGTGTCCTAAAACCTAAAGCGAGCAGTACCCATAGACATTTTTTCTTTGCTTCTAATAAATATGTTAATAGGATATCAGGGTGGCACAAACTCTCAACTGTTCTGCTCCTCACACACACAATCTTGTATTTGTGTCTCAAGTAAGAAAGCACCAAAATAGTAATTTCTGCCAACTTTATGTTTAATAAGGGAACTCGCTAGCAGAGTGCTTCAATAACAGAGTAATAGACTGAATCTGTCTCATCTGAACCACCTACATAGATCCAAAACTGTGAAGTGAAACACTGGGGACTGGATGTCTAATTGAAGAGAGTTCACACTGAACTAATCCATATCAACCCATAGAACAGCAATATTAGGATAGCAAATGTAATTTCATTAGTGAAAAAAGGATGAACTTTGTGCTTCCACTGCAAGTTTAAAATTCAGACATAAATTCATGCATATTTGTCACTTTGTCACAGTCAAGAAGAATATATAATCATAATTTCGGGTGAGGAGCAATAGGTTTGGCAGGAATTCTCTTTTATTCCCTGCTATAAATTTGAAAAGATCACAGGCAAAGTTTTGGGGGCAGGGAAGAGGAAAAAGTTTTAACTTTAATTAGAGCCAGATTACCCACTGCTGTACAGTTTACTGCAATAGTATTTAACCTGGATAACCCTTGTTAATGCTTACATCTGGTTTCCTAAGGAGGTCCAGGTAAAGGGGAAACATTGTACTGCAAATAATCAATTTCTTTTACGTTTTAAATTTTATTTAAGGAGAAAATATGTCCCACTGATAAATTCCAAAATAACCTATATAGTACAGTAGTAGATGAAAAGATCATCCATCAAAGGGAAATATAAGCACAGCTACACATAGATACTCTCCCTTTAGCAACTCCTACTTGACTGACTTAATGTATGGTCCCAAACATACTGAAACCAACAGCCTCCAACAGTGTGGTCATCCTGGATTTTTATGGTGTATCACTATTCTTAATTTTCCTGAAAAGAAGGAAGAATCTATAGGCACTATAGCTTTCAGAGTTCTCTGGCCTTTGAAAAGGTCTCCCTGCAGTACTAGTTGCACAGAGCACACACAGAGGTTTTCTATCCTAGACTGACTCTTTTAACTGGTTGTTCCTATTTTTAATACACCAGCATGAAAAAAATGAAGGAATATCTTGTTTCCATAACCAAGCCTGCACCTTGAGATGGTCCACATTTGTCTTTGACATGGTTTTCCAGTTACAGCTCCAGCTATAGTGTGCTCCCACGTAATCCACTATATAAACCTTTTTAAATCTAGAAAGTGACTCTACAGAGTTGCAACAGCTGTCAAGCCACTTGTATTTGTGAAAGGATAGGTTCCAGAAAAAAGCAAACTCTAAATATATCTTTTCTTAAAGTATCATTTCTCAATGTATCTTTTCTCTAAATGTATTTTTGCTTACACTGGCAGTGCAGATATTAATGATTAGGCTTGTAACTATGAGACAACAACAGCCAGGCTGGCAAATTCTCAATATTCACAAAGTTACCCATCAAAGACAATGTGGGGTTTTCGTAATGGATTTTTTTTTTGCTTTTTTGTGCCAGACACGTGAATACTACTTTTCAAGATATTATTTTCCTACGCTAGTTTTTTAAATAAGCAGTGTATATTGTGTAGCTTTTGGGTGTGTTTGAGTGATATGATCTTGCCAAGTAGGGAGTCGAGTGCCTCATATAGAATAAACTTTATGTTACTTAATATATAAAGATGAAGCAACAGACATTTGCCTGTGGTGACTCATGATAATTACTGTATTAAACTTTGATAATAGCATTTTTTTCCTCCCCTCTGTCTCATCTCCTCTTTCCCTGCACTACCCCCAGGCTTCAGCAGTCTTTACTAGCCTTCTGGTAATATTCTGTTTTGTACAGTGCCAGTAATGCTGTCTATCATCTCAGGTCTCTGCTTCCTGGAATCATTAATACTGTGCTTTGGAAATTATTTGAGGCAGAAGGCTCCACAATTGTACTTACTGGTTCAGCCTGGTTCCCTGAAATTAGGTTTAGTGCATTTTCAAAAGGAGAATTTTGCAGATAGGAGCCCAAATGGATTTTCAACTAGGCTTCAACCTTTTTGAAACCTATGGATGTTGAATAGTCTTTTACTAGTTGCCATGCCAACTGACACCAGAGAAACACTCTGCTGTGTGTTCATCCCCTAGAAAGCTTCACCAGATGTCTTCAACAAATTGCCATGAAAAGATTTGGGTCTGTCAGTCTTGTTAGGAGATAAAAATCAGACTGAAATGTCCCTGCCTCCACTTCTGATAAAACCAGCCCATAAAATATGTAGACCTGCAGTACTCTCACAGAAAACCAGCAAAATCTCTCACCCCCAACCTAACTCCCCCTCACTTCCTGCAGTAAGATTTTTAAAATATTTATGTTCTTATTTCTACATGAAGCACAAGGCCATTATGCTTTGCAGCTGACATCGTCTGGCAGTGCAAAGCTTGAAGCATCTGGTTGGCAGCAAAGAAAGAGAACAAGTTGATAAATTATTGATTTATATAAATCAACACCCTTTAAATATTGGTCTTTTGAAGAAAAAAAACACCCCTTTTTTAATGTCAACTAGAAAAGTGTTAAGATGATAAACACCTTATCAGGTGCTTTGAGATTTTCTGTCCTTATCTCAGACACCAAATATATCTTTGCACAATACTGTCATTCTCTGATGGGGCAGTATAGAAACACAAAAATATTAGTCTTTTTTTTCCTAGTCATCTAGTCCTTCATTGTTCTTTTTTCCTTTCTGTTTTCCTTAATATTTTTCATAATCATGTCTTTGCAAGAAATAACACTGTATTCAAACACTTCAACAAACACAACAAATGAGGTTTAAGACTTAATAATGTTTCAAATATATGTGCCCCTCTGGATGACCTGAAGAAAAAAAACATGAAGAAACAGCAGAAGCCATTGGTCCACAGTACCTTGAGAGAACTGTTCATTGCTTTTTCTGCGTGCGCACACACACACACACACACACACACACACACATATATACACACACGCACACACACATATACATGTACATTTCGGGCACTGAGCATACTATATCAAATGCAGGAGAGTATGACTTATGTGAATAATCTAAAGTGAATTTCTAGAAGATACTATATCACAAAATACTTCATTCGGTTATTTCAATACTTGTCAAATTGTCTTCATAGGAGACCAAAGAGTATCTTAATTAAGAGCGATATAATCATTTAATAGATATAAATACATAGTTCATATGTATCATTATTACATTGAAAATAAAAGTGGTTCATTACATGTCGTTCAATTAACTTTTGAAAGTAAAGAAATATCAATATTCTATTTTATATATTTGCTTTTCCCCAAGTGGTTTTTTTTTTTCATACTTGTCTGTTGCACATGAAAATTATCCTAACAGTAACTATTTACTTTTTTGGTATTATATTATTTGCATATACTCAATACAAACATCAGTCATCCAACAGCCCTCAGTTCATCATCCAACTATATTGTCCCACACAGATGATGCTTAGTATGCCAGTGTAGCCCAAATCATCAAAGTACATTCAGCCCAAAGCATTGTTCTTACGTGCAAAATTTTCCTTTTGAAAATGCACCTAATTTTCAAACTGTCCAGAAAACAAGGCTGAAACAGCAAGTAAAATTGTGGAGCTTTCTGTCTCATCTGGGCAATCACAGAAAGTGTTGATATGAAAGCTCTGTCTTGGTTATCAAAATGTGAAAGCTGCAGTGTGAAACAGCTCCTTTTCAATCCCTTCATCACAGCATATTCTGGGAGGAGGACGGTTCTGTTGCAATTGTCCTTCCAGTTGACAAATTCCAGTTGAAAAGATGTTAGATGGTCTGTTATCCACTCTTCTACCAAGGCTTCTGCCTCAGAGCCACCACTGAGAAGATTAAACCATGTGGTTGAGGGCTTTCCCAAGCCTCCTGTTCAAAACTTCTGAGGATATAGAGCACTGACTCTTTGGGAAACATGCTCCACTCTGGGATATCTCCATGAGCAAAAGGGTTTGTTTTTATCTCCAATCTGAACTTGTCATGTATTAATGTACATGTACTGTTTCTCATGATACCATAAGGTTGTCAACAGCCTGTACCTGTCTACCCAACATGCATGCCATAGGCAGAAGGATACTCTGAAGGTGCCTTCAAAGCCCTCCCTACCAGGCTGTGACAGCCTTGTCCCTCAGGATCACCTCATTTTGCAGGTGCTCCAGTGCATCCAGATGGGTCTCTGCTGGTCTCACACCATTCTGGTAAAGTTTCTCCTGATTTAGGAAACCCTAAATCAGAGGCAGGACCTAGGTGAAGTCCAAAATGTGCCAAGTCAAGGTAGGTCCTCACATCCCTCCACCTCTTGGCTGTGCTCATATTCCTACAGTGCTGAATGCTGCTGACAGTGTTTCCTCAGCCCCTGACTTCCCAAGGCTGGGGTTGGCATTTCTCCATTCCAAACATTCCAAACTTCCAAACAAGTCCCATTCCTCCAGTATGACCCAGTTCCTCTGGATGGCAGCCCTGCTCTCCAGAGCATCAGCTGGTCCCCTTAACTTGGTGCCACCTGCCAGCCTAAGAAGCAAGTGTTACTTTACCTCCTTTTGGCTGTGGAAAATGTTATTAAGTGGGATAGATCTCAGGACAGAGACATGGTTTTCCACTTGTTAGCAGTTTCCACATAAAGTATGACTTGTTAACTGCATTTATTCTGGGAAAAATAATAAAATGTAGTCACAGTGCAAAACTTGCCTCCCTCCTAAATGAGATATCAAACTCAAAAACTCTACTCACAGAGGTATACTGCAGAAAGTAGAAACATTTGAGAAGCAGAACAGTTGTCACTTTACTACTGGTAATACATCACTATTTTACATGAAAGATATTCATATACTCCCAACACATCCCAGGTAGAAACTCCAAAATAATGTTTTCACACATTCTTGTGAGAAAAAAATTAAAGGATGTGACTTCCATAAATTGAGGTTTCTATTTCTAAAAAATTGCTCTCAATTAACAGTTTTTTTTTCACTGTTGAAGAACTAAAAAGTTTCTGGAAAGGTCCCTTCCAAAATTGTTTTTTAAAGCTCACAGCTCTGGAAATTGCATTGAAATATATTATGATGCTACCTACTGCAGCACATATAAGTTATCTATGTATGAATAAAAAGTAAAAATTTCCTCAAATTTTGTACTTCGCTAAAACATATAGTACAGTATATGTGTATTTTCTGTGTGATGTGGTTTAGCTGTCTTCTAATATTTATATTATTATTATTATTAATAATA
>VWZU01013618.1:307601-345810 GCA_013397095.1 Sterrhoptilus dennistouni | reverse complement strand
ACAATAAGGATTTGTGTCAGAATTTAGGGACACACTCATGATATTACTGCAGTGATCTAGGGTACTGTACTGGTACTGTATTACCAAACAAGAAAAATTCACTAACATAATTACGAATAGAAAATGAAAGACCCTGGGTCTTGAGAAAAGACATGAAATTTGGGCAAGATGATTTTTAAAGAATATAAAGGAGGAAAAAAAAACCAAGAGTCATCTCTTCTGAGAAATAAAGAAAATAGTAATCAGGAATACATATTAATATGAACAAGAAAGGTGCTGATATTTGATGTGCCATTTCCTGAGAGTGCTTTTTCTGTTTTTAAAACTCAACATGTGGAAACAGAGCAGCAGAAAAAAATAATAGAGAACATCCAATCTTCAAGTTCTCATGGGAGATGCCATTGTGTTTACATCTTGCAAAAGCTTATGTTTAACCCCTTCAGAGCAACAATTCTTTACAGTGAGCAAGGTTCTTTGATGAATGCTTTAAGCAGAGCAGCCTTTAGTTGCCTCTGCTTGATCTTTCAGCAGTGTGAAACAGTTGCTGTTGTTCAAACAAGTGTTTGTGATGCCTTCAGTTCAATTTTGAAACACCAGCCATCCCTGTAGCAAACTACTGTCCTGAAAGCTATGAAGAACTCTGATTTCTTGAGCACTTCATTAACTTTCTTTCACTAAATTCACTTTTAATTTCTGAGACTGGAATAGTCTTTTTTCTTTAAAGACTGACTTTAGGGGTCCCTTCCAGACTTCTGTGTATGAAAATCCTGTCATTCAGCTGATCTTTCCCTAGCTGCAAGGGATTGATCCCCAAACTATTTAAAGACATTTATGTCATGATCACATCCAACAAGAGATGAAGGGCCCTTTAACATGGTAATCAACTAATGATTGGATTACTCAAGAAAAATCTCTTTTAAAATCATGAAGAAGCATCATCTTCTACATCAGATACAAGAAGACAGTGCATAACTTTTGATGTAATCTAGAAATAAGGCAAGGAAATGGTTTCTTACAGAGTATTGGCTTATGTACTGATATATTTGAAGAAGAGATGTTTTTCCACTTGTAAGTTTTGATGTGTACTTCAAGGACTTAATTAAACTGAATTGCAATTGTACTAGTTGTTAGATATTTTGATAAAATTCTACCATTAGAATTAGTATATGGAAACATCTGTAGAAAGTTGTGTCACAAAGGTCGAGTTCTTGGGATGAAGAGTATTTAACACTGTGTCGTGTATTTGGTCTTATATACAAGAACACCATTAGTTTCTGCTGTTTCTTTCTCTTGCATCCAAAGGTATCCAGACACAGAAAACACAGAATTCTTTCTGTTAAAGCAATGTATATGAAGAAAGTATTAATCAGAGAAATTACTTTCAAGAACAATGGCCTCCTGATGAAGATCAGGTGCAGGAAGATTGGTTCAGTGTTTTGCAGGATCACAAAAAGCCCAGGACTGGCCAGGAGGACAAATCTGCTCAAGAGTTAGACAGCTTCACAATAGTTTGCACAAGCAAAGTGGGAGGGGACTGTGGTTTCTGGGAGATGGGGACAAGAAGCTGCTCTCGAACAATGTGCAACTCTCACACCTTTTCTCTGAGATGTATCAGATGTATCAGACTACTACTGAGGCACTTTTTCCTTCAGAAACAAGTGTCATGAAGGAGATCTATATGGCATTTATTCTTAAAGCAACAGTATTGTTGTTTGCTGGTTAACCACTTAAATCTAGCATTCTGAGACAAACTCACTGGAAATATGCATGCAAAATTGTAAGACTTGGTTTATCATTATAATGAACATATTATATGAGCAAGAATTTTACTACTTTAAACATAAGAACGCCATCATTTTTCAGGGTGTCAATTTCTTCAATTTTAAGAAGTTACAGTGTCAAATGTGTAAACAAGACCATATCAGTCATTCTGACCTCCAGACTGTTTTGCTGGGCACTCCAGACTCAGACATGTTATGTGCATTAGCCAGAGAATAAAGCTTCTTGTTCTGGCATCTAATAGTACCTATTGGCTTTTTTTTCTGGTTTCACTAGGTGAACACTTAATGCGGATTAGACCACTCCCTGAAAGTATTTCAACTCCATATGCATTTGAGGAAAATTACACAGTTTATGAAGTAACAGGTATTAGGGAGGTAGCACTGCACCCTTCTAAGGAAACTTACAAACCCTAGCCCTTCTTCCCACAAAGAAGAAACTTGCATTAAAACTAGACAATATTATTTTTAGAAAATTATATGGCATAGAAAGAAGAAAGAAGTCTATATCAAAATGCTCATGATTTAATTTCTACCAAAGATGGCTGTGATGAGGGAATCTTTGACAGTGTCATGGATATAGGATTTTTGTTTGTTAGTCTTTTAAAAGGTCTAGTTGTTTATCCTTCACATGCATGCTAAGTAAAATCTGCATTTTTCTAATCATATTGAAGGTGTTATAAACCATGAATATAGAGTGTACTTTCAGCCCAAGGAACCACCTAAGCCAGTAACTTTTGCCTAGGTTTACCTAGGAAAAATGTAAGATCCACATACACATTGTATTTTGCCGAAACATCTTCCAAATATAAGTGGCTTAGGGATATGTTCAGGTGATACAACCCTTCCACAGCTTTGTCTTCTGTCGTTCATCACTAGTCCCGCATTCCTATTAAACTACACAGTCTTTTAGCATCCATAACATCTGTAAGTAAGGAGTTCCAATACACTGCCATTATAAAATCAGGAGTTTGACATGAGTGGTATTGTCTTGGTGAACAGGTTTGACACTATAACTTCTTAAAACTTAAGAAATTGAGAACCTGAAAAACCTGATAATTTGGTTTGAGCTCATATTTTGTTAAATTAATTAAAGAACCTTTATGGTAAGACTGCTAGTAAACCCTATACTGACTTTTCATTGGTCTCATAATGTCTGTGGACCAAAATTCATTTTAAATTTAATTTTCCAAATTATTTTTGTTGATCAGTTTATACCACTGACACAGGTTTCTAAGAAAAAATAACATGCATTTTTCCCATGGATACAGAAAGAAACAGTCAGCATAAGTGTGCTGTTGTGCACAGATCCTTATCTAAAATTTTAAAGAACTGAAATTCTACCTTTGATAGGTGAAATCCTGGTGATGAGTGCCAGTGTTCATCTTAGGGAGAAGAGGCAGTGGTACAAGGTTACAGATGTGCCAGTCAAGGAAGTTCATACAGCTTCCCACTCAACTGAGGCTCAGCACAATACAGTAACTTTAGCATCACTTGTGATAATATGTCTGTCTACATCTACATCCTTGTCTTCATAAAAAAATTTATTATAGGATTATGGACATCTTGACATTAAACAAGTAAACTATTAACTTATTAAAACTTATTTAAGTGCAAAGTCTCCACTTCTCGAAGAAGTACCAGTAAGATCTACAATGTCCATGTAGAGACCTTGTTACATATCTTCTAGTGAATTTAGGGCACACAGTTCTTGCTTGAGAAATCAAACAGTAAAACCAGTTTATGAAAATATAAGTTATAGCTACCTTTTAGTACTTTTAAAGTCTAGTAGTTTCACTACTGCCCTGTGATGCTTGTGTACCATGAGCTACCACAGAACAGCACAAAGCCCTTTTACTCTCTCTGTTGAGTTTGACACTGAAAAGTCATAAAATCTACTGAGATTAGTTTTAAAACCTAAGTCAACTATGATTAGGATTTAATCAGTCATATTTTCGCCTTTAGTACATTAATGATATCCTCTTTCTACCTGTTTAATTTTACCATTTTTCACAAGAAAAGAGAGAGGTTGTCTCTGGAAGTGCCACAGAGATGACTGTGTAGCCTTGCAAAAAAATATATTCTTTTACAAATATTTCTTAGCTAGAGCTCAGTTTTGCACTCACTGAGCATTTTAACTGAATCTCTAGATACTCAACAAAGTAAAATACAGGCTTGGGACTGTTTTCGCTTCCTGGGATGTCTATATGTTTATTCCTCTCATCCACCCTAAGAGTGGTTTCCAACAAATGGATCAATGAACAAAATACTCTTGACAAACCAAATACTTATTTTTTTTTAAAGTTTTCTCAGTAGGGTAGACTCAAGAGATGCATGTCTTGTCTCCAAAAAGGCCTCATAGGGTAGTAGCCCATACAGTTATACCCAGCACACTTGACTATAACACAAATAACACCATGCAGGATGTTCCTTGTGTGGCTGAGGACCGCTTTCAACTTTCAGTTAAATTTGCACTAGAAAGGAAGTGAACACTTTAAATAGGTGATATTCAGGAGCATATTGATGTTTTTGCCTCTACTGTGGGCAAGTACATAACCTTCATGTACAGTTCTGAGCTGTGATTCTTTTCCGTAACTAAAGAAAAGTTCTGTCCTACAACAGTAGTTTCTGTGCAACCCCTATATCATCTGGTGCAATTCACATAGCCAAATGAAAAAAAGGCAAAATGTAAACAGAGAGCAGTTAGAATATTGGGTCTTCCTGCCAAAGAGAAAATTTCTGAGAGCATTTTGGGTTTTAATAAAATGAGCACAAGGTACTTTCTGAAAATATGTCATCAAAGCACTTTTATAGTTAAAGACACGGTATTATTTCATTTTTATTCTACTAAAAATAATCAGTAGTTTCCATATATTGTGACTGCAGTTTGAGGGTTATCTAAGTTTAGTTTAAGTTAATGGCAATTTTATGTAAAATTGATTGTGGACTTACAGTCTAGTTTTTCTTACTATTACAGGAGTAAATGGTAATTTAAAAAGTACAAAGTGGGAACTGCCTTTCATGTTGAAATCTGTTAAAAGAAAATATTCACAACTTTATTTTATAATAATTTTTCAGAACTAATATGAGAAAGGAATGAAAGTGGACTGTTTATTTAACAGTCAGCAAACAATGCCTTTCAAAACAATGAAAATTAACAAGATTTTGAAATACATTTTTTCCCATTAACTATTGCAGATGATTAATCATAATTAATTCTTTTTCCACACTATTCTTTGAGGCTACCAGGGTAAAACTCTATAAGTTTCACAGTGAACATTAAAACCCCACTAAAGATAGAAATTTTGAAAGAGATTTATCTGCTATTACATATGATTATTTTGGTAAATGGCCAAAAAATGTATTTTTTCATTCTCAAGTGTCACAATTATTTCTGAGTCCTTTGTTAAGATAACGTTAATTTTAAAAATAGCCAGTAAAATTTGGTGGCTGACTGACAGTTGGGCACTATAAAGTAGTAATTTGAAAAGCTTTATTCTATGCTGTTGGAAGACAGTAAACCCCTTCTCTGACTTTGATTTAGGACTAAGGAGCAGGTACACTTTTCACACATTCAGCAGAAAATTAGCACGGTTGAAGAAACACCTTTAGCTTATTCAACAAACTTGAAGGTACATTTAGCAAATAGGATTCTATAATTTTCCCTCTGTACTACATGCACATTAACCTCGTACAAACTATTTTTGTTTCCTCTCTGCAAAGCTCCAGCCTAGACACTACTTCTGAAAATCAATCCCTCTCCTACCCTGCCCTACCCCCCGCCCCTTTTTTTTTTTTAATACAGTATCACACGGAATCACCAGGTTGGAAGAGACCTTCAAGATCATCAAGTCCAACCCACCTCTAACACTTCAACTAAACCATGGCACTGAGTGCCACATTCAGTCTTTTTTTTAAACACATCCAGGGATGGTGACTCCACCACCTCCCCAGGCAGACCATTCCAGAATTTTATCACACTTTCTGTATAAAACTTTTTCCTTATATCCAACCTATATTTCCCTTGGCACAGCTGTCATAGAGGTGAAGCAACTTCAATAGCCAAAACTGAGGTTATAACAGACTACTTTGTTGTCTAGGCAGACTGAAATGCCCATGTATAAGAAAAAACTCGCCTCATTCTTCAATGAAAATCTAGAACATTCTCCAGTGGTAATCTAGAGCAAAGCAACTAAAAATCCAGTAGGAACATGCATCAGTTATCAAGCAACAGTACTTATTTAAAAGAAAAAAAAAGGGAATATCAAATGCAACAAGTCACACTTAGTTCTCAAAGGCACATTCCCTGAAAAATTTTCCTTGAATCATGTCCTAATGCCTTTTTTTTTAAACCTCACAATAAAGGAATTGGAGACATCAACAATGGCATTCAGTCTCCCTCTCTATGCATTTGAATGAGAAATATGTTGTCACTAAAGTTTTTTGAGCAACTGGAACAACCAAAATATTTACCCTTTGTTAAGAATGCATATCCTAACTAAGAAACTTAGTACCTTTCTGTAGAACACAGTTACAAGTGCTTAAAAGGGATGATGAAAGGGCACAGTTAAAGCGACCTTTGCAGGCAATAGCTTTTCCTATTGTATTTACTGTAATGCAAGGTCCTTCATTTCAGTTAAAAGAAAAAGAATCAACCCCCCAAAAAATCCAACTCCACAGTATTTAACAAAATAATTTTAACAATCTAACCTGATTTTAGAGAGCAAACATTGCATTTTCTTTTATTTGCTTTGTCTGATCATACTTGCTAAGAAGAGAGTTACAAGCAGAAAAGACTACCTGAAGAATGGGGGGGAAGGTAAAAAAATGTGAGTAGTTCCAGCTGCTGACAAGTTAGTCTAACAGACCACTGGAGATATCAAAAAGCATATAACATGAAAATATTTCCTGAAGGTGCACTGTCAAGAGAAAATGAAGGCAGACAATAAGACAATGTGAAAAATTAAACCACAAGAGCATTTAATTAGAACACATAAACACACCTACATGTCATACTTCAAGTAGCCAAAGATATTAAGGAAAAAGATGCATTAACCAAAAACATTGCATGGAATGTCTCACTGCAAAAAGTTCAAAGCAGATCTATGCAAAAACACTATCAAGCACCTTGTCCTGTCCCCAGAACCCCATTTAAGCCAAAGATTAAAATTTTAATATTACTTGTTATTCATCAGGTGAATCAGAGTGAATCAGAATGACTTATCCTGAGATGAGAGACTAAACCAGAGCGTTTTCACATCTCAGTCTGCAGAACAAACAAGCCCACTGGGTTCTGCCTGCCTCAGAGAGACCATCACTTTCAGTCCTGCTGAGAGTCATGGTAGCTCAGAGCAGAACAGAAGGGTAGTGGCCCTGCGAATGCACCACTGCACACCACAGAAAACTGTGAGGAAAGAGAGGAGATGTGGTGACCTCTCCTCTCCAAAACTCCTCTTTCGGCCCCTTGTTAATAGCAGAGAAGTAGTTGGTATGACTTGAACATATTTCAGATTATACACACCTCTCATCCCACTGCTCACATCACCTTAATTCCTCTTTTAGAGTCAGAATGTATTGCTCCTACTTCACAAATATGCACAAAGACACTAAAGTATGCACTTGACCTCAACCAAGTAGAGCTAGAGACACCTGAGCGACCAACTGCAGGAGCTGAGCAAAAAAAGGTAGATTTTTTTGGGCATCACTACTTCTGCAAATGAAAGTTTGTTAGGTCAAAATACCACATTTCTGAAGCAGTTCTAGCTTTTGGGTCTTCACTTTTTTAACAAGGTACTGAAGCTCCAAGTAACATCCAACTCCTAACTCCTTGAACTGCTTGAATTAGTTACCAAAACTCCTGATTGCAACGGAAGGGTACTGTCTCTTTCCTCCAGAATTCTCAAGTGGAAAACACCTAATGAAAGGCTTATGCACAAATCAATGTATTTGAGAGAGTGATCTGCCTATTGTAAAGCTGAAATGATAGCTGACTCATCCTGTATTTTTTGGTGATGCTGTGGTGGTGTCCATCAGACAGTAAAGACTGCTAATGTAGTTAGTACAGTGAGGGATATTTCCTAGACCACATTTGTACAGCTTTATTCACAGTCTATCCAGTTTGGTATTTTAGTCCAGCTCAAGACATCGTAAAATATTTTTAACAAAACTAGTTTAATAGTATTCTTGTACTGTTTAATGCTATCTTATATAATATGACATCATGAATGTCAATTTTCATATCTATGAATATAGTGTTTGTATGTTGCAATGGTAGTCAATTTGTCTAAAATACTTTGTAGGGTCTAGATTCAAACTTTAGAAGTTTCTTTTTTGGGGGCTTTCAATCTCAACAAAAGAAAAAAAAATACTGTCATAGCAATAATTCCTAAATTGCTTTCAATTTTATGTTAATTGTGAGGATGAAGATTCAAAAAACCAAACTTTTGAAGACAGAGTTCTAAACTTTATTGCCTTAATTTCTCTAAAACTGAATTGTTGAGCTTTTACTTAACTTAAAAGCATGTTGAGTATATTGATAAAATTGATATATTAAAGCCAAATATTATATTAAAGCCACTTTCATGGCTATTATATAAACTAAGTCTATGTTACTTTTGTTATTAAAGAAAATTATTCAGAAATTATTGTCTAATGCAAATTAGTTCTTTGCAAAAGTGGTATGATAAGATAATTTTTGTAATTTAAACATAATTAAACCACAAGCCTCTCCACTCCTCTTGCTTGAATAAAATAATGTTTTCCACAAATAAAGTATAGCTTACTGTTAATGCTATAAGGAAGGCCCCTCCAAAGAGAATACGTCAGGGATTAATGATACAATTAAGCATTGCAAATTTAATCATTAGCACAATGCTCTTTGCTTAGAAGCATTAAGCTGTACCATTTCAATAAAATACTGCTATTTCAGATGACACAGGCTGCTTAAAAATAGAATTGTATTGCTTACTCACAGGACCTGGAAAAAAACAGATAAGGCATGCAAGATACAAAGGGTGTTTTTCACTGTTAAAGAGCTCTGGTCCAGGTTAAAAAGAATTGTAAAAGTGTGTGAAACCACAAACATTTTAGGAAGATAAAGATGAAAACTGTGGAGGGAAAGACCTCCTTATATAGCCAACATATAAGCACCCACTATTTCCATTGTTTCGCTTGAACATACTAGTTTTTGACTTCTTTAAGATGAAACTGCAGATTAGACTATTCTAACAACAAAGTCAAAGTTAATTAGTCTTAACTAACAGCCAAGTTGTAAACTACTTGAGGTCAACTCCACCCTCAGGAAAATGAGCATTAGTGAGACATTTTAAAGCACTGTCTGTTTTTATAAGCAGTGCAGGGAAAGGCTAAGCCAATAAAACATGACCATTCCGTTCTATATTTTAATATTAGCCTCTAAAGGACAGAACACTCCCATGTGCTTTGATGACAAAGCCTTGCACCACACTAATAACAATACAAGAGTAAAGGAAATTACTGTCATTTTGCTTTGATTTTGTTCACTGAATGTAACAAGCAAACAACAGTGAAACCTCTCTCAAATGACTTGTGATGAGAGTTTCCTGCATTGCTTGGACAACAAAGAGACCCCCGGAGACTGGTGTGAGGCTTCCTCTTTTTAACCTGGAGATAAATCAGTAGGGTCTGGGTTGATTCTGGATTTTGGAGGGGGGGGGGGAAAGAAAAGGAAAGAAAAATCTTTAGATGTTATTTAGAAAATGCTAGGCGTGAGCAGCTGTTGTTAATTATGACTTCATTTTCTCCTCCAGACTTCTTTGGTTGCATGCCATAACTGCATGGGGCATGGGGGTTTACGGCTTGAAAATAGCCTTGTCATTCTGTGAAGTCTAACAGAGCAAAGGGGGTTTGATAAATGATAAAAAAGTTCCTTGGAAAGCTCCTTAGATCAGATTAGTTCTCAGTTGTTTGTTTTTAGAATCCCAATAGTCTTGAACAGTTAAAAGGTAAATACATGAGGCCACACAATTCATGAACCATATAGAAAATATTTAACAGCTATTGAATTACTCTTGAAAGAAACTCTTCCACCCTTTATTTACACGGTCTGTTTATATGCTCCGCTTAAAATGTTAAATAAATGGAGTTAATCACATAATTAAACTCCAATTTAACTGGTATTCCTTCGTATACTGAACATCAGACAAATGCTTAAGTATCTTGGTGAACTGGGGTCTCAGGGTGTGACTCTAAAAGGTACTACGCAGTCTGGCCTTGAGCCAGCAGAGCTAACGTGCAAAGCTTTAAGCCTGTGGAAGACAAATATCATGCTCTTCAGCAAACTATGGGATTTCCCCCCTCCTTCCCCCTGCCTCCTTGCCTTTACTAGATCATTAGAAGAGACTTCAACATCTTATAGAGCTGAATGTTCAAAACAGTAATTAAATATCTCACACATTAATTTCTGTATAGTTAAGTTTGTGATTCAAACAAAGGGAAGTGGTCCAGATAATGTATCACTGTTAAAATTCATGGTGGGGGAGGGGGTGAGGTAGGGTTATGAGATTAAGAGGGTGTTGATTTGTTTAATGGCTATTTTCACTGCATAGTTTACATTGCTGTCTTCTGGAATAAAACAAGATTTACTGTAATAAAAGGTTCTTAGCATTCAATTTATTTGTGCTATTTCCATGAGTCCAACTGTTCTGTTTATTCTTTCTATTGTCCTTTTCCTTTTCTAGAGAAAGTGATTACCCTTTAAATGGAATTATTGAAATTAAGAACAGTGAGACATTTTGACCCAGATCTCAGTTTACAGAAGAATGATGCTGCACAGACTATGCTGAGGAAATGCATTAGGAAAATCCTTCTAATTTGCTGCTGTAAAGTGCAGCAGCAACAGGACACTTTTAGCTGGTGTTCAACGTAATTGTGAGAATGATGGGACTCAAACTGCCCTCTATGTGAAATTTATCCTTCATCCAATCAGCAGAAACAACTAATGCACTGGAAGGTATATTATATCTCATCTACTTCCCAATAAAGTCAGTGGTGTCCAATCAGACACCTATTGTTAGTAGAGAATCTGAAATTGATACAATCACCACATTGATCTACAATTGAGTCTGTCATTTGCTTGCTGCCAGGTCCTCCTCCCCTTCCACCATGTAGCCATTTCAGAGCAGGAGCCCTTGGTACTGAGTTTTAGAACACACTAACGATCAGATTTGTTAGTGAGATTGGGCTAAATAATGCTAGTTTACTCAGGCCAGTTCCAAACAGGGGCTACTGGTAATGCCACGTGGAAGGGTGGAGGGTACAGCGCTGCACAAATGCCCCAGATAACCACAGAAACACATGCCCACTCTGAGCCCGACTGTCACATCCAGCCTGGAAGCACAGGAGATCAGGCTGATTGTTTCATTTTACAGGCAATTGTCTCCCAAACCTGCTGCAGAATCTTCTATTGATGGACTGCTAGTAAGTTGTCTAGACTGGGAGAAAAAGGAAAGCAAAGAAAAAAAGAAATCCTTGAAATATACTTGTGCTTATGAACTCATGGGGATATAGAGATAGGATTTCTTTTGTTCATGTAAAGCCAGATATATTACCTATGGGACAGGTTCACTCTCCTCACTACCAGACAGACTGACAGTAGGCTGAGGGACACATGCAACAATTTCTAACTTCTGTAACTAGAAACAATACGTAAATTAATTCCTTCTGATATTAATTTAGAAGTTCGGAGGAAAGGATCATTACATCATTAATCTTTTATTCTAAGTCTAGAATGAAATATTAATCTGAAGAAAACTGCTTAAAGTTTAAGATTATTTCAGAATTTACATCTGCTAGTGAAAGCTATCACCATCATTTTTTTCTCTTCAACTTAAAAACATAAACCATTTTCTTAAAGCAAAGTTTTATGCACGTTGTTCATGAGGTGGCTAAACTCTCAGTTTATTTACGGAATGCCCAAGTCTTAGGTAAAGCTGGCTATTGCACAAATATACAATTTTGTGGTAAGTGTATACAGGTGATGGTATCTTTGGTATTATCACATGATCTGAGTTAAGATCAGATTACCATTGTCAGTACTTGGATGCATTTCCCTCAAAGAAACTCCATGTATTGCAATATTAACAATTTAATAGGAACCACTATCTTCTTTAGAGACAAATTCTGGTATAAAAACCAGATAAAACTACCTTTCTCTTCCTGAATATGTTAATACTAAATACGTGGAAGATGATGAAGGGAAAGCCAGTTGAGAAATCTCTGAGGTCACTTGGTCTGTTCAGCCTGGAAAAGAGGTGACTGGGAGAGACGTCATTGCAGTCTAAAGCTTCCCCAGTGGGGGAAGCAGAGGGGCAGGCACTGATCTCTCTTCTGCCACTTGATAGCCTTGGGTGAATCCCATCTAGTCCCATAGACTTGTGGGTGTCTGAGTGGCACAGCAGGTCACTGACTGCTTCCTCCTGGGTTGCAGGAGTCTGTTCTGCTCCCCAACCCTGACAAGCAGCTCAAGGGGCTGGTTGTCCAGCTGATCACCAGTCTTTCTGCTAAAGACTGAGGCAAAGAAGGCATCAAGTGTCTTGATCTGTTCCTCATCCTTCGTGCCAATGATCCCTCAATGTCCATAAAGGATGGAGATTTTTCCTTGGCAGTCTTTTTGTTGCTGGTGGATTTATAAAAACATTTTTCATTTTTTTTCACAGAAGTGGCCAGATTGAGTTCTAACTGAGCTTTAGCCTGTCTAATACTCTCCCTACATGACCTAGTGACATCTTTGTACTCTTCCTGAGTTGCCTGCCCCTTCTTCCAAAGGGCATAAATCCTTTTTTATTCTCCAATTTTGTGCAAAATCTCCCCAGTCAGCCATGCTAGTCTTCTTCCCTAATGGCAAAGTTAAATATCAGTAAAAGTTTCTTCACCTAGAAGGTGGCTGAGCAGTGGAATGGGCTCCCCTAGGGCAGTGGTCACAGCACCAAGCTTGACAGGGTTCAAGAAGCATTTGGAAAACACTTCCAGGCACATGGTGTGACTCCTGGGCCAAGAGTTGGACATAGAGTGTCCTTGTGGGTAGCTTCCAACTCAGAATATTTATAAATAAATNAAAGAAAAGAAAAGAAAAGAAAAGAAAAGAAAAGAAAAGAAAAGAAAAGAAAAGAAAAGAAAAGAAAAGAAGACAAACACTACTAACCTAGAGATGAGAGAATCATCATCTCGCTTTCCATACAAAATTTGATTCTGTCAAGGCAGCAGCCAGGTTAGCGAAGATTGGAAAGTGAATTTAAATCAGATAGAAAAATCAGTGTAACAATTTCCCCCCCCACCCTTATCTAGAGTATGGCACTGACTATTAATGTTTCAGAAATATATTATTTTCCTTTTCATTGATTCACACATCATTTTCTCCCTGTATAATTTGTAACAAAAAGGGAAAAGACTGTAGCTATTTTACTAAGATTCTGTTGTCCAAGTGAGTACCACAGGTACAAAATGTTTCCTTTTTTCCTCCTGTTGTTTCAACGCTACCCAATGACTGAAAACTGAATAGCAAGGACAATCATGAGCTCTTAGGGCCCAATTCATAAAAAAATGCTGCAAGCCATTTATGCACAAATGTTGCTACTTTCATATGGAAACAAGCTACATAAAGAATTCCCCTTTGTGATTCACCACCCTCTTTATGTTAACATATTTTTCCTCAGTGGTGTACATGAACAGTGCACAATTCTACAGAGGGGATAAGGACAAAAGCAAAAGGATTTTTAGTATTTCTTTCAGAAAACCCTTAACAAGCTCAATGTGTCTCCGTGTTTTATCCCCCTTTAGTGAACTAAGCTAAGTCCCATTCTCCTTGTAGGTATTTGCAATTTCTGGAAGATCATGTATTTTTTAAATACTGGTAAATTCTTATCAGTATCAGATATAATGACAGATAATCTGTAAAAATATTCTTAAAGACAATGCTTAAAGGAGAGTATTTGAATACTTGCCACTTGACAATGCATTTTTAATCTGATTCCTTTAAGTGGTTTCCTTACCAATCAAGATGTGTTTATTTGGGATGTTGGATGATGGCCTAAAATGATAATTAGATACAGATAGATCAAGGTATTAGAATTTTACAATGTCTGTCAGAGGCACACAGGCACATTCCCACTGCAGAAATGGTACACTTGACAGACAACAGAAAATCTACACATGAGCTTAACCTAAAGTCACAGAAACCATCCAGTTTCCTTTATTTCCTGCTTAGTTTTTCCCCCCTCTCGAGACCATACTGCTACAGAGTACACAAAGCATCTCTGGAAAGAAAGGGGTCTAGCAGCACAGCTTGTCATCTGGTCAGTTAATGAATTAGACCCTCTTAGGAAACAAAGACATGTGCTGTTTTTCAAAATGAAAGTTCATGGAAGTTCACCACTTGCACAAGCTCAGTGGTGGCCTGTGTGTCTCTCTTATATGTAGGAAAATAATGAAGGCAGTGAAAAACATTAGGCATATCCATAGGTAAGATGTGCCTTTAAAGAAGATTCTTTAAAAGAGTTTTTTGAGCATAGTACTGTTCAAAAGTACTGACAAATTTTGTGTTTTCTTTCATCAGTGTGTAGTAAGAATCTACAAAATCATCTCACCAAAGCAAAACGCAGTTACTGAAATTTTATATGCCAATGGGAAAAACACACAGAAACCCAATTTTTGGTTAGTGAGAGAAACCAAAAAGTGAAGCAAGAGTAAATAGATAATATTGGTATATAAGTGCATGTTCATAATTTTAAATTTATAATATATATTTACACATTAATTGTGGTAGTAGCAAGCCATAGCTCAGGAGATGGGAGCAAGGCTGGCTGGAAGTCAGCAGTGCAAGCTTTTTTATAGTTGAAAGTATACATAGCTCTTGAACAACACTGAGATACAGAGGCAGATTAACCTCATAATTGCAGCAAATATGGTGAACACTAATGCCATTGCACCTCCATGTTGCTTATGTCTTTTGTGCATTTAAAATAAGAAACAGAGTTAAGAACCTGTCTGGAACAAAGTTTCTCTTCACTCTGAAAGGCATAAACCCTTAGACTTTGTAATCTGAATTTAGGTTTAGGGTGGGTTTTGTGTGTTTTGGTTTTTTGTTTGTTTGTTTGTTTGATTGAGGTTTGGGGTTTGTGGTTTTGTTTTCTTGGTTTTTTTTTTTTTTTTTTTTTTTTTTTTTTTTTTTTTTTTTTTTTTTTTTTTTTTTTTTTTTTTTTTTTTTTTTTTTTTTTTTTTTTTTTTTTTTTTTTTTTTTTTTTTTTTTTTTTTTTTTTTTTTTTTTTTTTTTTTTTTTTTTTTTTTTTTTTTTTTTTTTTTTTTTTTTTTTTTTTTTTTTTTTTTTTTTTTTTTTTTTTTTTTTTTTTTTTTTTTTTTTTTTTTTTTTTTTTTTTTTTTTTTTTTTTTTTTTTTTTTTTTTTTTTTTTTTTTTTTTTTTTTTTTTTTTTTTTTTTTTTTTTTTTTTTTTTTTTTTTTTTTTTTTTTTTTTTTTTTTTTTTTTTTTTTTTTTTTTTTTTTTTTTTTTTTTTTTTTTTTTTTTTTTTTTTTTTTTTTTTTTTTTTTTTTTTTTTTTTTTTTTTTTTTTTTTTTTTTTTTTTTTTTTTTTTTTTTTTTTTTTTTTTTTTTTTTTTTTTTTTTTTTTTTTTTTTTTTTTTTTTTTTTTTTTTTTTTTTTTTTTTTTTTTTTTTTTGTGGGTTTGTTTTTTGTTTTCTTGGGGTTTTGTTTGTTTTGTTTTTGTTCTTGTTGTTTTGGTTCTTCTTGTCACAATGACTAATGTATTGTTCAGCAGACTCCATAGTTTGAACAGGTGAGGAAGTAACCTACCCACAATGTAACCAACAATTTACTAACTTGGACGCTTTACACATATTTATATGTAGAGGCAACAATTTAATGCACCTCTCCTTTCTTGTATCATCTTTCGTGCAATGTATTTTTCATCTGAAAATTTGCACGCTTAAAATATATCCTTTCATAACAGTATGCCATCAGCACATGGCTCTCTCTGCTGGAGTACCACACCCTGAATGTGGCTGGTCAGTAGCCCAGGATGCCAATGCAGTCAGTAGACATAGAGTGTAAGAAGAAGACTAGCAAAGTTTGAAAGTTTGATACCAGGTTTTTTTTAGAGGTTTTGTTTTTAGTTTTGGGTTTTTTTGTCCAAGGGACAGTTCATTTGTAAATTGTAGCAGAACATGGGCTGCATTTATGCATTTATGTAGTAACAGTGTAGACACAGAAGTACCCATATGTGTTGGCTAGCTCTTATGTCCACTAAAATGACATAAGCACAAACAAGCCAAAATTTAGATATTTAGAGTGGTTCCTGTTGTAGTATGACCTCTCTCTTGTTTAGGAGAGTGCCAGCTTGACAAGGCCAACAGTAAACTGGGAACCTCTTTAAGAGTTTGAAAACATGTGCCTACATTACAGGTCTTGGGATGCTCTCAGACACTCTTTATCTTACTAGTAAAGATATGGTCCTAAGATCTAATTGAGAAAACATCACAGGTTCTACGAAATTCGCTGCTAGAAATTTATTCTTGTTATGTGCTACTAACTATCCCAGTTTTATTGGAAAATACTATGAAAAGAAAATTTTCAGTCTTAAAAACAAGATACAGATGTAGGTTTTACTATAGAAGTGGCATTATTTTTCTTATAGAATTGACAACTTTTAAGCTTTTTTATGATTATTTCTATGAAAAGTTGTTGGAATTAACTTTTCAAACTATGATTTCTGAAATTTTTAATGCTTTTTTATGAATATATACCAACATTTTAAAATTCACAGAACACATGTTTGCACATAGACCACAGAAACAAAACTGCTAGAAGCAGAAAACAACTCCAGCTGAAAGTAATCAATTAAAAAAAACAACTAGAAAATGTCAAATACTTCCTATTTACAGAGGTTATGCTCTGATGAGAACTAGAACCTATATCCCCTTAAGCCAACTGAAAACCCACTTTATTTAAATTTAGTAACACCAGGCCTTGACATGCCAGAATTTTCTCCTCTATACACACACTCATGAACAGAAGCCAACAAAGCAGACAGGCTGAGGTTATATGTTTTAATTTGTTGTATAGTAATCATTTATCTCAATTACAATTTTGGGTATCATAAATAACCTAGAAGATGAATTTTCTTCTCACAAAATAAGACAAGAAAACTGAAGAAATAAAGAGGGAACCTTAGCTATGTCTGTTTTGATTTCACTTTACACTAACTGTCAAAGTCACATACCAAATTCAGCCTTCCACAATGATAAGGAAAGCTAATAGATAGCAATGGTATTGTTTGTGCATGTGTGTAAAAAAGGAAAATGTGTTGGTTTTGTCACTCATAATTTGATTTTATTTTTTGTGATTATTAATATACTTATGGTTTAACCACAGCCACTCACTCACTCTCACTCAAGCAGGACTGGGGAAAGAATCAGAAGGGTAAAATGGTAGAAAGCTCATGAGTTGCAATACAGGGAGATTATTAGGGAAAGCAAAAGCTGTACATGTAGAGAAAAACAAGGAATGAATTCACTGCTCCCATGGGAGTTCAGCTATCTCCAGGAGAGCAGGGCACTGTCACACATAACACTGACTTGGGAAGACAAATGCCACCACTCCAAGAGTTCTTCCCTGCTTTCTTCTCTTTCCCTTCACCTTACATGCTGAGCATGATGCCACATGATCTGGAATATCCCTTTAATCTGTTTGGGTCACCTGTTCTGTCTGTATCTCCTCCCACGTACTCCCAGTCCCCTCATCACCATGGCAGTACGAGCAGTAGAAAAGGCCTTGGCTCTTTGTGAGCTCTGCTTAGCAATAACAAAAACATCTCTATATTATGAACTCTGTGTTCAATATGAATCCAAAACACAGCACCACACAAGCCACTGTAAGAAAATAAACTCTATCCCAGCCAAAACCAGCACAAGTCCTCCACTGCTTTTTATGCAATACTGTGTCCATGTGTGTGCAGTTGTGTGATTAGTAACTACACAATCTCAGTTTTTGCTTTAAACATAGATTTCTTTTCACAAGAAACAATTCTTTGCTTGGTGAGTGATGGTGAAAAATAGCAACATTTTCTTCAAGATTTCCTAAGATCTTTTTGTCCAGCCAAAGAAATGTCTCAGCCCTTGACATTCATATTTTAGTCTTAGCATCTAGTGCTTAGTCTTTAAGCATCACAGATGCTTATCAACAGTCATTAGGCAAGAAAAAAACAAAACAAGAAATTTATTGTCTTATCATTTGTAGGTTAGTTATAACATTGCACTGATACTAAAAAGTCACTTAGAGATCTGCAAGTTTTGAAACCATTTTTAATCTCCTCGTTATACCTACTTAAAATAAACAAGGGATGGTAATGATCTTCTGCGGGAAAAGAAAAACACGCACTTCTCCCTGACTCTGGTTCTGCCACAAGGAATTCACATTTCCCAAAAGACCAACACAGCTCATACAAACAGAGATTTTTGAAAAATATTCATTAGAGGTATCTTTTTGAGCTTTACCATTAGCACTGCCAAGCTCGATTTACTGTCGTAAATCCTGCCTCAGTTTCTCTCAAAGGAACCATATACTACAAAGTCCTTCTTGTGCTTATCATCATCAGTACTGTCAAGTTCTGAATCAGGAAAAACAAAAACTGCAAAACCGAATTTACCAGGTCTGTTTAAGTGATGAAGTAGCACAACCCTTTAATTTGCTTTTCTTCAGTGCTCAAGACAATGCTGCAGATCAAACTGCAAAAAGTTTGAGCCCTTTGTTACCACCTTGGTCATGCATCACTTGTTTTGGTGATTGCAGCTCAGGCTGAAAGCCAGACACCACATGGAGAAGTCTTCTAGAGCACTGCATGTCGTGTACAATATTTTCCTCCTACTCTGTGCCTCAAGTCCCATATATTGAAGACACCCTCTCAGCTAAACATGGAAAGAGCTGTGCTGCACAAGCTGGGGTATAAGGCAGGAGAGAAGCCAAGCTACTCCACTGAGCCTCCCAGAGGAGTATCCATAATTGTTAGAAAAAGTAAAATGTGAGCCAAGTTGCATGTGTTGTTCTGGGGAGGTCTGTATTTTGTGCTAGGAAACAGTTTACTCTTTAATAACAGAAATCAGCAGAATCACGGAAGTAGAAATTAATCCTGCTATCTTCCAGATGCATAAATAAATATTATACCAGATATACTGTATGATTTTACCTTATGCTTGAGAGCTGCTCAGTGAAACCCGAGAACACAGCTTCTAGCATTTTTCTCCCTTACAGGAGTATACAATGGGGTGCAGAAATATTGCTGCTGCTGGGTTTCCTCCCCAGATGAAGGACACATTAGCCTCTTGCCAGACAGGTGGAAAGAATGCTGCATCGTTATAATCTTCCCTTCATTTTAAGTACTCACTAAGTAACAGGAATTTCATTGAGAAATAGAGGCTTTCTTTTGCCACCAGCCTGCCTACAGTGATCGCCTGTGTAGTTCTCCCAAAGCACTTGGGCATGGGGAAAGAGTAAGAAAGACAATAACAAGCTCTAGAGGTAACTAGTCAGAGACTGCATTTCCTTCAGTCTTGCAGCCTAATGAAACAGTACCTTGCTGTGGAGTTTTCACAAGATCTTTTCTGTTACCACCCCAAATTCATTATGGATGTCCATCTGTCTTTCTAAATTCAATATTTAAGCTCAATAACCAAACAGAACATTTAACTAGTCTTCATTGACATTACCTTCATCTTCCCGACACACGTCCAAGCTTAGGCATGTGGCATCTGGAATTTATCACAGTATTTATAGTAGGAATTTTGCTATTATTTGACTCAAGGTATTATGAAAACCAGTGAAGCAGCAGTTTACCACAAAGTAAAGGAATTAATGACTCCCTCCTCGGTACACCTAGGGGAAAGAAAAAGTACTTCCAGGACAGAAGTTGAGAACATAAGGAAAGGCATATGGTGAAGAGGATCTCTAATAGAATCAAAATCAAAGTCACTCTATGGAAGTGAAAAATGAGAAAATGGATGATTTTTTAAATGTTTGTGCAAATTATATAAATATATATATAGATGTGTATATGTATATACATATATGTAAGTATATAAAATATATATATAATATGTATAATATTGCTAATATATGCACATGTATGTCTATCCCTTTACAATGCAGAATTTAACTTAAAGTTTCTGTAGTGTGAGAGTAAAGAAGGCAGGACTGTCTCTCAGTGGAGGAGATGAGGGTAAGGAATTTTTCGCATTTCAGCCCAAGTATTGGCCTGACTGTTTAATATACATATCTATTTGGCTGCTCCAGAAAGCATCTTGTTTAGTTCAATTTCTAACAAAAACTGCATTCAGGTAGAGGGACTGCTCGATCTGTAAACAAATGACTGGTTCATCAGATTCCGTCACATGGGTTAGGAGGTTCTGCTCTTCCTGGAGGCCAGCCTCAGTGTAGTGCATCATGTTTATTCTAGCAACTATCCACTTCAGTGCCTTTAATGGCCTGGAGGAGGAGTGAAAGCATGTCATCAGGAAATCTGTGAATAACCCTGGACTTGAGGGCGCAGTCAATACACTTAAAGGTAGGAATACTACTCAGCAGATTTTCAAGATTTCATAAAGATGTGGTCTGAATTTCTTCTTGAAAGAACCTGTGTTTATGCTGTTTCTATTTGTCTCTTCTACAAAAGCAAATTGCAATGCCTCAGCATTAAAACTACTGCTGAATGCTGGTTACTTTCTTATTTTTAATGAAATGCATTTTTCTTGTTTTGATTTTTAAAAATAAAAACAATATCTAGCTGTGTCAAGCTTAAAAATAATACAAGTTTGTTTTGAAAACTATCATCTTTTTCTACAAAGAGAAAAGCTCCCCTGAATGGCTCTGTTGTTTCTTACCTTGAAGAAAGCCTTTAAATGTTTGAAAAGCCTTCAAACAATTTCGTGCACATTAGATTCTTCCCTTTTATTTCATTCAGATCAGGTCTATCTAGCAGCTCTCTCAGAAAGTAAGCACAGGTTACCTGGCTTACTTACCAACCACCTGGGTGGCTGCAGGTGGTATCTCATGATATCAATTTTTAACAAGCTTGACTATGTTTTGTTTTCACACATAGAAACATCCTTCCAATAAGAGTAAGCATGAGACATATTTACATATGTTACATTAAACATTTATGCTTTCTATTTAAAGAAGAGAAATTTGCTTTAAGAAAATGCCAGAAAACTGGCCTTTGATAGAAGAAAGATGAGTAAAATGAGGAAGCTGAAGTTCATAAATATTCATTCCATTTCCTGTTACTTCAGGAAAAAAATTAAATCCATAGGATTTCATTCCCATATCCTTTTTCTTCTGATGTAGAAAGAAATGTGAATGAACAACCACTAAAAATAAAGATCCCCATTAAACTGAACATTTATCCAGTGCATACATAGAAATGTAGTTGGTCACAAATGTTTACATTTCTTTACATTAATTACCTAACAGTAGTCTGTTTCTAAAATATACACACATATATGCACATATGTATGTTTTAAATATCTATAAAATGCATATATATGTATATATGCAGCCTAGGGTTCAAAATGCAAAGTAATTTAACACAAGTTAAACAAAATATGAGGGGAATTGTCAGCAAACTGGAAAGACAGATAATTGATGGGGATTACATTTTTTCATTAGTGTTTGTGTATTGAACAATTTAGTGCTCTCTGTATTTACAGTGACAGAAGCCACCTGGCAGATATTAAAAAAATGAAAATCTGTATTAATTTTGTCTATATGAATTCTGATTTTTTTCTCAATTTGCTGTAAACTATATGAAATTATGGAAGCCTCCTTGTCAAATTGCTGAAGCAGGTTCTTCTCGATCTGATATTTAGGCACATCATCTGGCTTTTGTCTGAATTAGTCTCTAATCCATTGGCAACAACCTTAAAGTACTTGAAAGCAAGCATTGTCTTTCACAGAAGATATAAAGATATCAAAAAGCATGTTCTGCATGTGACCCAAAACATCTTTGAAAATTGTCATGGAAAGACACAAGAAAGTCAACCCATTGGTCTAAGCCAGTTAGGAAAGTCGTTGTGCACATCTGTAGCCTAACCCTTTGCTATTTTCATCTAGTGCTCATGCAAGGACAGTGGATTTTCTTCCATCCAGTGGAAAATCCATCCAGAACCACACAGCTGTCCTTATAAATAATTGCACAAGAACAGACTTCCCCCATAATAACAATCATCAGGGTGACAAGAGGTTAATAACAAATGTGGATTGTGTACTTCCATCAATACCCATGATGGAACTCACAATGAAGAAATCTATATTTGCTTTCATCCTGTTCTCCAAATTACAGGATAAATAAGAGACCATATTGTAGTTATTTACATGGGAAGTCTTTTCTATATGTAAGATAATTTTAATTGAGATATTCAAATTAAAATACCAATTAACCTTGATTTTTCCTCCTTTATAATTATTTATACTAAACACATAATAACTTTGATGCAGATGGAGAACTGTAAAAAATTTAATGAGGTAAATTGCGTATGGAGTTCTACTTCAATTAGTTCAGTCATTTTCTGTTAGTTCTAATTATGTAACTACATTATTTACATTTAGCAAATGTATTTAGTATTAACTTTTATTTAATGAGAATTAACTCAATATTCAATGACCTTATCAGTGTACACTTGTGATTTAATTTATGTTCTGTAAACAGTTACTTTGTTTCTCATTTTTCCACATGTTGTGGTTTGAAAGCAAAATGAATGAGAGGCTCCAAGTCAGAGATATAATTTAATAAGAAGAAAGGTAAAAAGGTAAAAATAAAATAAAATAAATGCAATAACACAAAGGATCACTGACAGAGTCAGAATACAACCTGAGCAGGATGGTGGAAGCAGTCCAGGTGAGGTGCTCTTCCTGAAGCACTGATCCTGTAGAAAGGTCTGGTAGCTCTGCTCCTCTGGGAATCCAGTGGATAAGTGCCCTTGCACTGTCCCACATACCAGCTTATATCCGGGTGAGACTGCTTGGCTCCTCCCCCTGGGCAGAGCATCTCACAATGAGATGAGGAGTGTGAAGTGGGTCCTTGATGGCCCATTAAACAGAGATAACTCCTGGAGGGAGTTACCTGTGAGTCATGGGCCAGGCGTTGATGGGCCATTAGCAGAAGACACCCCAAAGGCAGGGGCTTGGGAAAACACTGCCCCACCTGGTTTCAACAGTTCATGAAGATGGTGATAGAATAAATACTTTGTGTACATCCTACACTGCAACCCGGGACACCACACAAGCTGCACTAGTTGTAGTTCCTTTTACCAATGCAAGATACGTTTTCAGCAATTCAATTAAAACCTATGGAATGTGTTATGCAATTAATTTTCAAAAGCAACTGAGAGTCTGCATTAACATTTCTCTTGCACATGTATAAAACTGATGTAATGACTTTTTTTCTAGCATAAGTGTTTTTTTCTCTTCAGCTGCTTTCACACTGGGTTCAATTAATAGCATTCAGCATTCTGAAAGAGAAAGATGGGATACCCACAGGAGGGAATCCAGCAGTTTCCTTTGTTACAATAATCTCCTTGTAATTTGTCATTACTTAAATCTTAAATGAATACTCTCACTATCACCTTATCTTCCACTGCCTTCTCCCACTTTCACCTGGCTAGTAAGACAGTGAAATTTGATTTTACTCTTCATAGGTTAAAAGCCATGAAAGCACAAGCCATGAAAACCATGTCTTCTGCAGGGAGGAGCAATAGCATGACTTCAGTCATTGCATTGTGCACATTTTGTTTGGGTGCCAGTGCATGTTCATTTTCAATTTACTACGACTTGGAAATAATGCAATTTTTTTTTCTTTTTCCCCCTATAAAATCCTACTAAGTTAAACTAAAATATAAATAGTTTAATTAAAAATAGAGTTGAAAGAATTATCATGATTTATCATTAAGGAAGTATAGTTTTTTAAACCTCAGAAGAATTATAAACACCGTCCCAGGTGCTGAAATGGCAGATCAGCCACCTACTCCCTCTGTCAGGGAAAAACAGACCCTTTTTCTCTATTCTTCAGTAACTTGGTCAAGTCCACTTTGAAATTTAGTTTCCAGTGGGATATTCACCAACCTTTGGGATAGATACAGATAATAGAAAACTGTCTCAGATACTGCCATATTCTTTGCGGTGGATGGTAAATATACTCTTTCATTATAGAATTATATTTTCACCATGCCACAAAGGACTTCCTCAAAATCTACCGCAACCTCAGTCTTACTGTTTTGTGCAGATATTGAAAGAAAAATATTGTCCTATCCTTTTAAAACATCAGGTTTGATTTACAGTATTGAAAGAATTTGATACATCTATTAATTACAGAATGGACATTAAATCTTTGTTCATCAACAAGTCAAGCAAATCTATGAGCTTGATGTTGGTCTATCATATCCTGATCAAAACAGAAAATGAAGGACAGGATAGCTAGCACCTAGAAAGCCAGTTATTGTTATTATTAGAGGCTTTATCTGAAAATGCAAAAAAAGTGAAAAATGGTGAATATCTGAAAGATTTTCACCATCCTGATGACTTCTCTATTTCCCTAAAAAATAATAGATGGCTTAGCATTCATAAGAGACAGATTGCAGTCTTCCCATATGAGGCACTCAATATTTTCTCAGGGACCTTGGCATGCTATCTAAGATGCAGTAGAAAAGACAGATAACATGCAAGAGAATTCAAGGAATACATCTGCCACTAATCATCCCAGGGAGAGAGGGGTTACTGGTGGGAATTGTTTCATGCCAGACTGGAAACACACAGGAACTGAATAAATGTAGTTCCTAAAACCCAGATAAATGTAGGGCAATCAGAAATCACTTTGGTATCTTGTCCTGGCATGCATCATCTGCTATGTATACCAGAAAGACTGTGATAATTTTTTTTCATTTACAACTGAAAATTTTTTCCAGAAGTCTATGTATTAATTGCCTCAAATTTTACATATTCTTGAAAGTGGACAACAGTAGGCAATATCTAAAAAGTATGGAAAGGGAAACAATAATTCATGAGAGCCAAACAAAGCAATTCAATGTCTTTTTTATTATTTAAATAACTACCTGAATAGTGCACATTATATTTAGTGTGATATTAAGTAGCTAATACTAATCATGAAATTTGCTGTTCCTCAGAAAATGCTGTTTTCTAGATGCTTAAAATCAGAAACTGAAATATGCTTGTATAAGCCATTCAGCTGTCTGATTACCAATAATTGTAGACAACCAATACATAATTTTTTTTTCTTAAAATTATTTATATAAATTATTGGCTCCAATAAAGTATTCTTTTTCTACACCATGTAAGAGAATTTTAGAGACTCAAAAATCATGATGCTCCAGTTTTGCTTCTCAAACATCTACAATAGTGTTTCAACAAAGACTGTCCATAGGCCCCAGGACCCTGCTGCCTAGTGACCACTGTATTTTTAGTTAATAGATCAGAATTACTTTTAAAAAAATATTGTTTTCCTTCATTTTATGATAGTAGTAGTCAGAATCTACTTGAAGCATACACACTGAATGATTGCAGAATTATCTGACATAGCTACTTAGTTTTTTAAGTCCAGAGAGAATTCCCAATGAAGAAAGCTGGTGGAAAATTTTTCAATTTTTTAAAATTATTATTACTTTTCAATAGGAATTATATTACCCTGTACTGGAGATAAAAATAGCTGTTTTGCCCTAAATGACTCTTATATTAGCATGAATTGAAATTACATAAGTTTCAAAGGAAAAGAATGGACTTCTGTACTAAAGTAGTGGGACAGAGTTTTAAACTAAAATGACCTTATGAGTAATTTCACAGCATTTATACCTCTGTGATATAGATAAATAGAGCTGCTCAATCCAAAATATTTACTGACATGAATTTATGTTATGGATTAACATAAAATACAATCCATTGCATATGCCTATGTGTAAGCTGTGGATACTAGTATGTTTTCTAATTCTTAACAGCATCTTAAGTTAATAATAAGGGTTTTGTGAACCTTACTCACATAAGTAAACAAATATCTCCGTGTTGAATAGGAAACCATTTCTTTTTAAATTGACTCATCATTTTAAAAATGTTTCAGGATATTGCCAGCACCCCAAAACACTTCAGGAATCATTGACCTTTCTTCTTTGTGGAACAGTTACCTTTTAATATTAATCTCTTTCTAGAAGACAAGATGCTGATAGATTTCTGATAAATTAATGAGAAAAATTACCTAGAGTAATCAAATCCTATAATAATACTATTCTATCAGTAGTAATTGTGTCTTTGGCTGTTCAGAAACTAAGTTCTTTCTTTTTTCTAGACACAAGAAACAAAACTGACAATTTTTCAATGTCTTTTTCATATCAGGTTGATATTTATTTTGAGACTTACAAATGAGTACAGTACATTTGAACTTAACTTTTGATCTAATTGTTCCTACACAACTTGTATTTAACATCTTTGATGTCTGAGTTAGTGATCTAATCCACTGTGTAACTCAGCTTTTATTGATCTGTTCTCATGCTGAGCAAATCAAGTCTCACTTTTATGGCAGAGATTGAAAAAGATAGTAAAACTGCCTCTGAGACAGCAGTTTAAATCTGTGCAATAACAGTGGAGGCAAGAGATAAGACTTTTATTACTCTGCCAAACTTCACATGAACTCAAAGTGTCATTAAATTGGTATGTGTCATTTGCCACATATATTTATTTTACTAGATAAGTTGGTAACCACCCATTTAGATTCAGTGCAGCACCACAATTTCTTTGCCACATCTTCTTTGCCACAGAATCTATCTCTGACATTCAAAATACATTTGAAATACCTTTCTTATGGTATTTTGCATACTTTTCAGATTTTCTGTTCTCATGCAGTTTTCAAAAAGAATTTTTGAACCTCTTTTATTTGAATGAATTCCAAAAGCAATTTTCAATAGTTATACAAGTGGGACCATTTTTAATATGCTAGTCTGTCATGATGAAAGAAGATTAATTCTCATATACTCGGAGCTTTTCAATCATGCTCCATAATGTGTGAGTTCTGTAATGCCTAGTGTTATTACATTACTAAGCATGGAGGAAAATAAAAGCAGTGAAAGTGCTGTATCTCAGCTTGATGTTATTGAGCGTAGTTCTACTTTAGAGGGTTTCCTATTGTGGTATTTTTCCCATTGTTCCTTAAGAAGAAAGACCTGATGAGCACACTGAAAGTAAACGACATGTGCAATAGGTGACACTTTTCACTTGCATATACAGAGCAGTGGAGAAGCAGAAAATGCTTGAAAAAATAGGTTGCCTGATTTTTTTTTAAATTTTAATGTCCTGGAGTTTGTTCAAGATTGATGATTGTACCTGACAACTTGCAAGTCTATCAATCACACTGTTCTGGTGAACAATCTATCTTCCCATCTGAAAGTCAAGGCTTTTATGATGTTGGACCTACAAAATGCTGAATACCCTTATATAAATCATAAAGAAAAGTTACTCTTTGTTTACACTGTCTCTCAGTTCTATTGTATGCCTGCATAAGCACTACATAAGTGCAATGTGAGGAGGGAATGCAGGGCAGAATAAGCTAGAATTTTATAATACTTGGGGAAGAGGAAGAGTCACAAGACTCTCTACAGTTGTAGTGAAGTCATGTGAATGAAATGCATGTTCCTGTAAAGGCATATCAAGATCAGTCAGATTTATCTATTATTGTTTCTTAGTAGCTTCTTTTCTCTCAGACAGCTGAATGATTGGAATTTTTAAATGAGAACACGAGCAGTGAAAGAATATGACTCAGGTCTAGAATAAACTATTCTAATCTAAAGTGTACATTAGTAACTTTATGAACAGAATTTTATTTCTTATTATTTAGTATTAAGTGTAGAAAGAGTTTCTAAGGCAAAATATTGATTATTTATCTCTTTTCAATTTAGAGGTAAAAGATGTAGGGACACCATTCAAACACTGATTTGTCTTCCTTCTCATCTCTAAAATCATACAGTCCTTTCAACACTCCTTAGGTTATCACATGGGAAAAAGTAGGAATTATCAGTGATAAATACCATTAGTCTTGATATACTGCCTCAAAATACTCAATTTTAGAATTCCAGTTGCTGTCTGAGATACCAAGAGGTCCCATCTTCAGTAAATGCATTTAACATTTTTGTATCAGGGCCATACTTTGGATAGGATACAATTTTGGTGAGAGGATGTTGGAAGAGTTTTAATCTCCTTTCCTTCTTCTTATTATTATTTATCAATGAGACAAATACTCCACAGTTCTGCAACCCAGTCTCACCAGGACAGAGTTATCCAGTCAAACTAAGTCCATAATTGGCTCTGTAGATGAGAGTTTCCAAGCCTTATGAAGCACAGAGCTGGAAGCATAAGGCTGTATAATCCCTCTGTTTAGGCTTTTGAATTGCTTTTCAAGAGTGTGTGAAATTACACACAGAAAATATTAAAAGGAATTGATATTAGTAAAGTTCAGTGTTCACCATTGATAGCACCACTTAACTGACTCAATATCAGTTTGGTCACAGCAGCGCTAAACAAAACGCCAAATGATAAGGAAAACCAGCAGGATAATTATCCTAGACTATTGACAGCCAATGGAGTTACCAGAGAGTAATATTCCTTAAGAATTAAAATCTATAAAATAATTTTTCTAGTGTCAGCAAAGCATTACAAAAAGCAGAATGAAGGCTCTGGATCAACAAAGCTGACCAAGTCCTGAAATCAAGTTGTGCAGTTACTCTGTCAGGAAAGTAGCCTGACAAATGGGTATCAATCATCTTGATTTCTCAGCAAATAAGTTTGAAGAGCTCCTGATGGCATCAACCTTTCGGCTGCCAAATTACACACTCCTTTGCTAAATTCAATAGCAACCTCCCTCATACTGCTTTTTCAAAAGAAAGGGACTATTTTGCAATTTTATTCTTTTGGGTTGAATACCAGAAAATGTTAAATGGGAAATTTAGGTATTGGAGAAAATTTGATTGATTTTTTTATTTTTTAATTAAACCTGAAGATGTATCAAAGCTTGAATAAAAGCAATTTTATGTAGGATCACATAGAACAGCAAGGCATCAAGTCAATTGTTTTTAGGACAGCAAGAATGAGCTGATCTCCACTGTTAATAAAACACTTTCTATTATGCACGATGAAAAAGATGTCTCCCAGATGGCACCCTTGAGAAGAACTTCTGCATGAAGCAAAATCTGCACTTCAACAGTGTAAAACCTCTGCAGATAAAATTTAGGAAACCTAGCAGTGAAATGAGACATGACAATCAACATTAGAGGACTCAACCATCTCTCTTCTGGAGGTGTGAGAATAATAAGACAGAAGCCTTCAGGAGTGCTGAACCACATGAGACTGACACAGGATATCTTTGGCATTGCTGATTCCCAACCTGGGGGTCATGACCCCATGGTGGATAGTGAGGCTATTTTCTGGGGAGTGCAAAAGGTTCTTTCAGAAACTGAGCGTTTATTTAAATCTGTTTATAGACTTTCTGACTGCAAAGATAAGCTCCAGGAACAGTTACCCTGACTAATGGATATAGAAAAACAGACTATGGCTAGATCTTGAGAGATGGTGGAAGAAATGGCATTTCTCCTCTCTTTGTCCAGCAGATCAAACTTGTGAAAAGTTCTCTTTCAGCAAAAGCAAATATTCCATATAAGCGGGGCTTCCCTTCAAAAGGGAAAAGGCTCTCTCAGTCCTGTGTTCACCTGCCAGTGTACAAAAAGCAGGCAGTGTCCAGGCATGCCAGCATGCCTCCTTTATACACAAGTTAACCTGTGCTGTCTTACAGCAAAATATTTCATAAGCATATAATATTTCATAAGTCTTTAAAAGGAGGCAATGCTATCTGACAGTGAGGGTGCTGCATCATGCTGCCTTTGGATGCTGGCTCTGCATAGCACCCACTTTTTGCTTTCCTTATTTACTCCTGCCAGTCCCTCACTTTAAAAGTTTTATTTCCTATGTGGAAAGATAAACTGTCTGAGATTAATAAATTCTCAAAATCTAAGTAGCACGGAAAGTAACAGGACCTGCAACACTGGGGACTTCTAGGATGTTAATAATATAAACAAATATTCATCAGCTCCTTGACTTCTAGAAATCTTGTCAGTTCTTTGAGAGTTTTTGACGAGCAAAAATTTAATCTGAATGGCATAATGTTAGATGACATGTGAATAGTCTGCTGTATTTTGCTGTAGTATACTTGAAACCTTAGAACATTAAAAGTTTCAAAAATTGAATTTTAAACTGATTAATTTTGATTAACACTTAGAATTTTTTTCATTTTTATGTCAGTAAAAATAAAAATCATTCAGCACTGAATTTGTCTTGTAATTGTTATATTTCTTTATTGCACACAGGATAATAAAATTTGTTTTAAAATAAAGCACTTTATTTAAGTTTAAAACGCTAAATTTCAAACTAATGCAATTACAATAATTTCTTAAAATAGATTGCTGTATCACCTGAAAATTGTTTAAAAATTCAGAGATCTTACTACAAGTCTTGGTATTCATTTAAGTATTCCTTGGAAATGGAAGTGAATAGTCTTTGGTGATCTCAGTTTAGTTCCTAGTAAATGTCCACATCACAAAACCACTACACTTAATTTTGTATGATTGATAGTCTCTGCTTAGCTGAGACTCAGGGCTGAGCCAGCCTGGGGACTTTATTACCTCCCATTCTAGTAAGGGTGGTCCAGCCAGGTCAAAGTCGAGGTCAATAGTAGGACAGAAAAGGCACTAATTTTGCTTTGAAACCGACTACTCTTCATGAAACAAAGAACTTCACTTTCCAGCACTGTTTCATGACCAGAGATAACCTGTCTAGGAATGAAAATGTCTCCAATAAATATTATCTTCACATTCTGCTTTTAATCATTCGAAGTGTGATATTTAAAATTCTTCCCATATTAAATGGTCACTAATTTGGTTTGGAAGGCATATTTTGTACTCATTTCTGAATCCTTCTACCTGATATGAGCCACTGAGAACACTTTTATACCCTTCTTTTCTCTTTTTTTTTTTTCTTTTTTTTTTTTTTTTTTTTTCTTTTAAGAACACATTTAATATTTGCTTAAATGTTAGTTATTGGAAGTTTTCTCAGATTACTTGAAAAATCATCTTTCTGCAAAAAGTTTATGTAGGTTCAGAGTACTTGAGTTAGGTGTTCATGCTCTTAAAACATATTTTTCTATAATACTTATCTGTGTAGAATTGTGCCTATGGTCAGTTTTGCAAGTAATACAGAAGTCCATTAGCAACTGGTTTAGATCCAAAGTAGCATTAAAAGTAAGATTGGTGCGTCCTAAAAAAGCCAGAAGGAGGGTAATCTGATGTGTTTGGTTTGATTGTGTATTTTTTTTTTTCTATTGCAAGACATTTATTTTACATTAGAGACAAAGAATAGGATGCAATGACATTGCAGAAAAAAGAATCACAACTGGAATAAACCATGCTAGTCAAGTCCCAGAAAACGAATAAAATCATTCATAAATCCATTTGAAGAATTAGGTTTATACTTAAATTGTACTAAAAATAAGTCAACGACAGCTAATCAGGCTTTCAGATTTTTTTTTCTCCATGTGGAGAAGTCCACACAAATTTAACTATACCTGAACCTCTGTGATTTTGACATTCTCTCATTTTTAGAAAATAGTCAACAAATGCATGTCTATCTTTTTTTTCAGTGAATGCACTTCACTGCAGTTTTTTAAGGGAAATAGTAGCTTTCTTTATCGTCTGAAGTTGAAAACTGGTGTGAGGCTGTACTGAACCAAGCTTCTGTATCTGCAGAACTGGTTCTGCTTAACCAAACTGTGCACTGTGGAGAGGCTGCTCAAGGAAAGAACAAAAAAGTGATTTTTTTTTTTGTTCATTTTTACACTTCGGTAATAGACATTCAGGTGCAGTGCTTTCACTGATGAAAAGATGTTATACAGAAAAAATTAATTTCAATCCTGAGCATTTAAATCCTGGGAGAAACTAGGATTTTGGCTCATTGAGAATAAAAAAAGCATTTGAAAGTGTTAGAACACAATATCATTTAGGCATTCTCAAGTGGAAGAGACCTTTGTATCAGGGGCTCTGTTGTTCCTCATTTCTGATATATGTTAGGGTACTCATTTACTTTTTTAATGGACAGACTTTACTAGAATAATTTTAAGTTAAAGATTTTGTGCTGGAAAAATTATGAGCTTATAGGTGATTCAGGTAGCAGTGAGGCCATGCAATTCAGTTTTGACACGTTAAATGTATCCTGATCTGTCACTGGATTGTGTCCCTAAACTACAAGAACTATGGCTTCTAAACTGAAGAAGATCATAAAAATTGGTTCTATGAAAGAAATCATATGGCAGCTTCTTATCTTTTCTCTTTGTTTCTTCTCATCTTCTCATCAATAACTCACTTCCTGATTGTGACTACGCAGTCTAACTTAGCTAAAAATGAAGTAAGTATATAAATATAAATGGACTGAATGAATAGAGACAATATTTTTAAACTTGAAAGAAAACATATTTCAGATGAGGAGTATTAAAGGGAACATAGATACTCAATATATAGATACAAGCATCTTTTGGTTGGATTTCTCTGCTACTAAAAGTCTTACAGAGTGGTTACAATTGTGCTGTTGATAAAAGACCAAGGATACAGTATAGAATTATTTCACTTTGGAAAAACAAGGTTTGAATAGAAGTCTTCTGCAAACAAAGCATGATCTGCCATGAATTGGAACCATGTGGAAGAGGAAAAAACCCTAAGTCTAACAAAAAAACTTTGACATTCATAATGGAGATCAAAAGCTCCCAAAAACCATCTCTTACAAAAAGGATGGAGAAATCTCAGATTGGAAACTTCATTTATATCCTGCAACTCCTTTCACATTTCTTAAAATAATTGCTAGTGCAGAAAAGAGACAGAGAATCTTATGACTTAGATACTGGGATTTTAAATATATATATCTAATAGAAAAATAAATTCATTCATCATCACATTCCTTTAGCTTTACAGTAATATAACATTCACAGCAATGGAAAAATATTATTGTAACAGATTGGTGTTGAGATGAACAAAATCCACAATAGGTTAGTGTTTTGGGGGATTTGCTTTTAATTTTGTTTCCCTTTCCTTCCCAAATTTTTTTTCTTCCATTTTCTTAATTTCCTTCCGTCATATCTAGTCTTTTTGTGAAAAGCAAGAAATGAGGGAAAGATTCTAGAACAGCAGTGACATTTTCATCCTTTTCAGAATTTTATCTCATTGACCTGCCACAATTTGTGTGTATACTTAAAAACACTTAGTACTTTTATAAAGTATATAAGGCTTTTATAAAGCCTTTGTAATTAGCAACAGCTAAAACAAGGATATAAAGCTGGAGTTTAAATTTGGTTCATTCATCTTTGCCTCTGTAACAGAGCAACTAATCATTCAACCAATAATTCAACTAATCATGTGTTTGCTCATCTTTGTATATAAAGGTCTGAAATTATTTTCAAAAATTTAATGTAAATATACAGATAAATATTTGAAGATTAGGTTCTAAACCACAGTAATGGACTAATTTTACTTTAGCATGTAAATTTCTATTATTTTCTCAAAAATTTTTTGAACCTCAGAAGTAATTTATTTTAGGAGGCCTTTTCTTGTATGCTTCTGATAACTTCCCAAGTCAGTTAAATGGTATGTTAACTTTTTTCCTTCATTAGAACAATAACTTAATTTATTATATTCTATAACTTAACTCTGGAGACATTTTCATTGGTAAGAATGCAGGTATTCAAATTCAAGGAAGATTCCTAGACACCATGTTTAAAAACCACAAAATTTCTTTGAAAGAGTTTCCTTTCCTATATTAAACAAGACAGAAAAAAAATCAATTTAAAGCTGAATTTAATGTTATCTGTTCATCCTAATATTTTTGTGTATCTAATTTAATTTTAGAATGTAAAAAATAAAAATAATGGTTGAATTATAGTTAAGCAATATAGATGGATTAGCCCTCCTTAGGAGGACTTGCACAATGAATTATAATTATATCAAGTTTTCTTAGTAGTAATGCCCATGATCCCTGATTTAAAAATTTGCAGTTTTATCATTTGATATATTAGTATTAAAATAATTTCTATTATTGACAACATGCTGTTCAAATACTCCTCAAAAGTAGAAAAAATTGCAATATTCTAAACCTTTCACAGTCATTTTTTCTGATTTTAAAGCCACACTATTTGATTCCAAAAATGATCTGAAAGTCCTATTTCTTCCTCAAAAAACCCCAAAATATTCAGTGACCAGTATTAACATTAAGGATCAATTCTAGAGCCATACGTAGTGGGATTCAGCTAAACTCACATGTTTAGTGCTTAGTTCAGTATTTTCTAACTTTATTTTTATTATTTTTTTTTAGTAGGACTTAAATTAAAAAAAAATCAGAATTAATGTCGCTAACCCTTGTTTTTGTTATAGGTGCCCTTTGCCCAATGATGGAAACCAGCCTGAAGCATAGACAAGAATATACTCTGCATTATTCTAGCACTACAAATATTCACATTTGATTCATCCAGAGCCACATTCCAGAGGAGACAAAACTTAGTCTGAGATAATCCCACTTATGGCATACCTGTTTTTTTTTCCAGCCTTGAAGTTGCATGTTGATTCTCACTTTGCCTCCCATATATTTGGATCTCATCATATTGTAAAATAATGGTTAACAGTCTGTCATGCATTTGTTTTACATTAGCTGTGACCAGCAAAGCCCCTCAGAAACATCCTCCTACTGTTGGGCTGCTCCTCCGCAGTGTGTGCTTCAATCCATGAAGCTTCTGTTATATTACACCTTTTTTGTTCACACACCCTTTGCAATTCAGCCCTCATGTCTTTCCTCAAGAATGAGCAACATCTAGGTAAAAGACAGAAGCAAAATCACAAGGAGGTGGTCGACTTAAGTAATGGCTGATTTTGAGCTCCTCTGAAGCTACTAAGTTGGGAATACATATATTTCAGAGAGTTACTGTGATACCACGAGCCCACTGCTGATAAAAGATGTCATAGAGCTATTGTCCTTCCTTTTGTCATGCAGGAATGCTGCCACTGTGGCCAGTGCTGATACAGCACAAGAAATCAAACTGCATGCATGAATTATATGTGTGTTGGTCCAAGATAGTTCCTCCTATTAGGAAAATAAAAAACAAAACCAAAAACAAACCAACAAAGCATAATCCAACAACATGCAGCAACTTCTAATTCTTGCATTTTATGTTGTTAGGACACCAGTAACACCCTGGTGTACCTAGCACTGAAGGTAGCACAAAATGAGGCAAAATAAAGCTTTTTTTAAACGGGAATTTAAAACCTACAGGCAGTGAAGAGACAATACGAACACAAACCTACAAGATGTTTCTAGGACATAGCAAAAGGAGCAGGGGACAGTTTCATCAAGGAATAATTCATTTCTGTGAGTTATATTTTGTGAAGGAGTAGGGATGGGGCAACATTGTCTATTTTTTTATTGTTGTAAGGCAGGCTAGGGAAAACACAAGTTGCAGTCTGGATGGAGGAAATCCAGAGCAGAACTGTGACTGGGGGGAGCAGTGATGTCAAGAGTGTCTCTCTGGAGAGATATTCCCACATTCATTATGTTTATAAGGCTCTTCTGCCATATGGATTCCAGGAAGGTTTGAGTGAGCAAAGCCTGCATGCCACACCTGCAGTCACGAACGCCAAGGGCAATCACTCCCTACAGACACTGCTTAATTGTTCACTGGTTTAGTCCAACAGAGAATGCTTCTACAACTTCTCTGCCAGAATTCCTGACGTGAACTGATAGAAGGATGTGTACCTACACATCTCAATGTGCAGTGCTTCTAGCAGCCTTTCGGGCAATTTCTGGGAGCTGGAAAATGTTGATTCCTAGCCTAGAGGGTGGCACTGGGTAATACAAGGCAGATATCCAAGCTGTAGAATTCATGAAACTCTTTGCTGTGAAAAACAACTGACAAATCCAGCATTGCCTGGAAGGGGAAATTTGAGTCTGCAAGCTGTTAGACTTTAGGTACTGATAAGGAAAGGGATCCTGCATTGCATTTTGAAAAAAGTACAGTAAACACAACTCCAGTCAGAACAGGTCATTTAAAGTCCTTCCTGCCTCAGGCTTAACATGACACTTAAGTGCTACTACATGTGAAAAGAAAAAAGCAATCCAGCACTCATAACAAACTGCTTTTCCTCGATCACTGGGGCTAAAATACCAAAAGATTCCTGCAAGCAGGGGAATTGCTCTCTTCACAGCTGTGTTCATGTTTTTATTGGGTAACCATTTTGTGCATGTTGAAAAAATAAATGCTGCTCTAAATAAGAATAAATGTAAAAGCATACAAAAATAATTTTATATTTATAAGTGTAAAAAAATGTGCATTGCTTTTCAGATCTAATACGCTGGAAAAGCCAAAAAAGCTTTTCAGTTCAGAAGGTAAATTCTTTGCTCACCATTGTAAATTGCAGGGAATTAGTTTCCCTGGGCTTCTCCAGGAAGAACACTTTTGGTGACTGCTCTCAAAATTCCAACATTACAGACTCACAAAAGGGAAATGCAGAATTTTTATCCCCAGCATGAAAAGATTTACTAACAAATTTAATGACTGAATTTAAATTCACTTTGACATAAGTAAAACTTTGGATCTAGGCATAATCCTGACTGTGAAATCAGTGGGTAGAAGGCCGTAGTATGCATAATTCAGCAACACATACTGAAAGGACTTTCAAAGGAATGCAGCAAAATAGTTTTCCTGGTCAACTATAATTTTTTACTCTGAAATCAGCACAAGATATAAAAATTGTGAAAATTATCCTAAGCTTCCTACCGATCTGCCAATCATGTTAATATGGCTCATTGTGGTAATTTGTGGCATTCTAGTGTCATCATGCATAAGAAAGTGAAAATTGTAAAACGGTACAAATTGTGAAACTTGTGAACAATACAAATTAGGTAATTAATTTTGTTAATTGATTGCCTATATAAAATGTTTTCATTTTCAAACACTTTTATGTTTATCGCCATTTAGTAATATACTGAATATGCTGCCTCATGACTAACTTTCTGCATCTCAAAATGGAAATATAAGGACGTCTTTCATTGACTAAGTACCATTTTCCTCCAGGTTAGAAAGTAGAAATCAGATTATCCAGCAAATGAAATTCTGACTCCATCCAAAGGGTTTAAGTCTTCAGATAAAAGAAAATTTGTGTTCTGAACACTCTTGGAACTTCTGCTGAAATTGTCACCAATGATCACAAATTAGTCACACTAATGTCTTAAAAGAATTAATAGGGTTGGATGGATAAAATAATCCATAACTTCCTCTATCGCTCTAGAAATCCCTGTGACTCAATTTTACACACTGCTCAGTCACAGCTTCTGCAATCGTATTTAATTTCCATACTTTTACAATCATGGAGATAATCTTTCAGGGAAGAAAAAAATCATGTATATGAAAACAAGAACCTGTCAAGTATCACTTCAATAAGACAACAGCACTCCCCTTAAGAGGGACAGCCCAAGAGCTAATGACTTCTTTGACTTTTAAACCATACTCCTTCTACTAGAGTAGTTGGTATCACTTATTCAGGTGACAACATAATCTGAACTGTATAAATTCAGCTCTTGCCCACCTGATGAATATTGAATTGTATTTGTATTTCTTTGCTCACCCAGGTGCTTGGCTGAATTAAAGGAGATTCAAGAAGATTTCAGGAGAGTTATTCCGAAGGGCAAAGGTAAAGCCAAACCCACATGATCTCCCATTCCCATATCTGAGCTGGGATAACCCAACAGGATTACAGCTATTAGCTTTTTCACTGAGCATAAGGAGGTAATGATGCAGGGGTTCTCTAAGTCCTGCATTTGCATGGAGGGGAAGATGGTTAAACTGGCTGCTTGGCAAGTGACAGAGATTATAGAAGGCAATCAAGGCCTTATCAGCAGGGCAAGAGGAGGAATGGGTGATCCACAAAGAAGTGTGGAGTATGTCTCAAATTCCAGTTTCTGTCCACAAATGCTAAGATTGGATGATTTTGCTTTACATTTTCAGCATTGCTCTTGTCTCCTTTTTCATACTAGTATAGACCCATTAATTTATATAATTTTTTTTCCCCTAGGATTTAGGTTTAGATTCTGGGACTCCTTGATTTATTTGGAAGGAGCATGACTGGCAAAAAGAGGAAAAGGATCTTTGACCCTCATTCTTTTGGTCCATTATGACCTAATGAATACCGTGATACACTTGAAACCATTTTTAAAAATTGGGTTGTTATTTTCTTATCTGTCTTAATAACCTGTCTGTTTTCAATCCTTTAATTGCC
>VWZU01013618.1:273080-307559 GCA_013397095.1 Sterrhoptilus dennistouni | reverse complement strand
GAAACCTTTCTGGTTTGTTTTAATATTTTCTGTTCAAGTGCTATTTCATTTCAGTTTTGAACAGCCCATAGCCACAACAATAACGCTGATACTTCCAGCACATACCATACAAGTGTAAGAAGACAGAATATGTATCATAGCAGAGAATGCTTGAAGAAATCTTGATGTCAAGGCTAAGAAAATTCTATTATTTTGCTCCCGCAAAAAGAAATAGGACATTACTAACTCACAAAATTAAAGCTTTTACTCCTTTTCTTACCACATTGAGTAGATTCTTCTGTTCCACCTGAAGGGCTCTGAAATGGTGGAAGATAAACATTAAACCCCTACCAATTTTTTGTGGAGTTGGAAGGGTGAGAGATTTAACTATTTTTTCAGTGTTCCCTTTGTACATTGCTTTGTTTTACTTTTTTATTATTTTATTCTTTACATAGCCAAGTAAAAATATGATGTCATGAATTTTTAGAAGTATTAACACAACAGAGTAGTTTGTTTTCCAATGTCACTGCAGTCTATTATATAATGACACACATACTGCATAATAACATACATTTGTGCAGCATTTAGGAAATGTGTGCTATTTACCTGATGGACTACAATAACTGCCTCAAAGCTACTACAGGCTTTAAGGTAAACATGTGTTTTGGTATGCATACTAATTTTTTTAAAAATATACTATTTACCCCATATGCTGTAATTACACAGTCTGTTGTATACATGAAAGGCACACTTTCTAAAAATGGCTTTTTGTCAAGATGGTTCATAATAGTTCCTCCAGAGTCATGTAAAGAAAGTACTTAGAGATAAATCAATCTATTTGAGACACTTTCATTTATTTGTTGCTTGGGGTGCTGGAAATGTTTAGTCCGCTTTGGATTTTGAAAAGATTAGGTCATAATAGGCAACGCTGTGTGTAAGTAGTGCTAGGAGTAAGTATGAAATGACTGTCAGGAAATTCCAAACTGTCTGTTAAAATCTGACTTTGTCTGCAAGGGTGGCACAAGTCCTTGTGCCGTCAGCAAAAGGGCAAGGGCTGAGTGCTGCTTGAAGAGCCCTGAGAACCCAATCCAGCATGATTAACCCAGATAATCACTCATATGTGCATACACCAACATTTTACATGGGCAGGATTATTTGTCTTACAGGAAGTTGAAAAGTGTTCAGTTGAGAGATGCAGATCCCTCTCAAGGTCTCCATGGGCCAATACAGTCCCTACAGAAGGGACACTAAATTACCCTTTGCTTTCTCTCTTCAAAGGAGAGCTTCAGAAAAGAGAAATTATTCCTTTTGAGGAAGAGAGAAAGCCCTCTACAGTTTAGCTCATACATGTATGCAAAAGTTTTGGCTTTGGATGTGCCAAATTGTGTAACAATTCTATTATACAAAGGTCATTAATTTTATTTCCTTTTTTTCGTGTTATACTGCCATTGTGGACATGGATCAGCGAATTTGGCCTCAGCCCCGTGGAAATACACCTGTTTATCCTTTTTTTCTTTATAAATCAAGGATTTTCTGATTATATGAATAAAAGATATTTTTGATTCCTACAACAAATATCTGGAGACATCTATATTTTCATTGTTTTCATAACAGTATTCAATTTTCACAATACATCAGCAAATTTTGACATATACTGAAGTTTAAAAGTTGGATTTGAAATATTAAAATTATCACTTGCTTAATTGAATTACAACAACAGTATTTGTGCAATCAAAACCAGAGTTTCTTTGTCAGACAAATTGAGACATTTTTAGGGTTAAAAGCAAAAGAAAATTATTGGTAATGTCAGTTTATAAATAGATTTGAGAAAGGAATCTGTTAAGACCTATAAGAATATAAATTATTAATAACAACTATTACCTCAGCAAATATGTTTTTATATTACCAGCAGTCAGACATGTTTTTTCATGCTATGTAGAACAAAAATGACATAGAATAATGATTATTCATTGTGAATTAGGCTACCTGACCTCAGATATCCTTTGCAACACAAGGCCTAATTCTTAATAAAAATCATTATTACTTGAATAATATGGAATGCATTTTGTAAACAATCATTAAAACAAAAGTGTTACATTAAATGGATAATGAAGTTGGAAAGATACAAAGGACACCATGAATAATATGATTGTCTTTGTGAAAGCAGTGTGTAAAGCCTTGAATATTCCTTTCTCAGAGGAAAAACATGCTAATACTAGATAGCTGTTGTGATACTTAGGAAAGGAGCTCTTATTTGAGGACCTTTTTCTTTGAATCCAGTCTTCATACACCTTACACTACAACTGCAATCTAATTCAAATTAGAAGTAATTTGTTGAATGAAGATTAGTGGTTTTTGCAGGAATGAAACACAACATGGTTTGGTACTACAACTATTTTAATATAAAAATATTTGATTATATGAGATTTTCATGCTAGAAGCATAAGTGACCAGAATCGCTACTCTGAAAATAAACCTGAGACAGTTTACCCTCTGCAATATTTTATCCTTCTCTGTTGGAACAATGTGACAGCTACTAATTGTTATTGTTCCTTGATGCCTGAGGGATCAGCTACAGAAAAATAAAAATATTCAGAGAATCTGAAGGAAAGACAGAGGGAAGGTTATACAGTGTATTATGATGAACAAATATTTGCAAGGCATCTTCAAAATAATGTATAGTTCAGAGCAATGTGGCCTACTTTTAACTCTGTGATTTTTCCCACTGAACCATGCCAGCCACATGTAAATCCCTCTGTTTAGATGAACAAAATAAAAAAAACAATTGTTAATGAGAGGACCTCCATTTAATTGAAACTATCAAAGCCACAAAGAAAACTAAAAATTCAATAAAAAATATAATAATTCCAGTATGAATAATTGTTTCTTAGGTGATGTGTCTATTGTCTACATTGTCTCCATAATCTGCACTGAGCTTAAATATACGCCATAAAATATACACTCAACCAACAGAAAAATATAAGGCTATGATTTTGTTTAGACTAACAGGACTCAGATAAGGAAGGATAAAGGGTAAGTATGTGTTTCAGAAGGAAAAAGACTAATTAAGGAAATAAAGTTCAGATTCTGAATGGTTTTGAAAAGAAAAAAGCACTAGTCTTTAATAAAAAAATACTGTATCTAGTGCTTGCCTGTTGAATATCGAAGAGCTAAAGTTTCATTCTCATTAAAATCAACGGAAAATCATTTCACAAGTTCTCAAAAGAAATAGTTAAACATTTTTGGAAAACGATCAATCTAAATAGTCTTATAAAAAAATCAAATGATAGTAATTATCAACCAAATTGCCTAAAGAATGTGTTATATGGAGACTTAATCAAATATTGGCATATATGGGCCAAGAATTGTTATTGTTCATCATAAAATCAGCAATAAATGCCTCCATGACCTCCATGTTGTACAGTAGTAAAATTTTAACAGATATGGGCCTCAATCCTCCTTTCATTAATCTCAATAGAAAAATCCCTCATTAATTTCACTAAGAAAATGGTTTTTGTTTCTATCCAAAACCACATCTGTTAAAAACTAGTCATGATGGGTATATTTTTTTCATTCTTTTCTAAAGGAAGAAATATGTAACATGATTATATTGTATAAACTATTTTAGAATAATGTAAAGGAGTGTGTGTGACCTGCCAAAAAGTAATTTTTAAATTTTTTTATTTTTAATTGGCTAATATAGTTATGTTCATTTACCTTTATTGTATTTAAAAACACCATAGTTTGAAAACTTCTTGGTCATTTTTTACACTTTAAAAGAACATAATAAAAGGCATATATAAGGAAAATTGCTTAAAATGATAGGCACATCAAAGATTTTGTAGATCATGTAACCACTACCTAAGGTTATAAAAGCTTGTACATTATTTGAAATACAAAAATTCTTCCTATGATGTTCCTGAATTACTGCTACAAAATATGTGATAATGTTAGATCACTGCAGAATATAGGAAAACAGTATCTAGATTGTGAAATTATCCTCCTTGTGAAGGACATTTTAATGGTCTGAATGTAAACACACAATGCACATTTCTAATAACAGAAAGGAAAACTGGTGATATTCAGAAATGCTAACAAGAAAAAAGGCCAAAGGAATATGCAATAATCTTCCAGTTCCTGTGCAGTCTATTACAAGTTTTATCTCTAAGGGGGTGGGAAAAAAAAAAGCTTAAACAAGGCCTATTAGCAGTAAATACTTCTGCCAATATCCTTCACAGTAGGGGAACTCCTCCAGCAATTTTCACGATTAATTACCAGTGGCAAGCGTATTCATAATCTGGTGTTAATTTTGCAGTATTTGAATGAACTCGGCTCTGGCACGCTCAGCTATTGTTTCCCTGTTACTAGTAGGATGAACTACTTGTTCAGGTCATGCTGTGTCAAAAGAGTGCTAATGTGTTTATATAAACACTACAAACAGCACCTGCTTTAACCACACGTTTTATTATTATTTTCCATCACCAGTTAGAACATAAAATACTTTGGTTCAGGAATACAAATGACAAGAAAATATTACTGCAGCTTGTGTTTGGAACAGAAATAAAAACATAGGCAGAATATGATGCAAAAAAATAATGTCTTTATAACTCATTTGAATCAAAGCTTTTCTGTCCTTATTTTATAAGATTCAGAGAGATTCTTGTGAATTTGTCAGCTGAGCCTGAACACTGTGATGATTTCAGTGAGAGAATCTGTTACTACCAAGACAATGAAATACACAAGAAAGAAGGTACAAAACCAACAAATGTCATATACTTCTTATGTTAGAGTTGACTTTATTTTTCTTGTTTTTCTTCTCTTGGTTGTATAATTTAGAATAATTTTGATAATCATCTATAACTCTTTTAAAGATCCTGTGTATTGCCTAAGGAGGGCTATTCCTAACAGGAATAATTGTCCAACATGCATGACTTGTTGGGCAGTGACAATCCCAATCAGTTAATGAATTACACATCTGACATGTGATTACACATCTCAGATGTGTAATTACACAACCACATCTGCACAGGTTGGAGTCCACTACCAAAGTCACTGAGAGAAGTGTGATTTTTATAAAAGCAATAATACACTCCAGGGTGTACACTGTCAGCCTTATACCCCAACTGTACTTGAGGTTTATACAAATTATACCATAACCTCTCACCAGGTCTTATGTTCATTTAATGGATTTATGCATGCTAATTAACATAAAGCTTAATTCTCATATTTATTGTAGTAAGGCCAACAGGAAATGTGGAGGGACATGTACTCTTTTTTCATGTGGAGAAAAAAAACCATATTAAACATACAAAAAAAGAAGGAGTTTTAAATAGTGTAAATTTAAATTGTTACCTAGATGTGCTAAAAGAAATAACATAAAAGAAAATTCAATCTTTGCAGGCAAGGTTAAAAAGAGCAGTGCAGAAACTTTAAGAGTTGTACTGTTCTAGACAGGAAATGAGATAGACTCATATTATGCACATTACATTTCCATAGCATGTTTTATTATCTTTTAGAGTCATTCATACTCGCAAGAACTAACTTAAAATATTTTAAGTACTTCCTATCCAATTAGATAGGTATTAATCAACAACTGTAGCACAGCAGTGCCTAACAAAAAGGATTTTTAAGCCATACAATATCATTCTCTGTTTCTCCTCAGTGTTCGTTCACGATAGTAGTGAAATGATATGAAATGACAGCTCTTACAATTTTAAATTAAATTGGCATTATTTCTAGCAAAAGAAAGACTCACAACAGTAATTCCTCTCCAGAAGTTTGATGAAACCCAGACCTTAGTGGGCTGGGTGTATTGGCAAAAGGGATTGAACTAGCTAGCTTTGGCAGCACATGTGTGTTCAAAAGTCATCAACTAATATATACAGGCAATTTATTTTCTCTTCCAGGTGAGAAGGAACTCAGTCCACAACCCACTGAAGCTAATGCTATTCTGTTATTATCCTCATATTTTTATTGATACCATCTTTCCATTCTCAGCCTGCATAAAGTCTCTCAATATGTAAGCATTTGCAGAAAAAAGCTTTTGAAATTATGTCCCCGCTGTCAATGCTGGGTCTCCAAACTTCATTCCAAGTCACACATTTAAGAAAAGCAGCTTAAGACGAGATAATGTAGATAAGATAATTATCAGTTTCAAATGTAGAAGATAGCCCTAATGGTCTCTGGTGAGTTGCTACTTGAGGAAAAATATGAATTCTCCTTTTTCCCTTCTCAACTTGCCTCACTATTGCATCACACCTCTGACATCTGATATAAAAGAATTGTCTCTAAGGAACGGTGGTTGTTTGGTTGGTTTTCGGATATGAAAGACAGCAGCTCATACTGAGGCTGTGCTAACAGTGCTGGGCTCCATGACTGTGATGTCCAGTATCCAAATCGGCCACAGTGAGGAGGGAGCCAGATGGCCACAGAATCAGGGGAACAACAGGCACATTCTGCAATCCCACACAGCAGGACAAGGAAGGAACAGGCATTTGAGGAGGATCTAAGGCCAAATGCATACAGCCTGAAGGAGTACAGGCAGCCTGCTCAGCTCCTCAAGCTACCAATGAGCCGGCTTTGATCCTCATTGCAGAGGAGGAGTCACTGAGTGAAGGTCAGTCCTCACATTAAGGGAGAGCCTCCTGGTTTCTGTGCCACAGGCGGGGCCTGAGAGTAGCTGCCTGCCCTGCCACAGACAGAGCCCCACCCAGTAAAACAGGCCTGAGATGGGTACTTTTCGTTTAGTGTGTGCACAGAAGTGCTGCAGAAAGAACCAGCGCTTCTGGAATAAAGGCATTGCTGCCTCCGAAAGGACAGTGTGACAGCACCATGGATGGCATAAGGCATTTCAAGTATATTCAGGACATTGGCAGCAATGTGGAGAACTGAAAGGCAAAGAGAAGGGAAGTAGGCAGAACAGAGGACCACCTTGGCTTGATTGAGAGCTTCTGAGTGTGCTAAAAACCAAAGGAGAAGTAATCCAGAGATGGAGAACAGACACACATGGAGAACTACAAGGGCATTTCTAGGGCATGCAGAGATGCAGTTTGAAAAGAAAAAACTTAGCTCAAATTTAGAGTGGTCAGACATAACAGAAACTACAAGAAAGGGTTCTTTCTTCAAGCATGGAAACAAGCAAAACAAAACAAAAACAAACTTACAAACAGAAAATTAGCCTGCCATTAAACAGGAGAGGTGACTCAGAATTGAAGAAAGTGTCAAGAACAATTAATTGCTGTTTCAGTGCTCTTGGTGACCGTCTCTGCCAGCACTGTATGGCCCCTCTCCTGGAGCAAATTAAGGTGAACAGTTGCTTCTGTTTCAAAGAAAGGCAGCAAGATGGGTTACATCAAGGGTCATCAAGGTCATCACCAGCAGAAATGAAGTCACTATCCCACTTTAGTTCTTGTCAGGCCAAACCTCAAATCTGTGTTCAGTTTTAGCCCCTGCCATACAATAAAGATATCAATTGCCTGGAGATCATCCAGAAAAGGACCACAAAGATCATAATTGCCTGGGAAATCTGCCATGTGAGGAAAGGCTGAAAGAACTGGCTTTGTTCAGCCTTGAGAAGGGAAAGCTTAGAGGAGAACTTATTATATATTTATATCCAATATTTGAAGAATGGTTATAAAGCAGTTGAAGGCTCCCTTTATGCAAGGAGTCACATGAAGAAGAAGAGGGCTAAACAGTATAAGTAATTCCTGTGGAGATTCTGGTTGGATGCAAGGAAAATTTTTCACAATAAGAACAGTCTCTCCAGAGAAGTGGTAGATTCCCCAGTGCTGGACACTTTAAAGATTCATCTGAACAGGGTGCTGAGTAATCTTGTTTGGCCAGATGATATTTGAGGTCCTCTTCAACTTGATCTTGTATGAATGTGAAAATCTGTTTGTTGCCTGTTGATTATGACGTTTCTTCTTGGCCAACTAATCTGTCCAGGCACAGAGGATATAGATTTGCAGTGAGATCGAAACAAGAACTCAATGTTTATGTGAGTGTTTTGCCCTGAAGATTGCTTCAAAATTGGATACATGTTCACCACAATGTTCCCTGGCAGGAGTACATGTTGTAATTTAAAAAAAAAACAACTGTATAAAAAGGAATATCTGATGGCAGCTAGAATTCCTGAAATATTTGTATAATGTTTTCTATCCTTCAAAAGAAAAAAGCCCCACAGAAATAAGAGCCCACAGTGAGACACATCTCTACTTCTTTGTGCTTGAGCACAGTGTAACAGATAACTTACCCAAGGATGCATATCCAAATCCCTGTTTTTCCCCTCTGCAGGCACCAGGCTGTGCTTGGAGCAGTCTGCAGTCTGAACTTCCGTGAAGATGATAATAATCAAATACAGAGTGACCTTGCCCTGTATTGCCCCTCATGGGTCCCCTCTAGTGCAGTGATAGGTATGGGTAGATGGGATGTTGCTCTCTTCTGGAACAGCAAAGATGCCTACTCTTCCTACAGACTTGCGGCATCTTCCTCTTGAGAGAGGAAATGCTTGGCAAGTACTTTCTTGTCCATTTACAGTTGTGCTGGTTTTGCACTGATTGACATCTAGTGAGGAGGGAAGAAGCCATCCACAGAAGTGATCTTTCTGAGAGAAGCTGTTAACAGTTTCCTTCATGCCTGATGAAACCAAATGGTGACTAGTTTTGAATACTGACACCTTGTTAAACCACTAGGGAGCTGAACATGCCTCTGTGAATACACATGTTAAAAATCAAACAAACCCCGGGAAAGCTCTTTTCTCTTGACCTGGGAACAGGTAACAGGGTGGCCTGGCCCCCTCCATGGGGCTGGGCAGGGCCAGGCAGGCCCTGCTGAGGGGCCATGCTCTTTCCAGGGACTCTGCCAGGCCCCCTCCTGGCACAGCCCCCAGCAGCCTGAAATCCTTCATTGTGACTGCTTTGGCTACCAGTGATCATCTTGTCCATCTACAGGCCCCGTGCAAGGTATTAACTCTTTCATTGCACAGATGAAACTTGCAGGACATTGATTCTTTCTTGAGTGAGAGAAAAGGACAGAGTGAAGACACGTAGAGAAACAACATGGAGACACCAAGGTCAGTGAAGGATGAGTCAAGTCCCACATGAGAGAAGAATGAGGAGATGCCTTAGTCTTAAATTGAAATTCTTTTGCAAGACCATGGTGATGGACTGTTTTGATACACTAGAATATCCCTTTAATTCATGGAAACAATATGGGAAGATGAAGTGTTCACATTGCAGACATGAGCAAAAGCATTCGTGCTGAAGCAAGTAAATGTTGAAGTAGCTGTGATCTCATGAGAATCTTGAACAGAGAAGAAAATGAAAATGATAAAGATCTTCTACCCCAGAAAAGAAGAAGACCTCTGTTCCCAGAGATGAAAATGATCTCAAAGATAGATGAAGAGAACCTTTGCTTTTGAACAGCTCATCCTTAAAATAGTACCCCATGAGTTAGGCATGGCCCAATAAATGCAGCTGTGGGAAGCCTGCAAGAGATGGGAGGGACTTCATGAATGCAGATTTCCAGGCAGCTGCTGTTTGTGAGAATTGAAGCCACAAGAGAACTGTTTTATTGTGAAGAAGTCTCCATGACATGGCAAAAGAGATTCCTCTCCCTCAGAGAACTGATGAAAGACTTTTAGAAGTGCTCAACTGATCTAAGTCCTAAGGTTTTGTCTCTGTACCTTGTCAGTGGGAAAGAAAAGAAGGTCGTGGGAGGAGGAGAAGTGTTCTGAAGGCTTTATTCTGATTCTTACTAATTTTTTCCCACTTCTTGTAGTTTTGTTAATAAAGTGTTCTGCTATACCCTTTAAAGTTTTGAGCCTGCTTTGCTCTTCTAATCCTATCTCGCAGCAGAAAAGGAGTAAGTATTTCTAGTGAGTGCATTGGTTTTTAGCCAACATTAGACCCACCAATTCCCACCATGGGAAATCAAAAATTGGTGAACTGAAACCGAAGTCTTTGTATAAGACAAGAGGCATGGCAAAGAAACCTTCTTCATGCATCTATAAGACTACAAATATGTAATACTTGCTGGAATAATGCTATTTAATACACACCGGTTTTGTCAGTGGTTTTAGGTCCCTGTCTTCTAGAATATTCCAGAATAACTTAAAGAGTGTGTTAGCACTTACAAAAGATGAACATTAAATTAAAATAAATTCTCTCTGGTTATTTCATTCTAGGGAAAAAAGCCTAAGTAGCTTGACACCTATGTAATCCCTTGAAAGGAACCTTTGTCTGGCTTTCAATTGCAGGCTGCAGAGCACAAATCTGCTATAGATTGTTTGTGACCAAAGGCTGAAATAAAGAATGATGGACAAGTTACAGTACCCCAGGATGAGGCTTAAAAGATTATATTCCTGAGACTAACTCTGAAAGTATCTCTTGGAAACTAATGAAAATGTCTGTCTTAAATATTAGAGTCTTTCCAAAATTGTGGAAAAAAAATATCTGAAGCCATAGAAACATGGCAATTCTGAAGCAAAACATACTCCTTGGATCAACATGCAGATTAATTTGCATTTACAGGCTGCACAGACATTTTCAGTCTATGTTTCAACAAAGCTAGTAGCTTCAGTTAAGGTGCTCAGGTTTTGTCTATAGAGCCCAAGCCATGCATATCAATTCACAGAATTACAGAATCATTTAGGTTGGAAAAGACCCTTAGGATCATCCAGTCCAACCATTGACTAATCACCACCTAGTCAACTGAACCCTAGCGATTAGTGCCAGCCATTTGTTGGACACCTCCAGGGACAATGGCTCCACCACCTTCCTAGACAGTCAATTCAAATGTTTAACACCAATTTCCATGATGGAATTCCTGTTTATGTCCAAACTCAACCCCTCTGATGTAGCTTGAGGCCTCGTCCTCTCATTCTGTCACTAGTTGCCTGGGAGAAGAGACTGAGAGACCAAGAGACCTGCCCACAGTCTCCTTTCAGGCAGCTGTAGGGAGTGATAAGGTCTCCCCTGGGCCTCCTTTTCTCCAGGATAAACACCCCCAGCTCCCTCAGCTGCTCCACACAGGACTGGTGCTCTAGACCCTTCCCCAGCTCCATTCCCCTTCTCTGGACTCTCTCCAGCCCCTCAGTGTCTTTCTTGCAGTGAGAGCCCAGAACTGGACACAGCACTCAAGGTGTGGCCTCAGCAGTGCCCAGCACAGGGGGACAATCCCTGCCCTGCTCCTGCTGCCCACACCATTGCCCACACCAATGGCATTGCAGAATGCCATTGGCTTTCTTGGCCACCTGGGCACACCCTGCCTCATCTTCAGCTGATGTTGACAAGCAGACCGAGGTGCTTTTCTGATGGGCAGCCTTCCAGCCCCAACTCTTTGGAGCAGCATGAGGTTGCTGTGACTAAAGTGTAGGATCTGGCACTTGGCCTTGTTGAACCTCACACCATTGGCTTTGACCCATCAATCCAGCAATTTCCCCACTTGTCTACACTGAGCCTTGATATATGAGGTGACAGTCTGCAGATTAGTCACCTCAGACCATAGGTTGTCTGGCCTAAATATGACATACTGTGCATCGGACAGGGCTCTTTTCAGAAGTCATTACATTGGACAGGGCTTTTTCAGAAATCTGAATTAAACTCAGGATAAATTATTGACTATGAGCATATGCATTATTTTTATCCAAAGAAAGTTTCATATCAGTAATTTTTGTGACTGTAAAAGCTCGATGAAATCTCCAGAATGAGAGGCCAGCACTTTCTCTGTCTTTACACCATCTCTCAGGCTCCATCTAACACAGGTGAACAAAAATATGCAATACTTGTGGGTGTGATCCACTTCGTTCTGTGGTTCATTTGCCAACAAAGTAGATGCAACTTTGCTGCTTTACACTGGGACTTATGCATTGCTTAATAAACTACTTCCACTAAGGACTGAGATGATTTTGCCTTGTCTTGTATTTCACCTGTGTTGAGGAAGTCAACAGAAATAGAGGTGTGTTGCTGCAAGCTCTAAATACTGTGAGATGAAAAGGTTTTTTTTCAGTGCTATAAGACAATACTGAGAATTAATTCATTTTCAGGCTTGCTCTAACAGGTAGCTCAGATATTTTGAACCACATGTTGAGGCCTGTAGATATTTTGGTTGTCAGAAGAAAATTCAATGTAATAACAAACAAATTTTAAAAACTTATTATAAAATTATAAATTATTATATAAAATAAATTTATTTTTTTTACATATTAATTACATATTAAATGATGGCTCAATTAAACAATAGGATTTTACTGGTCAGGTAAATAGGATAAATATAATTTTACAGCATAAAGTATCTTTTTACTGTGAATCAAGTTTTTATTTTTTAAAAATTATAAAATCTATTTTCTAAAAATTATTATCCTGTAAAAAACTATATTAGATAGTAGTGATCCTAATAAGGACTCCCATATCATCTGACAAACATAATCTATTATGAAGGTAACAAAGAGTTTGTAAGAATTCCCTGTGATTTTTGGAGACTAATTTACTCTGCAAAAATTAAATAAACCCTCCAATTTAAACAAATTCTAATGAAAAGACAGTTATTGGCTTTCATACTGGACTTTCATATGTTGTTCATAATTTAAACCCAAATATACCTAGGTGTCTTCTGCAAAATAGATATATAGTGGTCAATATTTCTGGGCCTCAAAATCCGCACTGCGGCAGCTCTAGAACAGAACCTAGGCAAGAAGTTTCAGAGAGGACATTGATGTCAGCTGTGGGCAGGAAGGGTCCCATAACATATTACCCTGATTCTTCAATTCCTCAACAACAACAACAACAACAATAAAAAGCAAAATATGTAGGCAAGGCCTGTCCAAGCTTAATGCAGGAAGACTGAGAGGTGCAGAGCAAGAGGTATTATTTGGGTGTTGTTGAACTGGTTGGGGAAAAGAGAGCTCTTCCCAATCAATACAGCCATTGTTTTCTTGGGCATATGGAATAAAACATTTCAGTGGCCTAAGATGTTACTATAACCATATGTTGTCATTTTTCCTAAACTTTGACAGAGGAGACTCACCAGCATGTTTTGTACTTACAGCTTTATGCTGCTGGGAAATTCAGTGAGTTGCCTTGGGAATTCTTTTTGAAGTGTACATCCAGCTTCTAGTTCAATATAGAAATTGTTCACTATGTAGAGTTACATACCACTTATAAATAGCTTTTTTGTTAGTTTGTTTGTTTGTTTTGTTTGTTTCTCTTCTATGTACTTGCATATATTTGCCCAGGTGAGACTCCTACTCTTGACTCTCAGGTTTTCCCCTTGATATGAAATCTAAATGCAATTATTTGCTTGTTATGATGGTACTGAAAACACTGGGAACATTTAGACTAGTTTTATGTGGCATGGACACAGCTGACCTCCCTTAGCATCATCTCTTAATCTGTGGCAATACTTGAAGCAACAGGTAAGAAATGAAAAGACCTTTCCTAACCTGCTCAAAAGAGACAGTTCCATAATATGCTGAGGCACTTCTAGTCTAGCTGCCTCATCCATCCCAAGCCTTCTGCTCTATAATTCACACAGGGGTTTAGTATGTTACTAGAGGTAGTATTTATATTCTTCTATCTCCATCTCATCCTATATGCTTTCACTCCTCAGTATGTTATTCTTCAATCTCTACCAAAATTTTAAGAATGCCTCTCCTTCTAGACATTTGCTTACAGTTTTTTTTTTTAATTAGGATAACACACTTTTTGCCACATCAACAATTCTTCAGGAAGAATATAAGTGATCTTGTTCATATAAGGTAATACCCTTTAGTCACCACTGTCTCTGAGTAATAAAAATGCTGTTAACAAATTGATATTTAAGTTAGCTCAATTAGTATTTAAATATGCCACAATATCTGTTTACAGGAAATAGCCATAGTTCTGCTCAACCAAAAGAGGCTACAATGGCCTATGCTGCATTGAACTGCAATATATCTTCAGAGAAGCAGCAACATACAAATTCAAAACTCATTTAAAAAAACATTTAACTGAGAGGCCAAAGGATATTCCTGATTTTCATTTTGGTTTTCTCCATATAACAAATTTTATAGCAGTCAAGTTCCTTATCGAAGACATGCAGGTAGAACAAATTTGTTGCCAGGTACTTGGAGCTAGGTAGAAGAAAAGAAAATGTGGATTGCCATCGCCATACCAAAGAGACTCAAAGACGATCCCCAAAGTTGGTTAGTTCACAAGTCAGCTAGAAGCTATCCTTATTTCAGATTCTAGGCAGGTCATAATTAAAAAAATTAATTTACTACTAAGTTCCACTCTGAAAAAAATATGCCGATATTTTGAAAAATATTTGTAGATATCAAAAATAATCAGTGACTGAATGCTGAATCTTTCAGTAAAGGTAGCATTTTCATACAAATATTAAAAAACCCCACAAACAAATAAAAACCAAAACCACAAACAAACAAACAAAACCAACTGAAAAAGTGCTGGTGAATGCATTTGGAAAATAGACCTCATCCTGTTGTATGTGTTCTGTATTGTCAAATCTAAAATAAAACCCTGTTACTCAGTTTCAACACTGAATCAAAATTGTAAAAAGGCAAATTAGAGAAATAACACTGCTGATTAGAACGAGCTTTAAATCTCCAGTCTTTCTATTAATTCAGCTTCTAAAATAACCAAGCCCACTCAATGTCGGTATTTAAGTTTTCAATCTTGGATTGGATACTTCTGTCAAAGGAGTAGCAAAACCACAATCTAGTTTGTTAGGAAGTTTGGAATGTAGAAGTATAAATCAAAGCATGCAAGTAATATTCTATTTTTTATGTTCACAAGGCATATTAATATTATTATTATTATGAATGGTGATAAAAATTAGGAAGGTCAGGCATACTGCTCTGGTCCCCACATCGCTAGCACAGTCACAGTGCAGGTCATTCAGTATCTCTAAGGGAAATGGTTATGTTTAAAGTTCAAACATATAAACAAGTAGAAAAGGGCTTAGGTTTTCCATCTAACCAATGAAAATGTAGGTGTTCTTCTGAAGGTCTCTGGAATTACTCTTTCCACCTATTTTAGTCACAGCAAATGCAGGCAGATACGACTCTCTCCACAGGGATCAAAGTCACCTCCTTCTTTAATGTCCAAGTTGCTCATTTTAGGAGTGATATTTCTCCTAAAAAATTATCTTTCTAAGGGAAATAGTGTGAATGTAGTCATGGCCTTCCCCATGTGTACATGTTGTAGCAGCAGTTGTACTTTCTTGCTCGCTTAGAGTACTGCTTGCTTTAAAGGCAAGAAGACAACAATCTCAGAATTCCAGGCTCAGGATCAATGCAACAGGGCATACTTGCTTGTGTTCTGTGAATCTCCAGAAACCCCCACTGTAGAACGTTACTGTGAGCAGAGGAGCTCTGTCTTTGCCATTATTGCTGTGTGTTGTGAAATGCTTGATGAAGCTCTACAGTTGATAGTGCAGTCTTTAGGATAATAAAACCCAAACTGAGTCAGGGTGGCATATGTCAGGCGCTGATGTGAAATCACAGCAGATCTTTCCAAAAGTTTAACTACGTCTTCAGAAAAAGAAACAAATTGAAAAATAAGTATATGAAAGATGCTTACCATGAACCATAAACACAACATGACCAACATTTTCAAAGCTTAAAAAAGGTTCGACCTAAATACACTTGGGAATTTGAGTGCATAAAATTACCCATCTGTTTCTATTTGATACCGATTGCTAAACTAGTCTGTATTTGATCATTCACTTTCATATTTCCTATCCCTCTGGGTTCAAATCTTTTTTCATTTTCACTAGGCTCAAATTTTGCAATATCATGTTGTTAAGAAAACTGAATTCTCAGGATTTAAAAAAAAAAGTGAAATAAAAAACCTCCGAACCAACTGTCGTTCCATGTATAGAAACCTATTTCTTTTTCTTCCAAGTCTGTATTCCATTCCTGCATAAACTTTAAGAATCTTTAAAAGTATGTTCAAAATTATGTGAAGGGTAAAATTATGAATTTCCCACTTGGAAGAAAGTGGCTTAAATTCTATCCAATTATTTGCCATGGCAACCAGCTAAACACAAAAGGGCTGGAATGGATGTAGAGTACTGCCTCTATAATCATCACTGTATGTCCTTCAAATCATGGATATGCAGCACCACTATCCCAATCTACTTCAGGGCCATAAACCTACACGGTAATTATATGCTTTGGAACACTTCACTTAAGTGCACCAATAGTATAGTGAGTGAACATGTTCTTTAATTCTGCACCTGTAAATGGGGAAAAAAATAAAGAAATATTTCTATCAGAAAAATGGGGGGAAAAGGAATTTAGATCATTACGTCATTTTTAACCTACTTTCTGATATATCAAGTCCCCACAAATTGCTAATTTTAAATTAGCTGTTAATAATCAATGAGTGAAAATGCTGGCAGTGTCCTTTTCAGAACTATGATGCGTATTTATGAAAGGAGTAAAAATAAGAAACTCCAGATAAAAGGCTTCATCCCCTCAATTGTTTCTTTGCCATGGGGCTCGCTGTGTTTCCACCAGTGGATTTCCACTACTGAATTTCCATGAGTTTGCAGGGTAGTAATTTTGCAGCTCAGACTAGTGATTTGCAGAACCAGGCCTCAGGCACTGACACACATAGGGTCCGTCTTGACCTACTAACATGTAAGTTTCTATGGTTAAGGGTTATGAGGGAGGAGGTACAAATTGCCATTTGCCTTTCAAATGTGTTCTGGGCAATTTGGGCCTAGATTGCAGACCAGGAGATGCAAGTTCCTTTCTGGCTCTGTTACTGAGCTGTTAAAGCTTAACCTTCGTATGCCTGTTTGCCCTCCTGCTTTTCCCCAGCTCAGTGTTTGGCTTGTGAACTCAGTGGAGCAGGAACTGTCTCTTATTTTCTATTTGTACAGTGCTTTGAACAATGGATCTCCACTATGCCTGTCTGTAGGTGCTAATACAAAATATGGTCAAGATAAAGCCAGGTCACCTTTGAAGTTTGTTGTTTCTATTTCAGGTCTGTCAAAGGCTTGTGTGTCCTGGTTTATTTTTTCAAACTGTGTTAGCTGGCTCATAAAAAAAAATTATTTGTCCCCATGAATCTTGCATTGCTTGTATTCTTTGAGTATCAACAGCTATAATGATGATAATAATTATTAATGATAATTTCTAACCATTAATACTACAACTACATCTAATAATATTTTGCCAAATATTATATGCCACATGGTTTTTGGAAGTCAGATCTGATTAAACATTTGAGTCTAAGGGTAACTACAAAGTGTCCATTTTGGAGCTACATATCTTGTATGAACAACCATACATTTACTTTTGTAATTTTTTTTCTTAGACTGTGAAAGTGAGCAGCCAACTCCACGCAGGGTGGAGCTGATGCGACTGAATGATTCCACAGGACATCAAGGCAATTTAACAGAATTAAAAGACAAAACTATGAGTCTTCTAAGACTCATGAATTGTAGCCTAGCTATTGCTGCTCCCATACAAATTTCTAAAAGTGTTTTTCACACCAATGAGCCAACTCCTGTGTCAGGATTTTGTATTTTAGATTATATATTTAATAGTCAGAACTACTGAACTGATATGATTTAATAAAAACTCAAGATTTAAAAACATTTAGATGCTTTAACCTCACAGTTCTGCAAAAATATTGAAACTGTGAAATCAGTGTCCTTTAAAATGAAAAATATAGATAGTAGATGAAGAGAATCTGAAAAATATGATAGCACTACAAGAAGCTTCATTACTTCTAAGCAGATATCTTGATTTCTGAGAAATAACTTTCAGATTTTGCATACTTTAAATTATTGATAGCTGTACTTATTTAACATATTTAGAAAGAAAAATAATCAAATAATCTGGGACAATTCTCATCTGTGTATCTCTCCTACATAAATTATAAGGTGTTAGAAAATGTCATGGCCTATGAATTCCTCCTGAAGACAATAAATGATTTTGTTAACTCTAGTCCTTATGTGTAAAACTCCCCCAAAATAAAGGCCTTTATTTCTCTACCAAAATAAGACCGTTACCAAAAAATATTTTGTGATATGTATTTTGTTAATACCTTCTAAATATTTTCTTAGATTGTTAAAACTTTCCCATCTATGATATAACAGAAGACATAAAAGTTTTAGTACACATTGTTATGCCATTGACTTACTTTTAAAAGGCTTAAATTCAAAAATGTGTATTACTTGATAGTATATTGTTCAGAGCTATTTTGCAATTAAAAATTGTTGAGGGTGGACCAGTGATCCAGTTGGATGCATATTTTACCTAGCATAAACTGTGATAAGATGTGTTTTCTGTGCCTGTCACATAATACATATTGTGTATGAGGAAAACCATTAGAGTTTTATGAGGCAATTTGAACTGCCTGTAAAACTGCTGAGGGCAAAACAAGTTGGATTTTTAACAGAAAGTCAAAGAGAGTATGTGGTGCTTTCACTGACAATTGTCATTGTTCCACATAAAAATGGGATCTGTTTTTCAAATGTGAAATAAAAATCAAACATCAAACAATTATGATATGCATCCTATTTGTTTGAAAAGCATGGTCTGCAAGACTTTTTTACAGGAAGTATTTCCAGGTGGTTTCTGTAAAAAAAAAAAAATAAATAAACCAAACCCCTCAAAAAAGCAAAGTTCAGGTAAAGTCTGTCTTATCTATAAAAAGGGAATGAAAGTGTAATTTTTTTCTATTCAAGTACTTGCAAACTAACAGTTGCAGAACCCCTGTACTAATCACCATAGCAATTGCATAGAAATTATTTTTCACAGGCATTTGTGAGGATTCAAGAATTTATTCTGAGGAATCTTAAGACATTGTGCAAGCCATATTTCCATAAAGTCATTGAACGACAAAGTCTTTCATAATTGTATTACCAAAGCTAATGGTGGGTTTTGTGTGTTCTGAGAAATCACATCCCCAAGTTCCTTGCATTACAATATGACTGCATTTCTTCTGTCCTATACAACAGGCATGTGATCCCTCCTTAGAACCTTTACAGAATGACTCCTTTTCATACACTCACTGATTTATTCTTTCCCCTTTGCCAGGCTTCTCACCTCAAACCAGCACTTACATGCATAGTGTGGTTGGCACTGTGATTTCTGCAGGGCTGTGAGCCTACAGAGAGTGGATGTCTCCCAGTAGTAGCTCCTGATCTGGATCCAGTGGTTGAGGTAGTCTCCAGCACTCAGGAATTTGACCAGTTGTCTCTGGAGCAGGGGCATAGCACAGGGTGGATGCTGAGGTACCTCCTAGTTCACACTGTCACAGAGCAGGGATGACAGCTGTCACTTTGAACCACTCAGGCAAGCTATGATTGAGAGGTTCCATACATGGCATTTAAATTTATTGCCTCATCAGAAAAATGCTTAAAAATACCAATTACTGTTAAAAACCCCAATACTAGAGATATGACTCAATAGAAGTTTTGTGTTATATTCCTCTTTTTTGCTTATTTGTGTAGAGATCACCAGTATGTTCCTCATATATTCGTTTACTATCACTATAATGAAGGCCACAATAGACACAGTGAGGAATTGCAGCAGTGTTATTAGAGCAGTAATATTAAAGTGTATGGGTATATTTGTAACACAGTCATAAGAAAAACTATTCTACTCCAGTCTTCCAGGTTTTTTTGTCTTTGTAAGCCAGTGAATATTCATGAATTATTTCTTTCAGTAAAAAAGTTATTGCTTAGTTATGTTAATAGCCGAAGATGGGGTGTAGAAGGTAGGAATGGCAAAAAATCTTTGAAGACCACTGTTTCCTTGAGACTTGCATGTTTTTTCATGGCCAGATTAATTCTCTCTATTTTGAAGCTGGGTCTATGTCTACTTGGTATTTGTGGGTGACATGACCCATATTATGTTGTTTTTATGATCTTAGACACGTGGAAATAAATTTCTGTCCACCGCTTCAAAATTTCAGCCATTTTGTGTAATGTAACATCCATCCAGACCTGTTGGCCTTGGATATTTATGCATTTTTCTTTCTGTTGTTTGCTTGGTAGTGTAACTGTTTATTAATAAAGTAACCCAAAAGGAGAATTTTAACATGCTTTTTCTTTAACATGACCAAAACCTAAATCTCAAAAATTCATATCAAATTACAAATTTTTACATCCTTTCAAGAAAGGGAAAATATTTCTTAGTTCTTGTTAACAAACTCTGTAGTTTTAGTTTATTTCAAAAGAATAATAAAATTAGTAGAGTAGGGCAAAAGAGTTAGTTCTCATCTGGTATAAATACATAATCTTGCAGCAAGACTTGATTAGTTTTCACCTTCTGTGGATTCTCAGACATGAATTGTAAACCACTGCAACAGGAAAGTTTGCTGCAGGAGCACCAGCAGTCTCTTGGCTGTGGAAATACAAATGATGCTTCTGTAGCAGACAATTAAAGATATGCACAGCAGGGAAGGAGAGGTAATGTTTGAGATCCACTGTCCAAATGATCATAAATTCTAAGCTCTTTGCACTCTAGGACAGTAATTGATAATATTAAAGTAAGGTAACTATTAATAATTGCCAGATGACTTAATTTGCGTACCTCTGTAATCTTAATTACAATCTCAGCAAGAATGTCACCTTTTGAACAGACAGATGAATAAAGAATGAAAAATCAGGTCTATAGGAACTATCTCTTGGTGTCATCTAGTGGTTACATTCCCATACTGCAAAAAGGAAATTGTGTGTGTAGTTTTGTTTATGTGTATATATATCTCCATATCTATATATAAAAAAACTCATGTGAACACCCACACACATATAAAATATGTTTGTTTCTGACTGAATGGAGTAAAGGAAGCTGCCATTTTTAGCAGACAAGGCAAGAGTAGCCTTTCCCTGCTCTCCACCCAGGTCTTTTTGCTGTGTCTTCTATGAGGTCAAGACACATTGACAGAGAGCTCAGTTAGCATACACTGGTGTGAAGGTGCTGTCTGCTGCCCCTTTTAGCCTGCATGACTGAGCAGCTGGGTGTTGTTAAAGAACATCCTCTGCCAACACACAAGGTATTTCCTTATGGGTGACTGAGTAGCACTAAGGGGATGCTGACAGATTGAAGTGACATGCCACAAATCTGATTGCACATGGCACTGGAGGAAGACAGAGCAAAAAAGGAGCATCCCCTGTCCCTCCTGCCAGCTCTGCCTACCTCTCCCTGCTTGAGGAGGGAATGGTATGGCTGACACTGAAACAGGCAGCACTGCAAGAAATACACTGCCACGGGGGTGCTGAAGTGATGTTGAAAGAAAAAAGAAAATAAAGAAAAAATTTAATATAGCTTTGGACTTTTAATAGAACTCTACTGGTAACAGGAAAGGCAATAAACCTATTGATAGGGCAAACGTAGATTAAACCCCACAGATTTTGCTATAGATACCACTCAGGAATATACATGCTATCCAAGTTTGCAAGTCCTTTCTCAGGAACAGGGCTTAGGACCATTGAATTGTCCATAACCATTCCACAAGTTTTATTGGAACAGGGAAGGGAAATTTAAACTCCATGGAAGTTTTTATTCTAAAAAGAAAAGACTGGAGTAGGCTTTAGCTCTGAGTAAGCAAACTGAGTTTGTATTTCCTTTATTCTAAGCCAAGATTTCAAAAATTTACAGTGATTTTTTAACAAGTGACCTGATAGTCATGAAAGTTTTGAGAACAGTGATACACAGCCCTTTTTTCATGGTGTTTACTAAATGTTAAACCATTCAGAAAAATACTTTGAATATTGATAAAATCTATCTTTTATTTGAATTTAGCAATCTTTACAGTATTTGCTCAGATGGTTAAGAATCTATATGTGTGCACCATCACCCTTGGTTCAAAAACTTGATCAACCTTGGTCCAACCTGAATAAAATACTCAAACAACACAAGTATATAAATGAACTCAAACCCCAATATTCGCTATAGACAGTTTTCAAAAAGTGTTCTCATTATGGAAAATGAGAATCTGAAAGTAACAGATTGTTTGAAAATCTTTAAAAATGATTTTTCAATTGCAGTTGACCCCATGGGAAGATGCACACAGAATCATGTTCCTTGTCTCTCCTTAGCAGAGCAAAAGAACAAATACCGAGGAATATAATTTTGGAGAGATTTTCATGCTGAGTGACAAGACGGATTCAGCACCAAGAAAGACTGCTAGTCTGTCTACCTCCCAAAGAGTTCTGGAGCCAGGTCTAGATATAAATAAGAAAGCATGAAGCAGACAGTCACATTATGCTCCAGCAGACAAATAGACTCTAAGGCACCACTGGCAGAGCAGCGCTGAAAAGCCCCAAAGTGCTCAAGACCCCCCATCCATCCTTCTTCTCACACAGCTACTGGGGTAGCTACTGTCATAGACACAAGATTTACCAATCTAGCACTGGAGTGTGTGGTGTGGAATTAAGTTTTTTAATTTGGTATAACCACTACAGTAGACTTCCTAAACACAAGGTCTGAATCCATGTAGCTGTACTTGGGGGTTTTTCACTGGCTCAGAAGAAGCCCCAGTTCAGGCTGGAGTTCAGTAACATTATGCATGGCACATACATCTAGCATCTAGAGACTTTTAAAAAATTCAGCCTGAAATGCTTTTACATTTTAAACCTGATTAGAAATAACTCATTCAGATGGATGTTATGCAAGGGCACTAAAATATTTACTGTGCTGTATAAAAATAACTGCTCCAAATACTGAATTTTAGCTGTAGGTGGAGAGGGAAACTATCCAACTAAACCAGCAAAGAAATTAAAAAGAAGAAAGCAGATTATACAACTACATATGCTTTATCAGGCTGATTGAAATTCACCTGTAAGAATATTTTTAGTCCACTTAAGGTTACCTCATAAATTGTCACTAATGTCTTGACTACATCAAATCATTCAAGCAAGAGTTTTGTCTTTGCTTGAGTAAACTATGGGAACTAAGACATTTTTATATAAGCGTAGGGAGAAGCAGACCCTTATTGGTTTCATCTTCTTGGTTTTTTTCTGAATTAGGGATTCTAACAAAAACATTAAATGTCTTCAACAACATGAAATAATAACCCTACAGTATTATCAGAGTCAACTCAGTTATTTCACTTATTTTTTCTGGCATATATTCATGATATCAATGAAGTGACATTTGCTATACATATCAAGGCAAAAAGGTTGATCCAGTTTCCTGTGTGCCAGGATGTAGCACAGGCCCCACCCTTGCATGTGCCTTACTGAGTCTTGTGCTCCTCAGTGGAAAGGAAACCCCAGGATGCTCCACTGAATTTGTGACTAGGCTGGGAACAGAATGCTGGGACAACCTGTCCCACCAAGGGCACACAGGAGTTGTCTTTCCTGTGGTTTTGATATGGCACCACAACTGCATTTTAATTCTCTCAACAGTACACTTAATCTCATGTTAGGTTTAAAAATAATTCACAAAGCATTCTAAATGGATAGGTTGCATACAATGGGTACATATACCCGTACTTGTTCTAAGCTGTCCATGGCTATAGCTAGATATCGACATACATTTTTTCAAACAACTTCTTTAGCAATTTCTTTCCCATGTGTCAATATTGCATTAATGGTGTCTTATAACTGTCAATAGCATTTCTTTATGAAAATGAACCTAAAACCAAGACTTGGTAATTTGATTGCATATCAAAATTCAAAAAGATGTCCAAAGTGATGCCAAGAATAATAGGATGAAAATCTTGATTTAGCTTTTATTTCTGCTTATTTAATCCTCAATAACGCAGTTTCATCTGTTTATTCTGTAGGGATGAACTGAAACTAGATGGAAAACCAGAGTTTTCATGTGCCTGTACCTGAGACAGAAAATGAGAGCAACAGTCGGGAAAGTCTATGGTAACAGGAATTTACAACACAAGGTAAGTAGAAGTGAAAAGATGGAAATGAGGAAGTACTTGAAATAAATCTCAAAATCTTCTGTATAAAGATTGAAGAAAAATTCTTTTACAGTGAAAACCCCTGGGGTTTTTTTATCAAACAATGGCAGTAATAGAAGTCACATTAAGTAAATACATACACACATAGTTTGTTACTATTCATTACTAGCAATAGTGCTTCACTCAGAAAAATACATGGTATACATGAGCAGAATACTCAACCATCTTCTATAATTGTTTTTTCTTCCTTTTTAATTCAAGCATGCTTTTACAAGTAGATTTGTAAATAGCTTAATGTAGACATAGCTTAAAGCCAATGTTTTTTTGTTGTTGCTGCATGTGGGAGATTTGCAGAACTATTTAAACTATATATAAGCAGATTTTTTTTTCTATGTGTGCATGCAAACTAATTTTATCTCATAAAATGCCATCAAGAGACAAAATTTGGTCACTAACTGCCATTTATATGATGTAACATGCTGTTTTACATTGACAAGTTATTGTCTTAATCAAATTTGTGTAGAAAAAAATATTACTCAGAAAAATATGAGGGTAAGACTTTGATTTATTTTAAGAAAATGGAGCACTTTTCTACAGAGAGATCTTGGAATTTTCTAGTCTTAGGACTTAGAAACTTTGACAAAAATGCCTTCTGTTAATAGCAGGACTCAAAAACTGCCTAAAATACAAAAGCAACTCATTCAGTCATTATTTTAATTGAAGACACTAAGTTTCTCCTAATCTAAGACCCAACAAATACAGTAAAATTTCATAATCTGTCTGACTGGAAGAAATACATTATTTGTTCTCTTTGCTGCTCCTCTGCTTTCCTCCACTCTTTAATGCACCAGTTCCAAAAGGGTTGTTTTCTGCTCTTCCCAAATACAAAATTAGGTTAAAGGAACTTTACTTCTTTCTAAAGGTAAATTGCATTAAGTGCTGACCCAGAGGCAATGTGATATAATAAGAATACTTTTTGTAACTTTTCCGCTGCATAAGTCATAACCTGATTTTTCTCTAAATACAGAGAAACCAAGATTATAACTCAGGAACTGAAGTACTAACAACTTTTTTTTTTTTTGTCAAATTTAACATTGCCATGTAGAGATAGCAAAAGGCTGTATATTGTTCACTCTTTCCCTTGACGTTTAGCACCTTCTTATGTGAATAATCTCATTGGAAGAAAAAAAAGAGATATATTTCTATTTCCCACTTTAGAAATGAAACAGAACTGTGTAGGGGATCTTATAATAAATATTGTAGAGAGAATACCTTTAAAGCTTTATTCAGGGCAGCAAAGATCACTTCTGAGTTAGGTGCTTTGTATGCTTCTTTAAAAAAATTAGTTTCTGCCTCGTTACCTCCAAAAGAGGCAAATAGTAGGTGCTGAAAATTTTACATTATTGCCTATGCTCAAAAAGGCCTTATTTGTTAAAAAAGAAGTGCATAATTATGAAGAGCAAAATTCAAGACACAAATAATATATTTGTGGTTCTGGTCATACAACAGAATCTTCAGAAGTGATATTGTATATTGCCCTTCATGATTTCTGATGATATATGTAATAATAGTGAGTAACAATATACTCCAATATATATTCCAGTTAAAAAGACTTTTTAGATTGAATACCCTATAAAAAGTTTTCTAATTCAGAAATAATGGCAGATGAAATTTTAGGTTAAAACCTAGAGGACTAATCAAAGTCCACTGAGTAGAAATATTTTTACATATTGATTATTTTCTGATAATTTGTTAGCTTTGTTTCAATGTAGAAAAATATCTCAAAAATCTGTCTATATAAATTATTTTAGACCCATTTTTTCATGCTGAAGCTGATCTTACTGTGCTCCATGATTTTGTTTATTTAAATTTTTTTTCCCTAGGAATATTGCCCCTAAATGGTTGTGTCTCAGAATGTGTAAAAATTTTCATTTGTTCTGTATATCTCTGCTTTTTTATTTCTTGCATGCAGCATGCCTTTCTACTCAAGGAAGGAGATAAACACTTAGTTTTGACATGGAAGTCTTCTCACCGAATCAGTTGGTATCCTTTAGTCTGCACTTGATTGATTAAAGTTCAGGTATAGGAGGGGACTGCAGCTGCCTCTCTAAATTTTGGACCTTAGTCTAAATCAAGTATTTGGACTTGATTGTCTCTGCATGTTTTATAGGTGCTTAATTTCTCACATATGAGAAATACTTGTTGAAAAGCCTTTAAAACCACTAATTGAAAACAAATTTCCTCACATTTTGCAGTGAGTTAGTAAGGGATAGGTATTAATATTCTAATTCACATTTCTAGAAAAGTTGTTCATAATCAGTACCAAAGCAGCCGCCACCTATGTACAAATTCAATCTAAAGTATAGAATGTAATTTCATACCTTGTCACTTACAAAATCCATATACATAAAAGCAATAATATCTGTATTCAAGCACATCATCAAAATTTTTGATTTTTTTTCTGACCGTAAGCATACTCATTGTTGCAATCACAATCTTTCTTTCACTTCCTATATCAGCTGTATCTACATTGATGTTCTAGAGCTATGTGTAGCATATATACAAGACAAAAGTTTTAAAAGTATTCCAGTTAATATATTCCAGCATGAGAAGAGCAGAAAACTGAGTTATGCTCTCTTCTGTTTGTACTAAGGATAAATCTGATCAAGTAAATTATCTGGGTTATTAATCTGATAAACTAAAATTAATACATATCACATCCAAGTTTAATTCTGACTTTTCACTAAATAGTATTAATGCTTAATTATCTTGAAATATAAAAAATGCATAGTTTCTTTTGGAAAAGAATTGTATATCTCTCTATATGTGTATATCCCACTTATATACACAGGTAGTAACAGATATCAGTGTGGAATAATATGTTAATAATATTAATATTTAAAAACTTTGAAACTGTCACAAAATAACAGAATTTATTCCATCCCTTCAGGCACTTACAGGTAGAGATGATGTCCCTTCTCAGTTGTCTCTTCTCGAGGCTGAGCAGGCCCAACTCCCTCAGTCTGTCCTCATAAAAGAGATGCTCTAGTCCCTTGGTCAGCTTTGCCACCTCCCACTGGACCTGCTCCTGGGGTTCCGTGTCTCTCATACTGGAGAGGCCTGAATTGGGCATAGCATTCCAGATCTGCCTCACCAGGGCTGAGTAGTGAGGCAGGATAACCTGCCTCATTCTGTTGGCAGTGCTCTTCCTGATGCATCCCAGGGATTTTTGGTCCCCAATGACAAGCAGCTGGCTCATGGACAGCTTGTTGTCCCCCAGGACCCCCAGGTTCTTCTCTGCAGCAGGTCAGCACCCAGCCTGGGCTGATGCCTGGGGTTCTTCCTCTCCATGTGCACTTGCCTCTGTTGAATTTCAGGTTGTTATTTGCTCATTTCTCCAACCTCTTGAGGTCTTTCAAGAATGTGAAAGAACATGTGGTCAGTCCAATATTTACAACAACTTGAAGAAGATAGTGAAGATATTTTGGGGCTCTTTTCTCCTAAAATAATATAGAGCTCAATCCTCTCCCAGCTAATGAAAAATTGTTGGGGTTTGGAGTTTTTTACCTAAAAAAAATCAGTGAATTTTTATAATTACTCTTCATCTGCACTTATACAAACAGAAAGAATCAAACACACAAAATCAAGACAATAACATAGTTAAGAATTCCTAAAGTGCCGCAGACACTATACTCAGAATTTTTTTCCAGACCATTTTGCATTGAATTTTTAAACATTCCTAAAAGATTCTTTTTGTGATCCCCAATGATATAACAGTGCAATATTAGCTCAATTTTCTTGAGCCTAGAGTTACAGCCTTGATCTTTTAGCAACAGTATCTGATGAAAATTAGAATGTTAATGAGCATTATTACCACATAGATCTACAGCTTCTATAATAATGTAGAAAAAGATTTTTTTTTTTTTGGTGGTGAATCTCTGAGCAGTCATGGCTAAAGAACTCCAGCATGTCCTTTCCCTGACAAATATTATTAGTGCTAAGTTAAAAGTTTGCCTGCTGTCACTGTGACCTTAGCTGACCCCTTAATTTCTTGAGTTCAAGTCCAATTAACCTTTGGGAAGAAGCACAACTGCTCTAACCAGACAAGTCAATAGAATCCAATAGTAATCATTTCATTTTCTGGTTTGTCAAAGGGCAGTGGTCCCACCTCAACCGTTTCACACAAAGGTGGTAATTTATCAATGTTTAGAATGATCTGTACTGGACCATACCCAGCCCTCTCTCAAGTGCACTAATCAATTAAACAGGCTGTATCTCAGTCATGCCACCCTGCATGCTGCCACAGAAGAAGGCGCCAGTTGAAAAATTACTCTCCTCTTGTGATATTTGCTGGTTTAGTTTCAGGAATGAAAATATTGATATACACATCAAGCTCTTGTTGCCACAAGAGGCTTGAACTAGATCTATGAGAGCATGGTGGGAAAACTTGTCTGGTGTGAAAAACTATTTCTCAGCATTGTCTGTCTTCCATCAGCTCCTTGTACATGTGTGGCTGCAGTTGAGTCTATTCAGAGTTAGCCATAGCATAATGGTGGAAAAGAGTCCCAGGAGAGTAGGAGGAAAGCAGGATTAATTAAAGTTGGCTTCAAGATTAAAAATAGGAAAGAGGAAAAGAAAGGCATGACAACATTCTATTACTTTCTGTCTTTCAACTCTGACAGAGTTGGGAGAGCAGTCCCAACCCTCACATGAAAACACTGTCACCCACGTTTGGCTCAGTGTGCACGGGAGAGACACAGTGACAACCACACTGAGGGCAAATCTGGAGTGATACTACAACAACTGTCTGTGCATGACCACCTGAGTATTTAGTGCAAGTGTGTGAAGAAAAGCTGGATTGTATGGCAGTAGTTTGTCAATAAAGGAAAAGGACAGAGGGCAATTTCCGGTGGGGTCAGGTCTAAAGGTTCAGTCTTGACCCAAACATCATAGTGCTTATCTTCTTGAAGGTGATGATGATCAGTTTTTGCTGGGCTTTTTGGGAAACAAGAAGGAAGTAGGAGTTGTCCTAAGATTTTGGAACATGGAAATTACATTCTTCCCAGAGCAAGCAAAGATGAGAAAAATTTTGGATGAAAATGCAGAGCAATAACCTAGATGCTGAATTATGGAACCTCAGATTTGATGTCATGGTTAAGAGAGAACTCCCACAAACATTCAGCATTGGCCAAAACGACTGAACCTTATTTCTGGGAAAAAGTCTTTGTGACAGTGGAACCAAAGTGATTGGATCAGGGAACATACTATACTTTTCGTTTGGTTTTTCCAAGTTCCTCATAAGTCCATTCACCTTTCTTGAACAGAGTTGAACAAAGAAAGGGTAATTCTGGAACTTAGAGGGATGGAGCTTTTGCAGTAAGTGAGCAAAAAGTGAACAATCTAACCAGGTGTATGCTTAAATAATAAAGTTGATTTTCAATTAATTATTTTCTGGTTGTCTAAATTAAATACAATGCTTTTAATTCTTCTAAGTATTTTTAATTGACTTATGAACTCATTAATTTATGCCAGTGTTTGAAAGTTATAAGATAAAGACTCTAAATTCTTCATTTGTTAAGAGCACTAGCAACATTTTTATTGCCAAATCTGAGTTTGCAATCATAACAAATCTTCAAAACACAATCAATGCTATTTTTAATCTAGCTGTCGATTATTGTCATACAGAATATACAAAGATGGTAAAAAGAAAAAAAACCTCTTCAAATTAGTTTTGCAGTTTCCTACTGTCCTATATTAAAGGCAACCTAATAGAATTTATAGGAGTAGAACCCTTTTAGGCAGCACTCTTTGTATTTTTTATTAAGTCCATACTTGCAGAATCTACTTAATGTCAATTTTGTACAATGGTTACACTGCACAGCCTATTTTATTTTAAACCTGCAGGACACAATGATAAATTGATAATTGACCCCAAGGCCATAGCAAATAAAGAAGCCCTGTTTTTCATTAGTACAGTATTACATTGTTGTTAGGGGAAAGAAGAGCGATGCTAATTGAGTACTGAGGAGTTGCACAATTAAGAAATCACCCATGGTTTTAATTTCACTTGTTTAAGACTGCAAATTTCCTAATTGTGAGCAGTAAAATAAAATAAGATTAATGTGAGATACAATTATATAAAGCTGCACCATCCAGAAGCAAGTTGCAACCCTCTATATTTGACTACATGTTCACTAGTGGTATAGTCAACAAATATACTGTACTTTTGCTTTTGTGTCTCTGCTCCTCTAAAGCTGTAATATTTCTACAGGCTTCAGTTGTCATAGGATCCAGAGGAAAAATACCATTTTTTTGTTAAACATTGGGGTGGTTATTTTAAAAAGAAACTCCAGAGCCTCCTATTGTAAACAAGTTTATTCTGTATCAGGCTTTCTTATGCTAAGACCAGAGCTGATAACATTTCTAACTGAACCAGGCTAATGCTGTGATGGAAAAACATGGATTCATTCAGGACCTGTTTTTTGTTTATTATTTATTAACTGACCTGTCTTGTTTGTGCATTTTCCCAAGCATTCAAAATTTCAGCACCTTCTCTCATATGAAACTAGCTGAGGGAGACTGCTCAATTAAGGACTCTTTAATTCAACTCCTGATTACACCTTTCCCTCTCCAGCATTTTTGAGCTCCTCTAGCTCATGCTCACAGATTTGTCTTGATGCAGTTTGTATTTTCCCCCAGCTCAGAGCTAGGCTGTGCTTGTTTCTGCATTACACCTTTTTTCCACAAGGGCAGTGTGATCATGATCATAGCAGCACAGTGTTCCTGCTTGGTGCAGTAAAGACCCAGACCAGTTACAGTGCAAAGAAAGGGATTTGTTCTGGCTTCTTGAAAGAGCAACTGGTTTAGGGAAGAATGTTTAATAATATAAAAACTAAGCAAATCAAAAATATACTGTAAAATTTAAGAGCCAGGCAGTAATATGTTCAGGTCACTCAAGCATTGATAACACCATCCCAAAGGAATAAAAAAGCTCAAATGTAATTAAATCTCTAGGTTCTGAAAATCCAGTTAGTGTAACTTGTTTTGTCACATGTGGGTAAAGCAGAAAATAAGCATGTACACAAAGTACAAGAAGAGTTTTCTCAGGAGACTTGTCCCAATCAACTAATATTAAATGCAAAATGCACAAGAAAATTAGGTAGCTAAAATAAATAGTAGCTAAAATAAATAAAAAATACAAAAGGAGAAAATGCTTAGAAATTTTATTTTGATGACATATTTTAAAAAGTGATTAAAAATACACTTTAATCGTAAGTTAGGGATAAATTTGTTCAAGCTGAACAATTCACAGAAGGACATAAATCAGATCTGTTCTGAGTAAAATACAGCTTTACAAATTAATCTAGAGCAACCCTTATGTGGAAGATAATAAAATTTTACAATTTATTAAAGGTCCCTACTTTGGTTAGTGATAATACCACAATAACCAATATTTTTGCTATTTTATTCTCTAACATCTTCCTGATTTATTATTTTTTGCTCTCTCTTTCATCTTTCAGCATAACTTCCAGATCTAATCTATGATATATTTGAAATTGGATTTTGACTATGAGTGTCTTTCCTTTCAGTGCTGTACTAAAATTAGCTCCTTTGGAATGATAAACAGTATTATAATAAGAGAATTAATATTTCCATTGTGTGGAATATTCTTCTTTAAAAGAAGGTATTAGGGAATGGGATAAAAAGCTGTTGTTATGGTGCTTTGGAAATGATGCATGACCTCTGTGACTGGTTCCAAGGGTGTTCAGCAGCGTCCCCAGCTGTCTGTCACAGACCTCAGGAGATTGGGAACATGCAGCCCACCCACCTGGCCTGTCAAGGTCCTTCACTGAGGAAGCCTTGGGAACCAAGAAAAGAATAGAGTCATAATCCAAGGACCAACCACAATATTCTTACACCTATGCAGAAAATACTTGGCATATGGGATATGCAAGTCTCTGATTGTGAAGGAGTAATTCATATGAGTAAGATAATGGTAAATGAAAACAGTTTGTATTTCAAAGCAACCCTTCCTCTCCAACTAGCATTACTTCAGTTTCATACAGCTTAATCCTGAGCTAAACAGAAGTAAGGTGGTGCGTTTTGTACCAGCTGTTACACCTGTGAGAAACAAGACACACAGATGAATGGCATCAATATATCCATGTCAAGAGGGCTAGTCTCATCTCATCACCATTCCACATCTAGATCATGAAATGAAGGGAAAACAGGATGAACCCATTTGTGATGCTCTTAAGAGATGATTCATGAGGATGATGGGCAGCTATACACCACTATTATTTGAATTATATTTAAACGGTATTATTAATATTGGAAATATCTGACATGTTTGCTCTAGTCTCAACTTTAAAATGAAAGTAATTTGTAGATGCATAAGGAACGGAAATTAGACTCATATATAGCACGGCATGCTTAAAAGTAGCAATTTCCTTTTTTTTTTCCCTAACATACATTTTAATGTAATTTCAAGATATATTCTAGGCAAATAACAAGTACAGAAACCTTATTAGATTCAATGGGAGTACCATACCACATGTTTCCTTGGATGAAGTATATTTTCTGTCTTGCAATATTGTTTTGCACAAATTTCACTTCGTGCTTTCTGTTCATAAGGCAATATGGCACCACAACTATTGAAGATTTGCCTCCAAAAAGCAATTCTATGCTCTGTTAATAAACTTTTAAAATGCCTTGAGGGTGCTAATGGAGCAAAAAATACACGCTAGTAAGCATGTATTAAGAGAATAGCTATAAGCAACTAACAAAATGTTCTTTGGTATCACTGTTTTCATACAGTAATTGAAATGAATTGTCAAAGTATTGCAATATTTTTGGGACAGATTTTTGGAAACCTTTATTTTACTAGTGGGCTGTTAAAAAAAAAAAATTGCATAATGGTGCGTTGTGTTCTAGGATCAGAGTGCAGACCATTCAATCCAAGAAGAGCGTGACAACAACAAGCAATTCAATTACACTTGTAGATTTTACCAAATAGCTCTCTTTAGCAGACCTACACCTATGCTAAGCAGGAAAATACCCCCTGAAAGCGTTTGTCCTTGTCTTTGGCTAATCTGTTGTCTCTGTAATAAGTGTGAAATCTCTAAATATATGCACATTTACTACAAGCAAACAAGCTGTCCAGAATCTAATTAGACAAAAATCTGCCCATCTGTTCTGCATTATCATGGGGTTTGCTCACATGTATGTTGTCTCATTACTAAAAGGCGGAAAGACAAATTGAATTGAGCTGGACTTCCTCTTAAAGTGGGATCAGGACACGAAGCCAGACCCTTGCTGAGAGGCAACAAAGCACCACTGGGAGAAAGTGGGATGAGAGAAGTTTCTTTTTTCTACAGCCACATGTCCAGTGCTTACCATGAGGCCTAAGAGGTGCTAATACCATTGTTTGGCACAATAGGGCACGCATTACAACCATATAACCCTTGTTTTCAATGCAAATTGTTTGCTTTTTTTTTTGCCATCCCCTGTGTCCCATGTATGTTACTACCTGCCTGCCATGGTATGCTGCATATCAGGCATAAAGCTTGTTTAATCTAAGCTGGAAAGTTTCATTAAAGCTAAACTTCCTTATAAAAATAATTAAAATAATGTCTAACTTTTTCTAAAATTATATTTAATAACTTAATCAAGGTTTCTAAATTGTTACTCAAGGCCACAGGCTACTCAGAGCAATTAGTATGGAAGTAGAAAATTTTATATTAACATGCCTATTTGCGTATTTTCTAATCACTTATGTGATTAATACTTAGCACTTACAAGCATTTGTGTACATCTCCTATAAGAGCTGTTTGCATCAGCTGTAAACTCTAATGTTTCTGAGAATAAAAATATCTGGGTGGACTGTTGCTGCATTGCTTAAACAGACACAGAGAAGATTCATTTGTGGTTGTGAATAAATGAACAAATACTTTGAAAATAAGTAGTTTTTGAGGATTATGGAAGATCGGTAGAGCAGTGTCAATATGCATTCAAAATTTGGAGCATATAAGGAAAAACTGAAATATATTTCAATCTGTTCCATAGTTCTTATTATTAGAACATTTAAATGCATAACAACTTTAAATTAATAATCCTGCTTAATGACAGCTCCTTGAAAAGTCATAGGACTTGTGTGCCAGGTTATGCCTTGGAGGAAGATGTGCCCACTTTTCCTTCTGCTGCAGGGGACTTGATGCCTCACTCCCTGGAGTCCAGCTCACCTGCTCTCCTCTGGTGCTATTTCTCACTGTTCAGATTGACAGAACAACATAAATGAAGAGCAGATTTGCTTAGGATACTACAAAGACTGTTAGCATAGCATTATTTTTACTATTTTTATGCTAGTGATGGGCAGCTAAACCTGAGTCCAGGCAAGAGTATGGAACTTATCTGCTGTTTCTCTGCACGCTGAGCAGAAGGGATTTGTACAAGTCATTCAGGCTGGATCCTCCTGTGCAGCACTCCAGTTTCCCGGTATACCTCATTATATCACCTTCTTCATCCTGATGGCATACTAGCTAAGTGTTGTGGTTTGAAAGAAAAACGAAAGAGAGGCTCCAAGTCAGAGATATAATTTAATAAGAAGAAGGGTAAAAAGGTA
>VWZU01013618.1:234656-265932 GCA_013397095.1 Sterrhoptilus dennistouni | reverse complement strand
GACAGAATTCCATTTTATTTGAATATCAGCAGGAATAAAATGTTATTTTCCAACATAAAGATATTTTTGTTCTAGAAATATAATGTATACTATATATTATACATTAGATTAGATTAGATTAGATTAGATTAGATTAGGTTACATTATTTATGTTATTTATTATCTATTATATTACAAAATATAATTAGATTTTTCTCATAAATCTACCTGTTTACTTTCCCAAAGTGTTTTTGGGTAAACAGACAGGAACACTGGATAATAAATATAATCTTTGTCCAATTTATTTTGTGTGACTCTTAGTGATTTTGCATTGTTAGTCTGGAATATTTCTTTCTATTTTAGTATTTTTATCAAAAGATTTCAATTACATATTTCATTTCCTGAGGCTGCAAAAAGTTACCATTTAGAAATAACCTTAATTTACCAAATACAGTGTAGTTAGTAAAATGTAGTTCTGTTACATGGAAACTCATGTAATTTGAAGTAATTATCTTGTTGAGCATGCGTACAACACTATAGATATTTAACAGGTCTATTGTAAGTATATAAAAAAAAGACTCAAACCATGTATTAGAAAATCCTTTGATGCACTGAAATCTTAAGGCTACAGCTACTTCACAAGGATGTCTTACAGACTTTCAGTTTCTATTTTAATTCTACTGACACACACAGTTTATTCAGGACTCTCATAATTTACAGTCTGCCTCTTAAACAACATAGTAATTGAAATCTTCCCTTTAATTTATATGTTCCTACAAGGACACTAGCTCTGTAAATGTTTTATATCCAAACTCATATTACATTGTTGAACATTTTTATTTTTTGTGATGAGAAGATACAAAGATGCTTTTGATTTTTCCCCCCCATGAAAGACCACCAAGATTATCTGTATTGGAGCATTTACTGCTGTCTTTACTATATGCCTAACACTGTTTACATTATTTGACCTTTAAGTCTCTAGTCTAAAGCAATAAAATGAAGGCTTCCTGTCTTATTGATTTGGTAAGGCCTATTTTCACACAAATAAAATGGAACCCAGTTTAATAAAATGCACTTTTAGCCAATGTCTGCAAATGAAGCTAAGTCTTGACAATTTTGGAAGAGGTCAACCTAGAGTAAGCAGTTCATATCTGTGGTAAATCAATTTCCAGGAACAGAATGCTGGACATTAAAGAAATCAGGAGCGGTTTTTTTAAGAGACTGACTTGAACCTTCCTTAACCAGATAATAACATCTGACCCAGGCAGTGAAATTCTTCACATTTCAATTAAAACTTGGCATCCACATAAGTAATATGTTGCATTGTTGCAACTGACTTATTTCAGGAGGCATTTATGGACCTGTAAGTTCAGGTAGCCTGCCAGCTCTTATTGAAGGATACACACCACAAGTATTTCTGATGGTATTTGCGATCTAATAAGAGCCTCATTACCATTCTTTCTCAATAAGGAAATTGCTGGTTGCCTAATGATGTTGGTAATCATTCAGTATATGTTTTTCATTTCTAAGTACATGTACTTTAATATTAATGGAGCTCTGCTTACATCTTGTACTTTATGATGAATGAAAACTGAATTATATAACAAATAACTCTTCAGTTTTCTAGAATATTAAATCTGAGAAGGAATGGAGCTAGGTTATGTCCTGTTTTACAGCACCTCCCAAGCAGCAAAGAAGGAACCTTCCCCATGAGCCGCGTTATTTGTATGTTGAAGCTTCCAGAAATGTTATTTTCTGTTTTACTAAGCTGGGTATCATGGTGTTTCTTCACAGATTATGCAGTGTGTGGGGCCAATCCTGCTTTCACAAGTCTGCAGGTCTACAGTGTTGGAGCAGGAGAGCTCCTTTAAACACCTGAAGCTAACTTACTGTACTACTTTTCCATCCCCTGTGACTCAGAAAGGAGCACAGTGTCACGCACTTTCTGCTGGCCATCCCCAATCACTACAGCAAGGGTTTAGCTGTTGATAGGAGGCAGAAGGATTTGAGAAATGGAGAGTGACAAATACTGCAATTTTCCTTCAGACTGTGACAAATTTTATTAGCATATCTCCTACTGGGAAACCAGGGTTCACATTCTTGTCAGCCCCTTGGAAGAAAGGACCCAGAGGAGAGCATGGAAGGCAGCTTCCATGCTCCAATACCTGTGCCCAGCCAGGATTTTGGAACATTTGTTGACTTCTTTAGGATACTTGCTTACAATGCGGGCTTTCTTCTGACAGTCCTACATATCAAGCCTATAGTTTTAGGTAGTAAGAATTTTAGAGATAGATATTCTTTGGCAGATTTTCTTCAACAATTTTTCCTATTTCAAACTTCTTTTCTTCAACACGCCTTTTAAAACTACTCTTCAAATGCATCCAACTGTTCCTTCAGTGATAAAGACACACATACACTTGCACACACACACACAACTTCCAGTGCTATTGAAATAAACTCATTAGGAACAATTTTCTGCAGTTTCTATTGTTATACTAATAGCCATGTTCAGGCTCCACATACCAGATCCTCCCTCCCTCCCACAGGCTATGTTCTGCCAGGTGCTCGCAGGCAGAGCTGCCATGAACAATGGAAAGTTCATATCACTGAAACTTTGGCTATGCTATAAATCAAGTGTCTGAAATACACATTGCTTTTAACACTGTGAAATGGCAGCAGCTGACATTCCAGAGGTGTACATCAAGTAGCATTATGGAAAACCAATGTGTAGGCAAAAGAAATAATTTCAGCTTTAGGTCTGTGAATAAATTAGCTTTTAAGGGCTGAATTTGTTCTATCAATTTAGTGCTGTTATAGCAAGTTGTAAAGAGACCATGCAAAAGCCTGTCACTAAAATGTCATGACTTCTATTTTGCCGCTCTGACCAGTAAAAGCAGGCAAGTTAAATTTTCTCATGAACAGCTATGCTTCATCTTTCATAGAATCCTTAAATACGGAAAAGATCCTTAAGATCATCAAGTCCAGCTGTCAGCCATCCTTGTTTCTGATCAGGCTACTTTATTATTCAAAACAATCATAATTTCAAAAGTGTTGATATTTCATGACTGGTATTTTATCATGTCATTCCTTTCAATATTTATAAATAGTCCTTTATGACTTGATGTGGAAATTTTCATGAGAATTTCCAGGAAGTGGCCATATCTTCCCAGCTTGATTTAGTTCCCTGTGCTGATGTCAATCACTTCCTGAGATTTTTTGGTTTGGGCTATTTATTCTGCATACCTTGTATCACCTGCCCATTTAAGTAACTGGACTAATTCCTGTTTAAGCTAGAATTTAATGCAGGAAGATTTGTTTGTCTTGCATATTCAGTGGCTCAAATGAGAGGAGACTAGATAGTACCATTTGATTTTATAATCTATGCACTTAGAATTCAGAGACAGAGATGTAGGTGGGATCAGACCTCTGGCACATTGACATTTCTGAACTGAGTTGCATAGCTCTGAGAAAGTGTGAATAGTGTAGTTGTGAGGCATAGCAACACCTGGGGTGTTGCTTCGCGTATCTGTCTCTCAGGCCAGCCCAGCATTCGGCTGGACCACCCTGCTAGCTCTGATACGCCTCAACAGGACCTTTGCGTGGGTCTTTGGCTCCGCAGCACCTTTGCCTTCGCTGTCGTGGCCGTGGTTTGAAAGAGGGAACACTCTGAGGCTCAGGAAGAAGGTTTTATTCGGGGATCACAGGGGCAGTCCCTGGTCCCAGGCCTGTGCCTCAGGAAAGTGACCCAGGGCCTGGTCTGCAGGGAGTTTTTGTTCACCAGAAATCTCAGGGGTGGGCACAAGTTACAAACCAATGAAACAAAGCAAGGTGGCTAATACCAACTGCAATACACAACATCAACAAATCAGGTAAATTGGGGTGGGTCCTGGGAGATCCTCCAACCACTGTCCGACACCTCTCAGAAGGACTCAGGCCTGGAAGATTGATGGACAGTGGGGGGAGATGCATTGGGATGAGGGAAAAGACAATGGGATGACCAAACTCCAGGCAGAGGCTTAGGTTGTCTTGGAAACTCTTATCCACTTCTGATAAGAACATTCCAGGACAGGAGCTTTACCAGGCTAGGGTTAAAGTCCAAACCACACTAAACTTGTAACTAAAAACCTATGAAACAATTCCAGCACCCCCACACTGGGGTAAGAGCAGTTGTCTCCTTCATGAGAGAGGACAGCTTATCCTATGGACAACACACCTTCTGATAGCCCCAGCAGAGTAGCTGCTGGAACTTCTTTTTTGCCTCTGGTAATAAACTGGAAATATTCAGGCACTGTGTTCTTCCACCAGAGTTCAGCAATTATCTGGTTAGATGAATTCTATTAGTCAGTGAATATTCATGTTCGAAAAAATGCATCTTCTAAAATATAAAGGTAAACTGAGAAGGAAAGAAAGAATAAAAAGAGACAAGAACAAAAAGAGACAAGATACCTCAGTGGTGGACTAGTCTCACTTGCTTGGCGCATATGGCTAGCTTTCATTCTCTGCTCTTGCACTTCAAAGGAGTAGGCAGGCATTCACTACAGTATCTGGGGAAAACAGGGAGGGAGACTCTTTGAATCAGATTGGATAGCTGTACAAGTTAATACAGAGTCATGAAATGATCCTGCTCTGGATGTCCAGCCAAAGAAACTCTAAAGTGATTATTTTTGCTTCCTTTAGTATTTTGTTCCAACCTAGCCATGTAGTAGTAATTTTTACCTCATCTTCTATCAACTTTAGAGAATACAACCTTTTTCTTAGCTTAGAAATGACTGAGGTTTTTTATTCTATATTAAAGAAATAATAAATCACACATGAAACAGTACAAGTTTTCAGGTTCTGCTTCATGCAATTACCCTAGAGAGGTCCTGTTTCTAGGGGAAATATTTCAGGTAGTGTATAGGCACTAGTATACTATTAAGACAAAAGCTTGCAGGATCTTGCTGGATGAAAGAAGCTCAGTTTTCTTTTGCTCTGTCTTGCTTTATTAGATTCTATTATTTATAATGTGATTCACACTTGAGTCTGAACCTGTGCAGACTAAAAAGTGTGTGATTGCGTACAATTATTATTGTCCATATTGTGTTCTGACTGTGAGCATTCCACATGGGGATGTAAAGGGTAAAAAAATCCACTTCATTATCCTTACATAGAGAACATAAAAGCCAGCCTTCATCTGCTGAGTGGAAGATCTGCTTTCTTACCTGGTCTCTTGGGTTTGCACATCCATTAAGTAGTCATTGGATAAAATACAGAAGCAGTCCTGCGAGCAGAGCTGCGGTCCCTTACCTCACAAATGAGTGCCCTATTCATAGGGCTAGAGAATCACACTCATGTGAGCTCTTTCTGGCTGAATAAATCTTGAATTCCTTCTGCACTGTGGCACATCTTAAGCAGAAGGGGTATGTCTGCCCGGGCAGCTTGTATTCTAATCCCTTTAGCAGAAATGTGAAGCACAGCACAGGAGTGAGATTGAATCTGTGTGTCTAGCTGGTTCAGGGGGGGTACGGGGGGACAGAGGCAGAGAGGGGAGTCTTTCTTTTTGTCCTTTTTGAAATAATAACTTGATCCACTGAGCTGCAAAACCAGCTTTTGCTTTGGTTGTGCTTTAGATCAAAATGTCTGACACAACAATACTTTTAAAAGATGCAAATCCTGTTAGGGAGTGTCAGGCTCTAAAGATGCACACAAGTGGAGCCTCTCTAAGGGAAAGTTGGGTGACTGGGAAACTTCACAGTCACAGAGTAGTTTATGAGATTCAGACACCTCCAGAGACAGCAACTCAGAATAGAGCCATAGTTTACTACTTCAGTGTCTAACTGCTTTAAATCCTTTAAATCCTGCTTCCTTTAAACCCTTTACTAGATATGGCCCTAATGCAATGTTCACTTCCTTAAGGACAATAATGATTTTGTAGCAGAAGTATAGCAAATTGGCAGACACTTAAAGCAACATTCCCTCCAGATGAAAATAGCTAGCTAGAACTTATTAAACATAAAACCTGATTTTAATTTTCATCTGTAGCCCACTGTAGAAATACAATGACCAAGATTAAATTAATCATATTCTGTTGTGATTTAAATATATCATAAAATTTATATGAAAAATGTGGTTGAAAGTGATGAGCTCTCTGGTTTAAATTATGCAATATTTACATTCTTATCTACGTGATAGAAAAATCTGCCTGTTGCATAAATATACTCCGAAGCAATAGAATAAAATAGATGAATGACTGTGATTAATACCAGATATGGTATATCCTAGGAGTCTGAATAAGAAAGTCTGTTTCTTAGTCGAGATGTCTCTGAGACAAAAATTAAAAACATTAGGAACAGAGTGTTATCTGAAAAGTGAAAAAATACTGGAGTACAATATGAGTCAATAGTAATTCGTTCTTAAAATTATATGGTGAAAAAACTAATAGTTACAAACAGAAATTGTGAATAAATTCTTAGCTATTTTTTTAAACAAATGGTTAGCGTAAATGTAAAAAAAAAAATTCAAAATTAATTATTTTGCAATATACATTTTCACTGTAATAGTAATTTACCACTTTATCACACATTTTTACTGAGTAGTTAAGAAATCTTTCAGCAAAATCTTGTTCGGGTTCCATTAGCACTTTTAAGAACTCTAAAAAATACTTGCAGTTTATTTGTGCGCATGAAGGCACATTATCAAGAATTATATACTTTTGCACTTTGCTGAAATAGACTTTTCTGATAGAGGAGTGTGCAGGAAGGTGCAAGTCAAGTTGGGAGAAACACTTGTTGCAACTTTAATAATTGCAGGACCTACATGAAATAATATTTTTTTCTTAAACCAAGGTTTCTCTTTAATTGACCTACACTGAAAAGGTATTTTATCTGTCCAGGTTACATGTTCATAAGCATTAATATTGTTAGTATGCTAATGTTAAGACTCATTTTCTACATGTTTGCCCATTTTGCACTGAGGTTTCCAGTCAAACATAGTAGTCATAGGGCTAAAAAAACTGAATGGATACATCTAATGTTCTAGGAAATTCATGTTTCTATATGAAAATTCATGTTCTTTTATACAGCCAACTCACATCTTTGTGTTTCAAACCTGAAGGATGGGATGCCATCCAGAGGGACCTGGGAAAACTTGAGAAGTAGCTCTTGGGAATCTGATGAGGTTTAACAGGGCGAAGTGCTGGTGCTGCACCTGGGTAGGGACAACCCCTGGTATCAGCACAGGCTGGGCATGAACAGACCCAGAGCAGCCCAGAAGGACTTGGGGGTGCTGGTGGGTGAGAGGCTGGACATGCCCCAGCCATGGCACTCACAGCCCAGAGAGCCAAACGTGTCCTGGGCTGCATCCAGAGCCCCGTGGGCAGCAGGGGAGGGAGGGGATTCTGCCCCTCTGCTCTGCCCTGGTGAGACCCACCTGGAGCTCTGCATCCAGAGCTGGGGTCCCAGCACAGGAAGGACGGGGAACTGTTGGAGCAGTCCCAGGGGACGTCACCAAGATGATGAGAGGGATGGAGCACCTTTCCCGTGAGAAAAGACTAATAGAATTGAGATTGTTCAGCTTTAAAAAGTGGCTTCAGGGCAACCTAATGGCAGCCTTCTCCATACCTGGAAGGAGCCTGCAAGAAAGATAGAGCAGGGCATGTTAACAAGAGCTCATAGTGACAGGACAAGCCTACTGAAAGAGTGTAGGTTTAGATTAGATATTAGGAAGAAATTCTTTACTGTGAGAGTGGTGGGGTACTGGCACAGGTTGCACAGAGATGCTGTGGATTCCTGAGGTGTTCAAGGCCAGGCTGGAGAGACCTCTGAGTGACCTGGTCTAGTGGAAGTTGTCCCTGTCCGTAGCAGGGGGATTGCAACTAGATGATCTATAAGGTCCCTTCCAATACACATTATTCTATGATTCTATGGTATGACTCCAGACTGAGAAGCTTCAGGAATGCTTCAGCAGCAGAGCCATTCTCCTCATAACACTACTGCTACTGAAATGATACTTCTGATGAAATTCAAGTATGTCTTACTGAAGGGAAAATGATTCTATGATTGTAATTCCTGAAAAATTCCTGAAAATTTTAGGTAATGAAATATATATGACTTCTGCCCTTCATGTCTAACCATCTGTGTTAAAGAGATTTATTTTCATTTTGTTTTATGATTAAAAAAGGGATTTTTTTTCTGATACTATGAAAAAATGCCTAGGTTTTTGTTATCTGCTTAAGTGTTGGGTTGTGTCCCTCTACTGGTACAATAAAACCCAGCTTGTTATTTTGCTGTTATTTCAATTTCTCTGGTGCTTCCTTCCTGTCGTATGAGAAATTTCAGGTTTTAGAAAAATCTAAAGGCAAATGTTTAAATCACAGGAAATGTGCATTTAACTAAAATATCCCTTCCACACTGATTCCAAGAATTTATGTGGAGGTGAAACATAATGAAATAACAAAAATAGATGAGGCTATAAAACCTGAAAATTTGAATATCATAGCAATTGAAGACACATACTCATCCAAGTGAAATGGATTGTCTTTAACTTGTGATTCTTCAAGTAACTATGGAGATTGAAAACATAATAGTCCATAATTAAATACAGCAAGAAGTGAATAAAGCAAGCACCATTTCTCTGCATATTTCAGACTGGATGGAAGTGCTGCTAGTAACAATCTAGAAGAGTTCTGTCCTACATTCAGTCAGTTATGTCATGAGCTGGAGAATAAATCTGATCCATATTTGTTGTTCTTTGAGCATAAACTGCAGGCATAATTAAGTTTGCAAAAAAGACAAGACTTGGCCCCACACATATACTTTATTCTAAGCTTATTGCTTGGTATACTCTTGCTCCATTTACATATTTCTATATTCTAACAAAGGCCACCAAAAAAAAATCATTTTGGTTTTAGAATTAAATTTCCACCAAGAATAACAGAATGATTTATGTTAAGGATTGCCATGTCCTTCTGCCGTACTGGGCCTGAAGGACATAATGCCACAAAGAAAATAGATTATGTTTCTGTGTGCCATTGGCCAATACATCAGAACCTGTAATATGCTGAAGTGACTTAACTTCTCTCCAGCATCTCAGGAGGTCATGTTCACAATTTCTTCCTTACATGTAGCCCCCAAAAAATAGGAATGCAAAGGAACAATAGCTCCACTAAGCCATTTTTCACTTCCTGCAGCTGGGAAAGTGGACATGTTCTCTGTGCCAAAAAAATTCAGGCTAGATAGATCCTGGGTCCCCGGGATAGATCACATGAAGATCTGACATGGTTTCCAACATGGTTTCCCAATAAAAGATTGGCACGTAGTTTTTGTGCTGGATTGGTAAGAAAGAAGTATCAACACAGAGAACACTGTGGCAAGTATAACTAAACTTTTGATCTAGACAGATGGTTTAACAATTATTTAGTTAATCTATGTGCAAAATAAAAGAAATCTGGGGTAGAATCAAAGATATTTTATTGCATGTTTACAAACATTTTCATTCTGGCTAAAGCATGTCCAAGAGATACTATTTTGCATATTCAGGATTTTTCCTCTTACTAGACGGGTTTTGCAGTGGCCAGATTTGATAAGGATATACATTTTATTTGGCTTTTCTCAAGGATTATGCAATGTCCTAAATTGTGCATGTGGTTCTGCATTATGTACAAATAAAATTACAGAACAGATACAAATTTTCATTCACTTTAATAATGTTGACGCTTTTACACAAAATAGGAAAATTTATAGGACATTCAATATTTGTAATTACAGATTTCCATAATGTTTGTGATAGATATATACTAAGAAGAAAAGCTTTTCTGTGACTTTAGGATAGGCTGGTGATTTATGTTTACAGTTCATATGTTCGTTAAAGTTACTTCCTTTTAATGGTACACTATTTGAGCACCACTTTTGTGTATAGATATAAACTTGTTTCATCACTATACCTTTCTATATAAGCAGCTGTCTCTTTATAAATCCAAAATCTTGCCAAGTCAGGATGACCCAGTTCACTGAAGAGCCCTTTGCTGAAGATGGGAAACAAGGAAAAGGTTTGGTTTGTTTACTTAGAACACCAACAATGATAACAGAGATAAAAAGGAAGAAAATCAGAGAACATACTATTCTATATGTCATTTAAGTGACATGGAATTTCCTTTCTCCTTTATTTTCTTTTCTTTCACATTGCCAATTAAGAAACAAAGATATGTTTGAAAAATTTTCTATCCTTTAAAAGACAGAATTGCTTCTCCTCAATGGAAAAATTTTCAGGTCTTGTCATTATCAGAGATTTGAGCTGCTGTCACTCTATCATGGTATAAAACTGAAGAGTTTTATTGCAAATACAGTGCTCTAATGCAGAGCAAGTCTTAAGTCAGTAACAAATTTATATAACGCAGGCTGCATTTTAGTATCTGCTGTTTACACTGACTGCTGATCTCTGCAGACTGTGATTGATGTGCTGCTGATGCTGCTGTTCTGCCTGACAGTCATGCAAGGTAAAGATATCCCACTAAGGTATAGAAGAAAATTTGAGCAGAAATACAGTACAGAGAGAAATGAGATTAAATAAGTCCTCATGATATGTAGCCACTTCCAAAATTTGTCTGTAGGCAGAAGTGATTTTCTAAGTGTTGAGTGGACTCTGAGAATAAGGCATTTGACACGGTGACCTTTTCAACAGAGGTCAAATGTATAATTTGGGTAGCGTTGAGTGTTTCTCCACACCTACCTCACCCCTTCTCTCTCTAACTTGATTTTCTAGTAGGTATGTTATTTGAGTATTTCAAGAGGTCAAGATAGACAAAACTCAATGACCAGCACAGTTTTGAAAATATTCTATAATCTTACTTTTATCTGGTATTTAAACTTAACTGCAATTTGAACATCATGGTCAAAAAACTTTAAAACCTTTTGATGCTTTTTCTTCTATATTAAATTTTGAAGAGATGACCAACTGTCTTTTTAGAAAGTATTTAGCTACCATAATACTTTAATGACATATTTAATTGGATCACAGCTTGAAGTGGTAGCAAACTGAGTTTGCCCTTTGCTTTAACGTACCTAGGAATCCTGATCTATATTCCTGATTGCTATTGAATTTTCTAGATTTCATTATAAAATCAATAACCGTTGCACATGGTAAAATAGTTTACAAGAACTGCAACATATTGTGGACTTCTGAAAACATACTGAACTCACTGAAGCCACCCAGGCAGCCAATTAGGAGAAAACATCTATTAAGGAAAAACAGGGCAGTCCCATTGACTGCTATTGATTTTCTCAGCCCTGTGAAAAGACAATCAATTAGATAAAGAAGGCTAATGTTACAGCTGCAATTTAATAACCCCTAAAGAAAGGAGGAGGGCTATTGATTCCTGACATGGAATGCGGAGCTTATTGAAATATACTGAACTTCACCTGTCTTATAATCAGGCCTCGAGGAAAGAAGGTCTTTTTGGGACTCAATGTAACTTGTGGCATAGAATCTCAACTATTAAACTGGCTTGGTGATGTCAGACCTAAGAGATGCAAATGAAACAAAAGTTTAGAGGAAACACAAGCCCAGGGTTGAATACTAAATCACAGGAGCTATTGAGAGACACTGTTTTGGTGAAGGTTGTTTCTCTTTTTCATACAGAAAGCACCAGAGTACCACCTGTCATTTTCAAAAGCAAAGTCAGTTTTGCCAACCACCCGTGAATGACAAATAAAGCTTTATATGAAACACAAGGGCATATTATGTGCTATTGTGTGTTCTGCTAAGTGCTAATTTATCTGGCTTGTTCTCTTCAGCAAACACACGCACAGACACATGAAATAATCCATCTAATTATGTAGCTATTTAGGAGAAAAACAAAGCAAGGTGTTTTTGTCTGAAACAGAAGGTACATGATACAACAAAGGTTTCATCAAAACCTAACACAGTTAATGAAAATAAATGAAGTGGGGTAGCTGTAACAATTTTCGAACAAATAAACATTTTCCAGTTTTATATTTAGGGTAGACCCAGCTGCCTTTCATAAATAGTTGAGTACTTTCTTTTATTTTTTGATAGTCCTTAATTGGAAATGGCTAATAGGCCTTGTGGCTTTCCACTATAAAATCTGGTTTAAAATAGCTTATATAGATATTTCTTTATGTTCTTTTTCTATTGCATGTATTTGATCCTTTCTCTGTCATTATATATATGCCTCTTTTTTTACCAGTAGACAGCTGCTATTCACAATAATTGCCAGGGCAGTCAATTATATTTAAATAGGCCCACTTGAGGGCAAATGAGCGTATGGTAGTCTAAATTGTGCTGGAGACATATTATACACAAAGACTGTCATTTCAAGCATCTGGAACATGACAAATATTATTTGGAAGCAGTGCAGTATCTATAGTATGTGTACTCTATATCATCATAGCAATATCCAGTGAACTGTGTTTGCAAGCTTTTCAATGCAGGTATCTATCTATCCATCACTATCTCTCTATATACAAATATATATTTTTGTACACAGAAACACAAACATACACACATATATAAAATACATACAAATGCATGCCTAAACTGCATACCAAACACCTTATTTCCTGAAATGCATTCCTGTATTTACAAACAGAGAGAGAGCAAGTGATCCTTTGTAACAGGTATTACAAAATATTTACTCTTCCCTAACACTATAAAGTAGTATTGAACTGGAAACAAGCAATATACACTTAATTTGTCAAATTAGTTAATAATTTTTCTTTCTTATGAGAGCATGTATTAGAAACACTCTTCCTTTACTAAGGTGATAATAAAATAAAGTGAGGCAGTCTAGAATAACATTAAGATCAACATAGTTAAAGCTGCATAAGAAATGTGCAATGAAAATCAAGACAGCATGTTTTCAAGATTATGTGAATAATGATAAACAAGTAAAAATCTCAAATGTCAGAGAAGAGGATTTGTGAAAATGAAACAAATAACCAAAACCAAGCTAAGTATATTTAGTATGGTGACTTAATTTTGTACAGAAACAGCCTTAAAGGATTACAAAATAGTAAAACTTTATAGTTAAGGAAATAATGAAAAGAACAAGAAATAATTCCTATAGTGCCGTTAGGTTCTTCCAATATGACAATGAACAAGAAATAATTCCTATAGTGCCATTAAGTTCTTCCAATATGACAATTTACATTTCAGGGACTGATTCTGAGAGATGCTGAGCATTTTCTGTGGGATCCCTCGAGAGCTCTGGTTATTGAGCATCTTTTAAGATCAGGATGCTCATAATGGCTCAATTCCACACGAGGAAGTAATAAAATCCATCACTGCATGAATGCACTTACAGATAAGATGCATCTTACTATATCCATTCTAGAAAGGAAGAATGCAGTAAACTGGCCTAAAAATTTGCTCTGTAGGTGTTCCATTATTGATAACTGAAGCTGAGCTCAAAATAGCCTTTTATTTTTAATTTATACATTAAAAAAATAGCACAGTACAGGTAGCATGGTAGGAAAGAGCATAAAAAATATACATAAGTTTGCAGATGCTATTTTAGGAAATGCGTAAAAACAAAGAGTAGGGTTAGGAAGAAAGGTTCATTAACAAATCAGAACAGTGTAAAAGGCAATTAAAAGCTGACAATTTAGCAGCATACATGACCAAAATACATCTCTGCAAGGAATATGCTCAATTGAGATTTCCTTTCTTGCAGACTTAATTAAAAATTTGGGATTATCAAAGTAACATACTCATAGCCAGTGTGTTCAACTTGCCTTTAAAACTTTGTAAAAACCTCAGGGTCTCAAGGCGTTGGCCGTTTTACAGCTGAGAACATGGTCAATAACAAAATTTTTCAAATTAAACGTGCTCCTTCATGATTCAGTTCTATTTCATGCCCAGTAAGAGCAAGATGTAAGAAAGGGCTTGGCTGGTTTTGTCCAAGATCCTGTTTTGAAAAATCCTCTACTCAGTCAGTCATTACTTGGTCCTGCAAGTCCAAGTTCAACTGATGACCCATTTGAGATTCTGGTTCTTCTTCCAACATGACAGTTTTGTTAGGACCAAAGAGCTCAGCATTTTTTTTCTGTGACATAAACATATCGGAGCACCAAATAACAGCAGTTGTGTTTGGAAGGTTGTTCTCCACCTGTCTTGTTTTATTTATAGCTCTGCACACAAACATTCAGAATTTTTCAGGCCAGAAATACAACTAGTGAGTGTACACTTTAAACTGTAGTGTTTTGGTATGGGAAGAGGAAGACCTTACTTCTGATCTCTTCCCTCAGATTCTTTTGTGTATTTTAAGTCACAAAGCCACTGAGAAAAAACAACCACCCACGAAACCCATAAATAGTAGTGGGAGCAGAAGTTTACCCCAGGAGACCTCCACGTTCACATGAATGCCAGAACCACTAGGCAATGGAAGACTGTTTACTCACACACCCACTTCTCTCCCAGAGTTTGTGCACAGCTGAAACTGGAATGGTAATTGCAGAAGCAAAAAGTCTTCATTTCAGGAAAAAAACACAGTTAATTTTCAGCTACACTATAAATAGTTAATAAGACAAATAACTAAGTGCATTTGGTTTTTTTCCAATGCTGAATAAAACCAAGGAGAAATATGTCTTGGGAAAAATCTCTGAGCAGAAAGAGATAAAAGTATTAGGATGTCTGTATGTCACAGTCAATTAGAAGGTTACCTTCTTATCATTACTGCTTATCATAACTGAAGGAAATGGGCCCTCCTGATTGGCAGAAATTAGTTAAACCAGCTTAGACTAGATTCAAGTGCCATCTGTTCACTGCTCTAGACATACAAATTATGAAGCCTGTATTAATGACTTGAGAGAAAGTACTAAATGGTTCAACATATTTCAATTTTGATGGAAAGGTTCAGTTCTGAATCTGAAAAAAGCTATTCTGTTCGTAATGTATCCTAGCCCTTATAATTCCTCCTCCATGTGTTGTGGTTTTTTTTCTTTATATTGTCAATAAATGGAGTCAATAAGCATAAAAATGATGGTGTAGAAAATTTTCGGTTGCTAAAGAAGTGCCCCCTTACATTGGTAGGGGATTGGTATAGCCCATGAGAGCCTCAAGGTGCAAAGTCTTGCTAATCTCATGGAGAGGTATATTTCTAGAGGCTGACCCATCTCCAGCATACAAATAAGTAGGATAGAACTGGAATCATAGAATCATAAAATGGCCTGGATTGGAAGGGGCTTTATAGATCATCTAGTTGCAATCCTCTTGCCATGGACAGGGACAACTTCCATTAGACCAGGTTACTCAAAGCCACATCCAGCCTGATCTTGAATGCTTCCAGGAATGGGACATAGACAGCTCCTCTGGGCAACCTGTGCCAGTGCCCCACCACTCTCACGGTAAAGAATTTCTTCCTAATATCTAATCTAAACCTACACTCTTTCAGTAGGTTTGTCCTGTCACTACATGCTCTCATAACAAATCTGTCTCCATCTTTCTTGCAGGCTCCCTTCAGGAACAGAAAGGCTGCAATTAGGTCATTCTCAATTTTTTAAGCTGAACAATCCCAATTCTCTTAGCCTTTTCTTGCAGGAGAGATGTTTCATTCCTCCAATCCATTTGGTGGCCCTCTTCTGGACTTGCTCCAACAGGTCCCTGTCCTCCCTGTGCTGGGACCCCAGCTCTGGATGCAGAGCTCCTGGTGGGTCTCACCAGAGCAGAGCAGAGCAGAGGGGCAGAATCCCCTCCCTCCCCTGCTGCCCACGGGGCTCTGGATGCAGCCCAGGACACGTTTGGCTCTCTCCACCCTCTCACCCACCAGCACCCCCAAGTTCTTCTCCCCAGGGATGCTCTCAAATCTATTAATCCCTCAGCCAGGAGTTACCCTAATGTAGGTGAAGCACATTGCTCTTGGTCAACCCCAAGAGATTTCCATGGGCGCACTTATCAAGGGTTTTTTTTCTCATAATAAGTAAACATTCTTGTAAAAATTATTTGTCTTAAAATGTAGAGTTCTTCTGAGCAGTATGGCATGCTATTGTGGGCAGGAATTTAAAACTGCTTTTAAAAACTGTTACTACAAAAATTATGCTGTTTCCTGTCCCTTTCTGCAGAGGCTCAGTACACTGATGAATCACTGATGAAGCATACTGGACATATGGTGTTTGTGAAAAGAAGACTGAAATGGTATATTACCTTGTCTAGGAAAAGAGAAATCCTTACTGTGATTCCAATATCACCTTAGCTGAATAATTTTCCTTGTGTACAAAAATGGTAAATTTATTCACTCAAACCCATGGAACAAAACAACCATTGTTTTCCCAATTTCAGTCTTAAATCACTACAGAATGTTCTTTAAAAAATGTTGCCATGTTGTGAATAAATAATGCTTAAAAAGAAGTAAAAGAAAATATGATAAAAGTGTATTTCAGGATTAGCTAATAAGAGTTTTGATTTAGATAGACCATGTTGGTGCTGATTGTAAATTGAGTATGTTGTGTAGTTCAAAATGAAAAAAAAGTGTATTAAAAGTGTTCCTTTTGTATTCTGTTTGTAAATGGTAAAATCTGTAAATAAATTGATTTTTCTGGTGTATGTTTGTTATTCATAATTATATGCCAAAAAATGCCTGCATAATTATTGACCCTGAATAGATTCATAAATGGCTTTATGCTGGTGCTCAATATTTCACACAGGCTGTGACTCAATGTTTTGAACTGCTGTCTTGCTCGGAATGAGCCTGACAGCTCCAGAGCCCTGTCACTACAGAGGTCAGGAAGATTGCTGCAGCTGAAGAAAAGATCAAACATTTTAAAAAAAATACTCTTTTCATCTCCATCACAAATACTCATAAACAGCAAGGACACCACATTTTTAATAAAGAAAAAGATTAATATTCTTGGTATCTGAGCTCCTTTCTACATTTGCTCTTTTAAAATCCTAGATATCCCCTCTGCTTCCCTTCAGTGATTGTATTCCTGTCATTCATTTTATGTCATTTAGCTTAGCTCTTAATACATTAATTTACTCCATTAAACTTGTTTCTGCTTTGCCAAGTTTCTTGAGACATGACTAACTACTAACCTGTATAGGGATGGAGCTTTACCATTTCTGAGGATCCACTATAATGGATAACAATATTAAGATGGTGACATAGAGCACAACAAAATTTTAAAAAAGTTTATTCGAATGAATATTGATTAATAAACAAGACGACAGTCTATAAAGGTGAGTTTCTGACATTTAGAAGGTAGGAAATGATAAATATAATAATGTGAATAAGACTAGATCTCTTGCTTTGCAGTATGAAGGTAATTCAATAAAATTTTCTTAAGAAATATTACACTTTTTTTTTTAATAAAATTTCACCTATTTTGATGAAAACCAAAACTCTCAATGGAAGTACAAATACAGAAAATTTCAGTCCTCTATTTCTAGTAAACAGGTTCTTTGTTGGAATATTTGCACTGTGTTGGATAATTTTTAGTAATTTTTAACATATTATCAATTATATGAAATATTCAAACAATGGATTAAAGAATTACAGAATGGTTTCTTTAAGGCTCTTGGGCCTCGCTTAAGACATTCCGAGTAGTCTTTAGTGTTTCCCATCATTATGTACACATACAGACTTCAAGGCTTAAAAATGGCAGTTTTAAGGCAAATAATACCATAGTAAGAACTTATTGGAGAACTAAATGTAAACATAAGAGGCTGTAGTTCATCTAGAAAATAAAAAAAAATCAATAAATTTCGCACATCCATTTATGATGTTTATTGAAAACATAAGAAATGATAAAGACTGTCATATTTTAAACAAGAAATACAATTAAACAATTTAATCTTTAAAACTCCTTTTTTTTTTTTTCCAGGGGTGGCGTAGGGGGCTAGGGGGCATCAGAGGGAGCTGTTTGTTTTTTGATTTGGCTTTGGTTTTGTTTTTTTGTTCTTCTTTCCCCCTCCCCCCAATCCTCCTCCAGATCTGGCAGATATTCAGGAAAGAGAAGATTGTTTAGATTCTTTAAACCCTTTTAGAGATTGTAGATTACTTCTTGAATTTCAGTTGGAGAGCCTGCTTGTTATGTAGAGCCATTAAGGTGTTCCTCATCCATCTGCTGATGGGGGAAGAATGTTGTTCATTAGGCCTCTGATTAATTTACCACAGGTGTCCAGAGCCACAATGCTCTTAAGGCATGGGCAAATGGGACATCATTCCCTCCCATTCCTGAGCACAGCTGTGCCAGTCCTGGGGACAATGCAGCTCTTCATTAGCGCCTTGTGCAGGAGCCATAGATCTTTTGGCCACATAACCTATTTAGATCTCCTTATAAGTGCAATAAGAAAGTATCTAATCAATGTGAATGTGTGTTTTCTATATGGAAGCTTCCTGGGTGACTCATAAGGCCTTTGAAAGGTAGCATAAGTGGTCAAGGAGTCAAAGTACCTTATATTATTGAAAATTTTAATGTGCTCATCAATAAATAGGACTGAAAGATGGCTCTCAGCTCACTCAACTCTCACCACAAGAGGAATTATCACAAGTGTACTAGTCAGAATTGAAGACGTACTCATTTCTTCTTGGCTGAAATTCAACTTATAAACAAAGAGTTGCTCCAGTCGGTTCCCCTGTCAGAAGGTAAAAGTGAACTCAAATTGTTCATCTCATAGTTTGAAAAAAAAGGTAGAATAACTACTTAACTCCACTAGACAAAATTTCTGTAGAGATTCCCCCAGAGAATTTTTCTTTCTGGAAGTGGTGTTAGAATTCACTTTTGAATTTATGCCAAAATAAAAATAGTGACCAGAAAGAATGTCAGAGACCTTCATAGGAACTGTAGAGCATGGACCTCCAAAAAATGTGTAACTGCACTGGGAAATTTGCCTGCCAAAATTTCTGCCTATTTTCATCAAGAGCAGTCTATAAAACATGGTCCAAAAAACCCTGTATTATATGAGAATACAGAAATTTCCTTTTTTCAGACATTGTGGAAAATGGATCTAGCAACATTTCAAGTTCTTTTCAAGGGATTAAAAAAAAAAAGGTAAAAAAATTAGTCACTTCCTTGTTTAGTGTTCCAAGCTACTAATAGAGAATATTACAGATTGTCTCATCTAGAAGAGAATTTGCTTCACTTTCCTGGACATATTTCATTTGTGTCAACAGCATACTAATATTTCAAAATTTTAATTCTCCAAGATACATGCTAAAATACAATGTTACTTTTTACAGTTACATAATTCAAATATATTTGAAAATACGATAGAGCACTATAAAATATAATCCTAGATCAAATCAGGTGAAAGGAGTTATTTTCAGTTGGGATTTTCTTGTCCTGTTGCACTGGATAATAGTAGAAATCAGTTCACAATAATTAAATTTCTGTCTTTGTGCTGACTTAAACCTTGAAAATGTATAAAACAAATTTTTAACTGGAAAAATCTAATTAATTAATTTTGTGCAATATAAAGGCGATTTACTACAGTATACTGAGGATCTTGAACAAAGCATGGAGAATACAAAGACTATTCTACCTTTTGAGTTTACAAACATAACCTAGGACATTCTCAGACTGAGAACTATTCCAATTAATTTACTCAATATTAAGCAATCTCACAGCTCATGAATTAAATCAATTAGTTTAGTGAAACCAGAATTGCATCTAAATGATGGGGTAAACACTCTCAAAACTTTTAAGCAAAAATACTTTAGAAATTAAACTATTATTTTAATTTTACTGCTATAAACAAACAGTATTTGCATATATCTGAATTTTGAGTATATGCAGTTAAAACATCCACATTTACAGCACTGAAACATAGAGAAAAGAATTCTGAAATATTTTACAATGAGAGTGGTGAAACACTGTGCTGGGGTCATTGGAGAACTGATAGATCACATCCCAAGAAATTTTTAAAGTCAGTTTGGACAGGACTTGTAACAACATGATCTAGTCGAATGTCACTGTGCATTGCAGAGGGAGTTGAAACTAGATGACAATTAAAAATCCTGTCCAACCCAATCTGTTCTGTGATTTTGTGATTTAAAATCTACAGAGAAAAGTTTTCTGAGCCAAAAAAAGGAGAAATGGAATTCCCATGTTACTGCCATATATTGACACACGACAACCTCTAATAGAGTCCTAAATGGATTTCAATTTGCTTTAAAGAATCCTTGGGTCTTTTGGATACTTTTTTTTCCCCTTAATCTTTCCTTTCTTCTTCAGCCTCTATGTGGCCAAAGTACATACAAAAAAATATTTAGGTAAAGATAATTAGGATGGGGATGACATTACATTTGTGAAGACAGTAAAGGTATAAAATTTAGTAGTGTCTTTCTCCAGGTTAAAAATTACAAAAGGCTTTCAAATCCATGTGTTTCTCTTACAAAACAGGACATAATTGAGACAATTTACACCAGTCCTGCATTTTCTGCTGGGTCCTCCAGAAAGAATCTGAAGTAACTACAGGACCCAGAGTTGTTTTTTTTTTTAACTCTAAAGTCCAGGTGAAAAAACAAAATATGCTAAACAAAAGGACAGTGTTTTGAAAGATATGGATGCACTGATACTCATTGTTGCGGCTGTTCAGAGGAACAGAAGGCAAATTTGGCTATGTAGGTTCCAGCAGTACCCAGCCAAGAAGCTCAATATCACATGCCAGCACTGTGATGTCTTTCGGACAAACTGCATTTTTTGGGGCAAAAATCTCTTCCACATTCTAGCTAAATTACATGTTTACCAGAGTTTCCGGGTTTAAATAGTTTAAACCCAGCTCAAACACAAAGCCATCTGGAGAATTTCAATCTGAAATGGTGGAAAGTAAAAAGAAAATACAGTTATAAGATGTTGACTATGATTTGCAAATCTTAGTGATTTTGTCCTTAAATTTCTGTATCACACCACAGTCCAAGCAAGAGGGGAAGATTGAAAAAGACAGTCAGTCTCTTTTCATTTCCATTGGATTCCTTCTCTACTATTTCAGGCTGCTGGTAGTTCATGTTTTATCTGTAAAAACTGAAGTAGAAAAAATAGTAACTAACAATTCTAACAAAATAAATGCATACACTTACATATTTTAAGTGTCCTCTAGCAATCATAAACTGTATTTAAAGATTAGTAGCATATTGAAATATCAAAAATTAGTATGAAACAATTAAAATGTTCAGACATAACAGTATATCTGAGAACATCCTTCTTCAATTTGGGCTGATCATGAAGGTCATCTTTTTTTTTTTTTGCCTATGTTTTTGGTGACATAATTTTGTTGCATCTTTTAATCGTCATAAAAATATTGTCTATTATAACAGATATTTTTAACTGTTTTCACTGTTTGACAGTTTTGACAGACATTATTGATTTGGTCGGCAACTGTGGCTAACCAGAAGGGGACAATGTGACAGTTTTATGTAACAAAAGGCACAGTGTCATGTCAACTGAACTAAATGTTGTACAAAGTGACAGCAGGACAAAAATGCCTTTCAGACTTAATTTTCTGCTTCATTTTTTCTACCATCAATACATAAGGCAGTGCAGTAGGTGACACAAATTAGCAGGATAGAGCAAAAGGTCTATCCCTGTTTCTGTTGCTATACTTGACTTCCTTCCACTAAGGTAATCTCCAATTATTTTAAACGTGAAAGAAAAAGAAGAGCAGCTTATAGTAATCAATCTACCCGTTTAGGAGAAGATATATCCCTTATCAGGATTCTTTACATGTTTCTCCTAGGTGGCTTTTTGGAAAAAGATGAAAGAAAAAAGTCCCCCATCTGCTAGGTCATGCCTACAAGACACATTCTGTCAAGTCTTAAAAGCAACAAGACCTTTGCCTGTGGGATACCTATAATTATTATGTGGAGCAGCCCTGCGCCTGCTGTAGCTCATTGTTCTGCTAACACAACCCGAATGAGAACAGTGGCTCCAGGCTGTGAGTTGATAAAGTGCAACTTTTCGATTTTGCTCTTCTATGGCTGCAGCATTGTGCAGAGCCTGTGAGTGACATCTTTGGCCTTCCTTTGGGCTGAGCAGATTGAATCTGTCACGCTGAGTTAAACAATGACTAGGGGACGCAACCTTAGCAGGGCCTGTCATTTTTTCCCACTAATTCAATCTACATTTAATCAATGAAAGTAATTTCTTGTTTGTTTAAGTCTCATATCCAATGGATCTAGAGGATCCTGAAGTACTGCACCTCCACCCTGACCTTCTCTCCTGTTAGAACTTGGACTAGTATATCAAGAATGGAATTAGTGAAAATTGTACATTTCAAGGCTGTCATGTTGCTCACTATATATTTAGTCTCCTTTTGTGTTTATATATAGAATCTGAGTGTCATTTTCCAGTTCAGTTTTCTCAGAGATTTGGTGCAAAAGAAACTGGCTGAAGCTACACCCCCAAGAGCAACAGCAATGGACTGTTAAGAAATACAATACACTCTCTTACAGGAGTGCTTAGTGGTTGTCCACACGTGTGTCTCATATGTAAAGATCCTAACAGAAGGATATTTCTTTCTAGGTACAGGCTATCACTATTATTGAAAGTAACCAGTAGTGACTTATGCAAGTTCAAGGACTTTATTGATCGGTTTAGCTGGTCTTAATCAAAATCTGTCTTCTTTTCCACTCATAGTGATTAAATAAGTCTAAGAGAGCCTGACATCAAGTCTTTGACTTTTTATTGGTTTACAGTAAGTGCTGTGCTCAGCACTTCAGTAGCCAGCAATTGCCAGGCAGGAAGTTAAAAACTCAAGAAAAGTTTCAAAAGAGAAAAAATTCTAAATGTATACAAGAAATTAAATATATCAAAGAGAAGGAAGAGATCAAGTACAGTTTTTCATGCTTTCTGAATGTTTTAGGTTTTTCTTTAATAAACACTACATTTTTTAACAAAATGAGGGAAATCAGTAGTTGTCTAATCATAAATATGAGGAGAAAAATAAAAAAGCTGTCTTATTGAGTTATATTCAATATTTTAGCCCAATTTTGCTTGGCTAATCTTGGAAAAATTGTGGAGAGAAAAAAAAAAGCAAAAGAAAAGATTCAACTATGACTTTCAGACAGAAAGTATTTTGTCTTTTAAAAAAGACATATATTTATAAATATACTTACATAGAAAGATACCTCGAATAATTGAATGTGTTTTTCTAAAGGCATGAGCAAAAATTGAAAATATGATCTCTACCTTATTATTCTCCTTGAGAATACTTGAGGTCAGAAGGGGAACTCAAGGATCATATGGTCCAATCTATCTTCGCAAAAGCATGGTCTCGACAAGATGGCCCAGCACCTTGTTCCCATGAATCTTTCAAGCGTTCAGCATTGGGGAAACCACCACTTCCCTGGGGAGATTGTTGCAACAGCTTATTGTTCTCATTGTGGAAAATTTTCCTCTTGTTTCCAATTAGACTCTCACCAGGAGTAGCTAGTGCCCGTTAGGCTTTTTTTTTTAATGCAACTCTATGTGAAAAGATCTGTCTGCAGGGTGAATTTCCTTTCCAAAGTGCTCACTTCCCCACTGAGTCTGGTATCATCAGCAAACTTTTATCAGGGTTCATCAGGATCCCACTACAGATCACTTACGAAGAAATCAAACAGTGCTGGGCTCAAAGCTGATCCCTGGGGACCCACTTCTGACAGGCTGTAATTGCAAAAAGGATCAAGGCACCTCCACCCTGAGTGCTGCCTGACAGCCAGTTCCCCACCCACTGCATGGACCACTTCACTGCACTGTAACACACCAGTCGTTCTGGGAGCAGACTTTGACAAAGCATATCAAAACCCTGGTACACCATGTCCACTGCTCATCCCATGTTCAGTTTATCAGGTTATTCTGTCATGGAAGGCAAACAGGTTTGTTATTCACAATTTGCTCTTGATGATTTCATGCTGGCTTTTCCCAGTCACATGCTTCATCTGACTTGTGAAAGTCCCCAAGAGGATTCATTCTATAACTTTCTCAGGGACTGAAGTAAGACTGTAATTTTCTGGATTCTCTTGTTGATCGGGATGACATTAGCCTTCTTCCATTTTTCTGATATATCTCTCAATCTCCTTGACATCTCTAAGATTATGGAGAGTAGCCCTGCCATACATTGAAGTCAGTTCTCTTAACACTCTCTGGTGGATAGTTTCAGGGTTCACGGATTTGTAGCCAAAATCTTTTGGACCTTTTCTCCTGGAAGGCAGTGTCCCTCTTGCGACTCCCTGTCAAGCCAGCAGATGCACATCTCAGTACCCTATAGCAGAGTCCTGTAACTATGTACCCTGTAACTACCTGCTCTTGTTCTATTTGGTGGAATACTCTGTTTCTGGTACAGTTTCTCCTTGCAGACCTTGCTCATGGGCTAAAGCTTCTTATCTGGTCTTGATTGTAAAAAAACAAAGGGTGGAAATTGAAGCAGAATCTTGTTTGTGTGGGTCATAAATTGTACTCTTGGTGGTGTCCCTCATAGGAACACGGTTCTAAAACCATTTGTCTATCCCAATCTTGGCCCTTCTTATTGCACACAGCCTTTTAGCTGTTTCCTCCAGTTCAGATGGCTGATGCAACAAATATGTACATATTTTTTGCAGGTACTTGCCTTTTCTCTAGGACAAGGATCTGTGCATTTATTATGACCTACTGACTCTACTGTTTTTCCTTCCTTATCTACTCCATCTGAGTGTAAGCATAAGATGTGGCTTTCTCTGTAGAAACACTGGTTTTAGCTCTGAGCTGAGTCACCATCCTCACAGGGAGCTAGAGCATTTCCCTCATTTGTGGCACTATAGGCAGTGTGCAGGGTTTTTCTTGCACACCTTCCTGCACAAACCATTGCATCCTCTTGATTCCTGTTTGTCCTGCCTGGACTCAACTCTACGCAGGGGCAATTGCTCCTGGCAAGCCCAAGTGACATCAGCCTCCCTTGCTAGAACTGCCAGCTTCAGCTGGGGCTCTGTGGTTTCTGCTGGGTTTCCCTGACTCTAGGAACACTGCTTTACCCCTGGATCTAGTACCCCGTTATAGACCTTACTGCTGCCACCTCTATGTACCTCAAGACCGAGTCTTTGTTTAATGCAAAAAGATCACAGAATAATAGAACGTGCTGAGTTGGAAGAGACCACAGAGATTGTTGAGTCCAACTCTTGGCCCCGCACATCCCCAAGAATCACACCATGTGCCCAAGAACACTGACCAAACTCTTGAAATCTTTCAGGCTCCCTGAGGAGCCTGTTGCAGGGCCCAATCTCTGGGCAAAGAATCCTTTTGTAATAGCGAACCTAATCTCACCCTGACACAGCTTTTGTCCACTCCCTCAGGTTCTGTCACTGGTCACACAGAGAGGACATCAGTGCCTGCCCCTCCTCTTACCCTCCCAAGGAAGTTGTAACTGCAGTGAGGTCTCCCCTTAGTCGCTTCTCTTCCAGGCTGCACAGACCAAATTACNTCCCTGATGTCCCCAGGACACGCTTGGCCCTCCTGGCTGTCAGGGCACTGCTGGCTCATGTTCAACTTGCCATGGCCCAGGAGCCCAGGGCCCTTTCCCTGGCACTGCTCTGCAGCCTCTCATTGCCCAGTCTGTCTGTACATCCAGGGCTGCCCCAGCCCAGGTGCAGAATCAAAGACCACAGGGCAGAGGATGGAACCCTGCAGAACCCCACTTGTGACAGGTCACAGGTTCCCCAGTCTGATGTCACGCCCATTCACTTTAACTTTTTGTGCCTGATCTCTGGGCCAGTTGTTCCTGTGGTAAAACCACAGGTAATGTTTATCCAGGTGTGTACTGGAAGGATAGAAAGAAGGATACTGTGAGAGACAGTAACAAAAATTTGCTGAAATCCAAAAAGATCATATCAACTGTCTTCCCTTGATCAAGTAGGTGGGTTACCTTGTGATAAAAGCAAGTAAGATTTGATAAGAAGGACTTTTTCTGTCATGAAGCTGTGCTGGTTGTGACCAAGGGCTGCTTTGTCTTTCAAATTTTTTTTGATCCCCACCCACAATATTCTCCACATTTACCAGGCACTGAAGTAAGACTGACACACCTGAGGTTTCTGTGGTTCTCTTTTTTTGCTTTTCTTGGAAATCAGGAAAATGTTCACCACCTTTCAGTCATCTAGGACCTTTCCAGTTTCCCAAGACTGCTCAAAAATCATTGAGAGAGGTTTTGCATTACATCAGCCAGTTCTTTGAGGATTCTCAGATGAATCCTGTCAGGCTCCATAGATTTATAGGGATCCAGCTGCAACAACTCATACTGCACACTTGAGGGTCAATTGGGAGTTGATCTCGCACAGCCATGGTCCTCCAGCTCCGGGCATTGAGACCCCCTTGTTCCACTTGTTCCATCATCTGTGCTGAAGACAAAGGCAAAGAATGTGTTAAACACCTCTGCCTTGTCCATGTCCCTGTTTGTGAGGTGACCATCCTCATCCTCTAATCGGCTGATGTTATTTTTACATTACCTATTGCCATTAATATATTTGAAAAAAGTATTTTTATTGTCCCTCACATTTTGGGCCGGGTGCAGCTTTGGTTGCATGAATTTTCTCCCTACAGTGACAAGCAGCATTTCTGTGTTCTTCCCATGCCACCCAATCTTGCTTCCACTGGACATACATATTCTGTTTTTGCCTTATTTCCAGGAGAAAATTCCTGTTCAGACAAGCAGCCTTCTGCCTCACCTGCTTGACTTGTGATATTTGGATACCAGAATAGCCTTCAAAGAACCTTTTTAGTATTCCAGACCTGCCTCGCTTTGGGTGTCAAGGAATCTTGCTTTATTCCTGCTTATTTATGTTAATAGGGAATGTGTAGGAAGATCTTCCTTTAGAACTTTGAAGCTGAGCAACTGGCAGCAAAACATATTTCCCAAAATAATGATCAATTCTTCTTTAAATAATACTAAATCCCACACATAGAGCCAGACTGTCAGTGCATCATGCCAAAATAAGAATCAAAGAGGCAAAATTTTCTGGCCACACCAAATAGATCTTCTTGGAGCATGGGAAGCCCCACTCACAGCCAAAGGGTAAGGGAAGACTTGTGCAGTGTTAAGGGCATCAGGTCTTTGTCAGCAGAAGCTCAGCCACACAAAATGGCAAGCTCACTCAGCAAGACTCCATGCTGGGGGAGTACATACAGTAATGGCTTGGGGTCCTAATGTAATCTATCTCTACTTGGCTTGCCAGCATGGAGTCAGGGTATAATAGCATTAGTAAGAATATATGACAGAAATAAAATAATATGATTTTATTCCAAGATAAATGAAGGGATTGTGTGGCAGAGAGGTTTCAAAACAAAGTTCATTTGATTTTGGAAAGCAGTAACAATACAGCACATCACTGCATTTGGTTTACCAGGTGCAGGCATTTGACATTCAAAAGACACAAGATACTCAAAAAATGCCAGACAAATTAAAATTAATTTGAGAAAAACTAACATGGCTAATTATTTTTATGTTTTAAAATTTAACAGTAATAATGCATACACATAGTTCAAACACCTTATTATGAATAGCTGAGTATAGCATGAAAACTACTCAGAACTAGCAGAGATTTTAAAAATCCTTCCACTTATCAACAGACCTAGATCATAAAATATGGACACTTATTCCTATCATCTAACCAACTACTTTTGGAAGTGGCTCTAAAATTTTTCACCCCTGTTAATAATACGATATTATTTTTTTTCTAAATAATTTGTCATTTTAATTACTTTTCAAGCATGTCCATACACTCTTATATGGGAAATGTACATACAGGCTTGTGAACAGGAGCCTGGAGAGCAATTCCCCAGAAAGTGATATGTGACTTCTGGGCAATGGCAAGCTGAATACAAGTCAGCAGTGTCCTGGCAGGAGTGGCTGAGGTCACTTGGTCTGTTCAGCCAGAAGAGGAAACTGAGGGAAAACCTCATCGCAGTCTAAATCTTCTTCATGGGGGAAAGTGGAGGGGCAGGAACTGATCTCTCAGGTGACCAGTGGAAGGACCCAAAAGAGTGGCCTGAAGCTGTCGGGGAAGGTTTAGGTTGGATATTAGGAAAATGTTGTTCACACAGAGGGAGGTTGAGAACTGGAACAGGCTCCCCAGGGAAGCAGCCATGGTAGCAAGCGTGTCTGATTAAAAAAAAATATTTGGATGATTCTCTCAGGCACATGGTATATTTCTTAGGGTTGTCATGTGCCGGGCCAGCTTTGAAGATCCCTGTGGGTCTCTTTCAGATCAGGGTACTCTATGATTCCATGATTTCAATCAGAGTGTGATTCAGGTGAGTTAAAGGTGTTTGGATTTACTTGAGCTGCTTCTCTCCTAAAAATCCCAGCAATGAAAGAGCAGGACCACAGCCCAACTCCACGATGCTTCACATCAAAGAAGACAAACATGTCAGTCAGCCTGTAAGAACTTGATTGAATAATTTTAAGGACACCTATAATGTTCAGCATGGGTGTAAATATTTGGCTGACTAGTGCCTACATTGATGAGCAAGCTCCACAGCAATTTTCCTGTGGCCTGACCTGCCCTGCAAATTACAGAAATATGTTCTCATCTTGTTGGCAACTTTTTCCTGTCACTGGAGGGGGATAAGCTGGATGTGCAGGATGATATACTGAAGCAAGCTACCGAATATGAAATTTGGAACAGGATCCAAATCATGTTTTCAGAATGGATTTATTTGGGGCTTGTTTCAAGACCATCTCTCTGCAAATGCTTCCTTCCTTCTCACATTTTTATCAGATCCGTTTGAAGTTAAAATTATAGCCATACATTATAAATGAACGCAAACTCAAATAATGATAATGAAACTGAAGTGATAAATTATTAAATAAAGTCCTGTCTTTAAACTCCTAATTTATTTTTGTCAAAAAGAGTAACAGAAAAGAAGTCCCAGAAAAAAACTCCAAACATTCGGAAAGAAAGTGAAAATAAATTGTTAAATTGAGCTGTGCATCATAAGGAGCAAGAAATTTCTATGTTTGTTTCAAACCCATTTTTACCTCAGTATTTCCAGACAGTGCTTGCTAATGCAGAAGATTCACAATCCTCCTGTTTTCTCCTCTCCTAACAGATGCCTCTGCAGAACTTGCATGAGACCATTTGAGGAGCCAAGGAAAATAAAGCAGATGGGCACAGACAAATCACATAAGGAGAGGTAGCACCTTTGGCTTTTTTATTTTAATAGTTTTCAAATGCCTAGCACAGTGAAGTGCTTAATAACATGATTAACAAAAGCAGTAGGAATATAGTATCCCAAGGAGAGAGTGGGTTGGAGAGGAGACAGCCAAATTTAGTACATGCCTTTAGAAAATTCCCACTGATGGGTTTGAAATACAATCGTTAGAAAAGAGAAGGAGAGATACTAGAGTGGGGAAATAGAAACAAACAAACAAACCAACAAACAAACAGGCTGAAGTGAGAACAAGGCCAAGTGCCTAGACGGAGGGAGGAAACTCAGAGTCCTCCCAGAACATTCCCAGAAGTCTCATTCCTGATTTGCACAGTGTAGGAGAATAACTATTCTCTCTTGGTCACCCCAGGTGAGATATAAGTGAAACAGAAAAGTGGTCTTGATAGTTTGTACCTTTTGCAGCTAAAAGAAAAAGTGAATTTTAAAGCCTTTCATAGTTATTTCAGATGTATATTTATTTCAGTTTTTTCATAAAAGCTGTGTTGAAATTCTGGTACTAATTAAAATTTTTTGAAGTGCTATAACCATCAAGATGGAAGATCATATTCCTAAATATAAGAAATCCAACCAATAAAAAAGGGAAGTAAAGATCAGCTTGACTCCTCACAGATATTGTCAGACAAATATCTTTTCCATGTTATTCTGGTATATGTGCATGGAAGTCTGAGAAGGAAATCAGCCGTATTTCTCAATAAATGTGTATAAATATATAACACAAATAAATATAAATACAATCTGTACTGATTGTGCAGTGTCAGTTCTAGAACAGCTGGTTTCCTTTTCTTTCAACCAGACACTAAAACTCTACTGGATATATCATGATTATAAAAGCCATTATGAACAATTTCTGCCCATGATGCAAAATCATGATAATAATCACATTCTTTATTTGCTTTGAAGGTGTGAAAGACTGATCCTTAGTAGGAAGCTAACTACTGCTGGTTTCAGCTGGAGTAGAGTTAATTTCTTTCATAGGGGCTGGCATGGGACTGAACACAGGGTTGATAATATAGAGATGTTTTTGTTATTGCTTAGCAGGGCTTACCACAGAGGCAAGGCTTTTTCTGAGGGCAAACACAGCCAGGACAGATGATCCCAGCTGATCAAAGGGATATTCCAGATCATATTACATCATGGGCAGTATATAAATGGGGAGAATGAAGGAACTTTTGTAGTGTTGAAATTTATCTTTTCAAGTAACTTTTCCTGTGATGGGCCCTTGCTCTCCTGGACATGGCTGAACCCTACCTGCCCCTGGGAAGTCGTGACTTAATTCCTTGATTTGGAATGTGCAAAGCAATGCTTTGTTTGTGTGTGCAGCTTTTGCTTTCCCAATGTCTTTATCTCAATCCATGATTTTCATAGCTTTTACCCTTCCAATTCTCTGCCTGATCCCTCTGATGTGGGAGCAAGCGAGTGGCTGTCTGGGGTTAAAACAACAACACTGTATCAGCTCAAAATGTTGATAGCTCTGATTATTGTCCTCATGAACAATAGATATTTAAAAGAATTACATTTAGCTTTTTCAAATATTAAAGACCACTTGAAACCAAGTGTGTGAACAAATTATAACATTTGAAAATAATTAGAAAATTATTTCAATGTCTCTGCTAGATATTAGTGGAGTGTTTCATCAGTAGCATTGTTTTTAGAGACCAAAAGATTATCTTTGAGACTTCTACTCCATGTACATATTGATGAATACTTGATTTGTAAAAGAGACATCAATTAATTATGGGTATGACTCTCTGAACCTGAGTATTTCACTAGGACAGCATTTAACCCTCTAGTTTTTTCTCTCTTCTCTGTCATCTTTAGGTAAAAGGGGCTCCAAAGGACAAAAAGTATAAGTGGCAGTTGATGTAAGAGGTGCTCTTCAGTATTGAGCACTGATGTACCTGGTGGGGAGAAGAGTGGAGGCTTCTAAGAGTGGTCTTACCACAGGTAATACCAGAAGTGCTGCTTCAAAACATTGTGAGTCTTTTGCTACTTCTCTGTCAGTCAGACAAAGGGGATGGTTCAATAAACAGGAGCGAAATATCTTATATGAAAAAAGACAAGCCCTCTGTAGTATTCCTCCTTGTGGAATCCAAACAAAATGGAGACATGGCAAAGAAGGGAATTGTTAAAAATAAGAAAGAATAAACCTTGGCTCCTTGTTCTACTTTTGTTGTGGGGTTGGTTTTTTGTTGGGTTTT
>VWZU01013618.1:224420-234614 GCA_013397095.1 Sterrhoptilus dennistouni | reverse complement strand
TTGGGGTGGGTTTTTTTCCCTTTTCTTTTGTTTCTTTTTCTTGCCTTCCCATATACATTTCTTGTAGTGTGACCTCATGTACTTTCTGTTTAGCTTCCACTTCTGACTCTCTGTGCAGGGAGGTAGTCTGCTCAGTGTCAGAAAACAAAAGCATTCAAAGAATGTCACAGTTTCACTTCCACAGATGTTTGATATTCTGAAGGAATTATATTTTGATTTACATAATTAATGTCTAAAACACACATAATTTGAGCTGTGACCGGAGTATATCCTCATTCCAGTTTGGGGGTTTGCATTGCTTTATGATTCCAAAATTTTTCTGAACTGAAGCACCAAATCTTTTCAAAACTTTCCCCACCCAGCTCCATAAAGCATTATTTGATTGTACCTTCATTCATCATCCCAACCATTTATATCAAATCAGTCTCAGATTCTTTTCTATGGATTTACAGTATGTGTTTTGCCTTCTAACCAATTATATACTATGAACCAAACTTTATACTGGTGCAAAGAAATTTAGAAATACATTTGTTTAGAAAAGTGCCTGTGTAAACCAGAATACTTAGGAATACTTAGTTAAGTAAAGGATATGTTCTCAGAACAGGAATAAGTATCAAGGATAATTATTACTGCCAGGTGAAGCTGGAGAACTTGGTTTTAAAGAAGAAGATAGGAGGAAGAGGAAGAGAATTTTTACACATTAATTCCTTGGCACTTAGGAATTCTTGTGTGTTCCTCCATACTTACCTTATCTGTATCTATACTAACTTTAGATTCTACTTCAATTCCAGTATCACTCAGCACTCATCTCATTTGATATTTTTAATAATTAGACAGCATTCCTCTTGTTTAATCTTAGGCAACCCTCTGACTTCAAAACCATTCAGCTAAATGTCTACAATTTCAGGGCAAGAAAAGCATCCTAATTTGCCATTCTGTCAACTCTGCACTGTCCGCCTCCTCCATAATCTTCACACCAACCTTGATCTCTAAGATTTCACCACCACTTTTTTTTTATATTTCCAACTTTTCACAGAAAATCTGTTAAAGGGACTATTTTTATTCATTTTCTTTTAGCTTTAACTCCATGTCTGGATGCTTTGACTTCTATTTATACACCTCTAGGCCCAAACAGGTGAAGAATATTTCTGTACACCTTCACCAGTCTATTAAGACACACACACTTCCCTCTTTGCCCACCCCAGTGCCTTGTTTGATAAATGTGCTCAGAACAGCCATCATTGTTTTCTACTCTGCATTCACCTGGTAATATTTACCCCAACAAAGCCTATGTTGATTTATTTATCTGCCACAATTTTTCCTCCTCTTACTCACACAGGACACTGTAAGCGCAGCCCACTGTTCTGTGGAGCAAAATCCCTTCCACTGAGTTGTGAACATTTAATCAGCACAGATCATTGTGAGTAAGAAATAGGTAGCAGCCATTCAGTATATTCACAAATATTATTTTCATGTTGGACAAGTACTCACAAGCTAGAAAAGTGTTAATATGCTCAGAATTACTTAGCTGGTATATTAATTATAATTACATATATATATATATATATATATATATATATATGTTTCTGTGAAGGGGTTCCAGAGGTGAAATTAATTACTTTCTACAGGTCTCTCAAAATCTGCTAAAGAAATAACCAACAAAACTAATTCTTAGATGGACGGAGTTGAAAAAAGTTAATTTTACCAGAAAATAGTAAACCTTAGGAAACTATAATTTTTTCTAGCAATGTAAACCAGGTGATACAAACCTGAAAACTTGCCTTCATAACATAATAACATTTTTTAAAAAGAGGAATATTTAGAAGGAAAGAAATATCCTTTACATGTCTAAACAATATGCTTCACTTGCATAATTGGCTACTGCAATTAAAACATTAAATCTAGGAAGTGAAGGGGTTAGTTTTCAAAGCTAGAAGTTAAATATCATTAAAAAATCTTATAATATCATATATCTTCAGGCAAACCATGCAAACTACAAGAGTAAATATAAAAATATTTAAACACACAGAAAAGACAAAGAAAAAACAGAACATTAGACAGAAAAGTCAGATTTAGAAGAAATAAAAACTTCAGTATAGTACTTGATAAAAAATACTCAAAATAACAATTTCTCAATAAGAAGCACTATTTGAAAAGAAAGGACAAAGTTCTGCAAAGCTTAAAAAAGAAATAGACTAAATTCCCTTCAGAAGAAAAATATGCATTTTTCCCCAACTTATTTTGATAACCTTTAAAGCCAAGAAAATTACTTTAAACTTTCTCCATTTAATATAAAAAAATTAAGCCCTCTTTCCTGTTCCACTTTCTACTTGCAGCAATTTTATTATATTACTGCAATAATCAGCTGAGACCCATTAAGTGTTAGTTTGACCTGCTTCTCAAGTATCTAAGCAGATGCAGCTGGAACAAAAACAGATGGAAGGTGTAAATGAGAAGATTCAATTAACTTTTTTTTTTCCTTGTCATATAAGTTTCAAAAAGAAACTCCCCCAGGATTGAAAATGATCCTTTAATTTAAAAAATATATTTTTTGTCTATTCAAAATAAAAAATATTAATGTCACTGCATGTCCTTTGGTTCAGCCTGGGAAATTTGAGCACTAGCAGCATGATATGACTACAAGAACAATGAAATCAAGTTGAACCAAAAGTGAGAAATTGCCATATAACAACCAAAATGCAGAGCTTTATGCATTTTTAATTTATGAAAAAAAGAAAAAATAAAGTACAAGAATTTGCTGCAGAATCAGAAATTATTTAATTTTTTACTTTATCAAACATAATAAAAATTTATGTTTCATATATTAAGACAATCACAGACATAATAGACCTTAAAATCATTTTTTGTTTGACACAGAACTTCTTTCAGTGAAACACAGTAGAGGATGACTGCAGAGAAATATAAATAAATTACTTTATTTAAATATTAGCCTAAAGAGGCTATTCCAGCTTGATTTAAATGCAGACACTGCCTGAGATTCTGGTTTGCATCATAACACCCTATAATTTAAGACTTTTAAGAGTGTTTTATAATCAAGTTATAACCAGGTCTGTTAACAGTATCTTGCAGGTAGCCTGAAATAACATAATTACATTATATTGCAATACATTTCATAAACAGCATCCCCATCTGTAAAGTAAAAAAAGAAATTGCACCAAACCCACATTTATCACACCTCCATTTGTTACCTGCAGTGGCAAAGTTAGAGGTTTAAAGCTCAAGTTCATTTTTTAGTCACTAACAGAGATACTTTCAGAGGTTTTCCTTCTCTGAAAATCTTTATATTTTCCTTGCTTTGTGTTTTGGATGTCTATGCACATTCATAGCACTATAAAGTACATCTCTGAATTTTCCAAGGTAGTACCTTACTTGCAATGTGATAACTTGATTATTATTAGTAGTATTAGTATTATATATGATTAGATATAATAATGATGACTGTGATGATGATGATAATAATAATAAATGTCTGTTTCTTCTATTTTCATAGTTTATAGTTACTTGTTTTTTCAATGTAAATCACAGTTTGTAATAGGCACACATTTAAGACCTGCTGTATCAAAATCTAATGAATTAAATAAGGAGAACATCTGTTCAATGTGTCTGATCACATATATGAGAAAGACAGAAAATGGAGCTAAATAGTTGAGGATNGCCTAAAGAGGCTATTCCAGCTTGATTTAAATGCAGACACTGCCTGAGATTCTGGTTTGCATCATAACACCCTATAATTTAAGACTTTTAAGAGTGTTTTATAATCAAGTTATAACCAGGTCTGTTAACAGTATCTTGCAGGTAGCCTGAAATAACATAATTACATTATATTGCAATACATTTCATAAACAGCATCCCCATCTGTAAAGTAAAAAAAGAAATTGCACCAAACCCACATTTATCACACCTCCATTTGTTACCTGCAGTGGCAAAGTTAGAGGTTTAAAGCTCAAGTTCATTTTTTAGTCACTAACAGAGATACTTTCAGAGGTTTTCCTTCTCTGAAAATCTTTATATTTTCCTTGCTTTGTGTTTTGGATGTCTATGCACATTCATAGCACTATAAAGTACATCTCTGAATTTTCCAAGGTAGTACCTTACTTGCAATGTGATAACTTGATTATTATTAGTAGTATTAGTATTATATATGATTAGATATAATAATGATGACTGTGATGATGATGATAATAATAATAAATGTCTGTTTCTTCTATTTTCATAGTTTATAGTTACTTGTTTTTTCAATGTAAATCACAGTTTGTAATAGGCACACATTTAAGACCTGCTGTATCAAAATCTAATGAATTAAATAAGGAGAACATCTGTTCAATGTGTCTGATCACATATATGAGAAAGACAGAAAATGGAGCTAAATAGTTGAGGATTTTCTATAAAATAAAACATCTCACCCTGGAGAGATTAAGAGGTCTGTCTGAAAATGTGTATCTGTATCACAGAAGGCATATTTTCAGAAACAGACCCCAACTGAAAATATCTTGTAAATCAGTTTTGAGGATGCAAGAGCAATAACTGACTTCAAAATCCAAATGCAAAGTAGTCAGTGGAAGAAGAAGGAGCTGAAGTAGTGCACTGGAAGAAAATGGAAGCTGTCTCCATCTTTCTGATCAATTCAATAAATTTATTCTAGGTAAATTTCTGGGCTGAGTTTGAGAACACAGAAAATATACTGGTGGGTGTCCATTTCAACAGTCTTCTCAGAATTTAAGTGTAAAACTGCTGCCTAATAGCATCACAACTCAGATATTTGCAAACACTCCTAGAACAAGTATTTAAGGTGAATAAGGTGCTCCTGTTCCCTAATCACCTTTGTAGCCCTCTATTGGACCTGCTCCAGAAGCTCCGCGTCTCCCTCTTGTCCTGAATAACCCAGAAGTGAACACAGTGCTCCAGGTCACCTGGCAGAACCTCCTGCCCCAGACCTGCTGGCCTAATGCATCCTAGGACATCGTTGTCTTTCTTGGCCACTTGTGTATCAAGTAGTGATGAAAGAAGCTCCTAAAACTCTTCTGGCTGAAAAGGGATATCAATAAAGGAGATCTAATTGTCTTTAAACGGGTAATTAAAGATGATCCAGCTTGATTCAAACATTGTTTCACAGATTCCTAGGAATAAAAAAGGAGATAGTCTGCTACTAGGGAGCTGTCTACAGTTTGAGCGTTTTTTTAATAAAACTTAACATACATAGAATTTCTAGCTTTAAAATTTGTATCTTTTAACTCAAAGTTCTTCATAATTAGAATACTTGCACTTCCAATGTTTCAGTTACTATGCTAATAATATATGATTGTCTTTTATTTTCCATGCTATGACAATGACTTAGTTTTACATTCTTTTTGCTCTCAAGGATGCATATATAAGAAAATCTTTTTTCACTAAATTCTTTCTAATAATTTGCCACCATGAAAACTCACTTCAGACAACTCTTCCTGTCCCTTGAAAATGTAGACATCTCTTCACCAAACATGGAAATTACTTTGTAAAGCACTGCAACTCTGCAACAAATCAGCAGAAGTATGTGGCAGTCTCCTTATCTGTTAACATAAACACCTACAAGTGAACTGGAGAGACAGACAAAATTGCAACTTTTTACATTTAAATGTGGCTGAGAATTAATAATGTCCTACAAAAGACAGTTGGTTGTCCATTATAAGCATAAGAGGTCTCTTTCGTAGTTTTGTTTTTCTCCATAGAAAAAGTATAGAGCACTTTCTGTTTACAAATAGTTTTGGACGAAGAAAAGTTAACATTGTTTTCTAATAAACAGTGCCGTTAACAAGAAAACAATGCTGAATTTTCAGAAAAGTTGCATCTTGAGTGAACAGGAGCAACTGAGTACGCAGTACCTGAACAGTAAATCAGTGAGTGAGATAGGGGAGATAAAGGAGTAATCAACTGCATGTCCCTAGTTCCTATATAAAATACATAATGCCATTCTTCTCCTGCTTTGTGCCTGGCAGTATGCTACACGGTGATTAGGAAAAAGCTTCATTGAACTCTTTCTCTCTTGTATACAAAAGAGATGGACTGTACACAATAATGCATGTCTAGACTGTCCCCTGAGAACAGCCCCCAAGGCCATCCTTACAACAAGATTTGCTGTTCAAATGGACAGTGAATGTGAAAGCAGAGTCCAGGAGTGCTGAGCGAGCGCTGAGGGAGCAGACTCCAGGCCACAGGGGAACCAACCTAGACAAGCTGCCTGCGGGCTGCCTGAAGACCTGGATGTATGGACAGCAGAGGCATGGCTCCCTGCTGGCAGACACCTACCTATGGCTGCAGAGCCCTATTACTGTCTGAAATATAATTATGGTGAATAAATACTCAGGGAATTTTAAATTATTTAGTTTAGCAAAGCGTATACCCAGGTGGGCATATGTAATTAGTTACATAAAAAAACCCCCTGCATTTAAAGAGATCATGTTGTCCACCTTCTAACAGGTTGCTCTGTAGATTTTGTTTCTTCCCAAATTTGGTTTCAAATGAATATACATTTGATTTAGTTACTTGTAAAACTCATGGCTTACTGATGGATAAAATTTTTTACTGTCAGTAACAACAGTGTTCCCTCTCTTTCAGCGCATGTCTTACGAAAGAAATGTACTGTTTATCATAGTGTGCTGAGGGTGCATGGAGACTGAGGTCTTCAAGGTGTCATAGAGAATGTGCATGGCATAGTACAGCACACTGAGAGCATTTGTGTTTTTGACAGGCAGAATCCTCACTTTATTGGTGAGGATAGTTAAACCCCTGTGAAAAATCATCACATGAAGTCACCAGACTAGAGGGAACAACACAACTTGTACATGAATAAAGTGTAGAGGAAAAGGGCAAGCTTGTTGAAAATTGAGAAGGTTGAAAATAGATGTCTTTCAATGCTGGTTGTCCCCTAGCTTCACTGCTGTGTTGGTGCTGCACATCTTAACCAAGTCATGAAGGGCTACTCCATAGGAAAGACAAACCTCAAAACCTCTCTTTGTTAAAGAAACTTTCCTGTCCAGCCATACAAGAGACTCCAGTACCTGAACTAGGACTGAGACTCCTTTGCATCTGGCAGCTCCAGTGACCTGATGGGTACCCCACTTGACTTCCTACACACACACCACTCACACCTTAGGCAAGGCTTCTTCACTGATTAAACCCCAAATTTCCCATAGCAGTCTCAGACATTAAGATACTTCAAATGGCTTAATGTATAAATAATGAAATAACTTGAGCTGGGTTCTTCCATGGAGGGAGCCTAAACAAAGGAGAACCCTGTCTCTTAATGACTTCTCAGCCTGAGAACAGGAGAGTCTGGCCTCACCAGCTCCTGCCAGTGTTGGTCCCCTGGCAGCAGGTCCCCGTGCCCTTTGCTCAGCAAAGGGTCAGCAGTTCAGGGCCTCTCACCTCAGGCTCCTGCCACCCAGAGCTCAGCCTGCAGCTCCACTGCAGCTGCACCCAGTGTTACATGCACTACATGTATTCCTTAACACCTTAACCAGCAAAGTCCTTTTATATTGTCTCCAGAGACAGAACTTGAATCTGTATTTGATGAGTAACATAACCACTGCCTCACAGATCTGTGGTTGTTAATGCAGTGACCTATACCTACTCCTATCTGAAAAAATACTAGAAAACTTTTTAGGTCAGTTTCACCATGTTTGGATGGGTCATTATCATCAAGAATTTCTATTTTCTTTATTTTAACACCTAACACTCACAAAATTTAAAAAATACAAGAGAAGCAAACTGTACTATTTCTGAAGCCAGTGAATACCTCAGGGTCTCTACCTACTACTTTAATGCATATGGATAGGCTTTTATAAACTGTCACATTCCAAAGTAATTTTGAGCTCTTCTAGTTACCTTTTTCTTCTTTGGTCTGGTAATTTCATTCTGAAAATTTTATTTGACTTTCTCTTCTTCCTTGTGTGTACAATCAACACTTCAAAATTATTTTAAAGTTCTTGTATCAAGCTCTTCTTTCCCTTCCTCTTCTCACTGTGCTTTAGGATCAATAACCCAGCAGTAAGTGCAGATATTATCTGTGATATCTTTGAAATATGACTGTCATTCATCATCTGAGGTGTTAGCATATATCCTACAATAACCATTATTTTTGCATTATGAAGGCAGTGATGGATCAATAGCAGGCTGCTATGGCAGCAGTAATGAAAGTTTCTTATTCATTGACTATTCACACTAATAGCAATATAATTAATGGCTCCAAGAAAATTTAGTCCTGTATTCACTTTTAGTTTATAGCATTGTGTATTCTAGTAGGTTAGAACATGGAAAGTGTAATAAGTATAGTTTTATTTTCTTTTCTAATATATTCCAAGAGATAACTGACTCAATTTTACATTTAGTTCTACCTGGATAGCTACTGACTTGTGGCCTTTCTACTGAAAGAAAATCAGACCTTAAATTCTGTGTTTTCTCAATAATTTCTTGTTCCTGCAATAGCACTGGACTCCTCTTTTACTTGAGTAGAATCATTTACAGGCAAATTTACTACTAAAAGCTTCTGTTACTTATAATGACTCCACACCCAAGTACTGCAATATTTTTGATATTTTAATCTCAGCAATATTGACCAAAGTGTTCATTTGATATATATCTGATGTTAGAATGTGAGGCCCAGCTTGGGTGATTCAAATAAAAAGCCAAATGCACAAAGAGGTATTCTTTGAATAATTGGAATATCTACTTCTTGTTCTCATTCAGGAAACAAAAAATATGCTCTCTTAATTCATGGTGAGCTTAAAAGCACATAAAGAATGTTTAGGTTAGGTTTTCCAATGTAACGTTTTAAAGGGAGAACAAAATTACCTTAAAGGCTAGCAAAATTTTATTGTTTGAGAAGGCCATTTAAAATATATGGTGACACAATTTTTTAAAAAAAACAATATTTTGAGGTATCTCTGGAAGTTTATTTATTATGATCTTAAACAAATAAATAAACAAGCTATATATTTCAGAAAAAAAACTTTAAAAAATGTTCTTAGAAACCACAAGGCTCACAGAATCTACAATGCATCTAATCGTGCAAAGTAAAAGGAAATATTTTCCAAAGTGTTCTAAGTGATTCAGATACTTACCATCTGATTCTAGAATACTTCATTAAACGTAAAAGTTTCTTGGAACTATATAGACATAACTAGTGGGATAGTATATAACTATGAGTATATCCTAATGGGATATTGAAAATCCCACTAGGATTTATTTACACTCTTAGGAACTCAAATATCTTAAAAGTTGACTTCCACTAATCACTTTTTAAAGCTCTTTTTTCTTTGAATGAAGCTTAAGAAACTGAGAGCTTCAGATACTTCCAAAACATACCACACACTTGCAAAACACTTGATAATTTTTACTCAATAAAAATACTGTTGAAATACATTTTGAAATAAAAATACGTCTTGAAATTATATTAATTCCTCCAATTTGGTATATAGGTCAGGTTTGTATGACAAAAACTTTCTTTTTAGAATACATCCTATGTCCTCTTCTTGTGTTTTTTGCTGTAAAATAACACATATGGAATATTTGATATAATTTTTCCCTAGATAATAAAAATGTGGGGCTTTCTTATGTTGCTCACATCACAAATGGTCATTAGTGGAAATGAAAATAATGTTGGAATTGAGAATATTCAGTGTTTTGAAACAGAAAGAAATTTTTACTGAATAACCCCAATGTGTTTGTTGTGTGTGCATCTTGAATTTTCATTGAGAAATTTAAATTTATCTACCTATGTCTCCACATAGGTGTGAACAATTCATTAAACTTGTGTCTGTATGAAAAAAGCAAATATCTAGCAAGTAGTTGGCTTTTTTAGACCTTTGGGCAGAGTCATGTTTACTGTCCAAAATATGAGTGTCCCTTGGGACTTACAGTTATTTTTTTAAGCCTTAAGGAGGGATTAGTATTATGTATATCACGCTCCTTTCCTCACAGAGTTGTCTGTGGATTTAATAATCACAATTTTTGATCATCTTATTAAAATCTTTAAGTATGAAAAAAAGAAAAAAGGGAAGTGACCAAATAAATATTTGGAATATAGTTTTGGGAGCTATGAAATGTGTATGTCCAAGATACATACTCTGTGCCACTGTGTCTTGTCTTTGTGCAAAACAAGCTGCAATAAAAAGAAAAAGAAAAGAAAAGAAACTAAAA
>VWZU01013618.1:174131-219751 GCA_013397095.1 Sterrhoptilus dennistouni | reverse complement strand
TGTACATACATTTAAAATTGTACTTATTGAAAATGCTCCTCAATTGAAAAATATTTGTTTGGTTAACTGAGTGCTTGCTATTAATTTGTAGTAATTACTAGGTAGAACTCTTCTAAAATATTTTTTAAAGAAAAATATAAAGAAATATAAAGAAAAATAATTCTCAAACAAATTTTGTTTTGCTGTTTTGCAGAAAATGCAAACATACAGGGTGAAATGCTTTCAATTTTTGCCAAAAAGTCATGAATTATTTATTGAGCCACTCTTGATTTAGAGAAAGTAGACATAAACTTGAAAGCAATTTTTTAATACTGGTGAATATCTAACAATGTTCTGATTTTAAAATTATAGCTAAATAACAATTCTTATTCAACTCATAGTGTAGCTGATGCTCTATGAGATAGAACTGGAAAAAGGAAGGAATTAAAGAACTATAATATTCCAGTTCAGTTCCTCCCTGCAATCTCACATATGATCCACAGAAACATGTTTCCTAAGATTTTAATATGATTATTTTTTTAAAGGAAGCATTCCAGCACAATGAGGGATTGTTTGAGGTTAGTTGGAAAGACTTTGGTGTGAAAATCAAATGCACAGAAAATATAGAACATCTTTTCTTTTGCTCTCAGTATGCAAAGACAATTGTATTTGTTATCCCTTGGTCTTTAACTGAAAATGAATAAAAAATTTAGGATTGCAGAAGAGCACATTAAAACATGCACATTTTACTGCTGATTTATAGTAGAAAGCTTGGCAATAACTCAGCTTGTACTAATGTTTTTTATCTTTTTCCAATGACTATTTCTGAAACGCAAAACTTGTTGAAATTTAATGATTCCTGAAATTTTGGAAGATAAAGCTTTAAAGATATAATAATGATATAATATATATCATTATTGATAAATTATAATGATAAAATATAGAATGAGTTAGATATAAAAGAATTTGTTCAATGAAACAAGATCTCAGAGAATCTGCAAGTATTAGTATGTGACATCCATTCTATTAGAAAACAAATTGTTGCATAAAGAACATTCATAATGTTCTAGGAATCAATCATTGCTTTAGTTCCCTTTAAACAATAAAAGTGCAAAATATATGAATCAAGATGCATATAATTGCTAGCCTGATTTATAAAACTGAAGCAAGCAATCCAAATGTTAAAGGCTAACTTCCTATCCATTGATTTAGGATGACATACTCCCATAGAGTACTATGGGTAAGATTGTCTCTGTAGAGCTGCATAAAACAAAACAGTGTGACTTCTCATTTTTGCCATCTCCAGGGAAAAGCAGGATCATTAGCCAATAATAACATCAGAGAAAAACCTATTAAACATATTATAGGTGTCAAACTAACATGACGACATAAAAGTAAGAGTGAACAGAGACAGTGGCCCACAGGGGATGAAATAATAGTTTTGTCTGCTGCACTTTAGTGTCTGAAGTAGAGTCCATTTGGGTTTACACTTTTCAGCAGCAACTGCCAAAAGTGATCTCAAGTTTCAATTTCATAACAACTTTCCTCCTTTGTAACTGATCTTATTCATTCTGAGACATAAAAAGTTATGAGCAACAAACATTGGCAAAAGTTAATTATGAAACTCTTATCCCACTATTTGCAACATAGTGTTGACACAGGAATGAGTGCTCATTCACAACAGTTTTATTATTAATTGCTTTCAGAATCAAGTTCACCAGGCACACTAAGCTCAGTTCAAAAGAGTGAAATGAGAAGGAGAGGTATTCCTAAGAAGAAAATTCCTCAAAAATTTCTACTTTTAGAATTTCTTTGCAAATATTGTCTGAGAGTAAGCAGCAAATAAGATCATGTGCAAAAGGGCAGCCTAGTGAGAACTCTATCCACAGTGAAAGTTATGTGGAGACAAGGAGAAACATCAGGAACATTTATGAATCTGAGCTTATGTATATGGAAGAAACATGGAATGAAAGTCAATTAAGTTCAGCCAGAACCATCAAAGATCAAACAACACCAAAAAAAAAAAAGACTAGATAATGTAATTTTGAGTTTCCGAGCAATACTTCACTGAGGGAACAAATCTAAGAAAGGCAGTTTTGGGATGGTAAGGTCTGGAGTGGGTGAGGGCACAGAATTTTGCGGACAGTTTCCCTGCCATGTGCTACTCACGGAAATCTTTTCATATTGATAGGAGCTGGAAATCACATCCAGGCATTTTTTTGAGAAAATTCCTTTGGATTCCTCTGCAATAAAGTTTCCCTCGACAAACTTAAACTGAGAAAGAACACATCTTAGAAAGTGAGAAATGCTACAGTCTGGCACCTACTGTTATTAACAATTTTTGATTGAGAGTATAACTGCTATATTCCTCTAAAATTGTAGTCTAACTACACATACGATTTTAAATATTGGGATTTTCAACTACAGTTAGAATTTTAAACAGCCATCCACTCATCATCACCTGAAAACCTGTGACAGGCTTAATAAATATCTTTGGTTCTTTTGTAAAGAACACTGACAATCAAAGTAGGAGAAGTTGTTCTCATATTAAAATAATGTCATGTGACTTTCAAAGGAAGGTATGATTCTGTAATGTTTCTGATAAATAGTAAGTCTGTTAGTGTGTTTTAAAAGAAATAGTACTTTGAAACAACAAAATTTTATGGAATTAACTGAATAAACAATTTAGGTAATGCAGTGAAAATGATCTTAATATCATTGATTTTCTGTGAAGCCTTGTGCATTCCTGTAATGCAATCTCAGAAATGTATTCATTGATATGGATTTAGTGAACCTGAAATGAACTCTTGGTGCCAGCTCAGAAAATTTCAGCGGAACAGCTCAGGACTTTGGTTAAACTATTGCAATAAATATGCTTCAACTGTGTTTTATTTTTTCAGCTTTCCATATGCAATATTTAAAATGCTGGGTGATGATTTACCAAAAAAATGCAACCAATATTATGTATATTTTAAATAATAGAATTATAAAAATAAGCGCAAGGAAAATACAAAATATAATAAAATGATTTGTGATAGTTCACATCTTAGAAAATGATTAGGTCATCTTCAGTTCAGTGAATTTTTATAATAGTTCCTGCAAAAATTTTTCCATGTTAGTTTTCTTAAAATCTACAGAATTTATCATGAAAAATCCAAAGATGATATCACTGAATACCTGGCAGTTCAAGAAAATATTCATTTCTGCATTTTGAATTTTTTCCCCTTGTCAGTAGTTTCCCTTCTCTCTCAGGTACATAGACTGAGGGAGAACACACATTCCATTTAGGTTTCTCTAGAACTCTAAAAAAGGAGCACAAGTAATTGCTTATGGTGTAATGATTGATATGACTTGATTGTTTTTTCCCAAAATGGTAAGAATGAAACAATATCATGTGCATTTACTAAAAATTTTCCATGTTAATTACATTCATTTTTTTCCCAAGAATATTCTAAACTAATTAAATGTATCCCTTTAATAATAGAATGATAATATATACTTTGATGTTTTCTAGTTAGACAGATGTGAATGGATATTTTAATTAAGTAGAAAGCTTTAAAATTAAAAACTATCAAATATTCACAATTTAGTCAGAAAATATCAAACACCAGATTGATAAGAGTCTGAAGTGATCAATATGAATGATAATTCTTGATATATACAACTTATCTTTGATCAAAGCCTGATATCTTACATATAACACAAGAATACTGTGAGTTTATTTAAACTTGATTGACAGCTTATAAAAGTGATATGCTTTGACAGATAGGAAAATGATATTTTTATTTAAAAAGAGCATTCACAAATGAAAGCCTCGACTCAAAGAACTGTTTGAACAATACACATAATACAGCTCTTAGAGGTACCTCTTTGAATGTAGCATATGAAAAATATGGTAAGAGTACCTAGTATTCCAGATAATTTTCTGCTAAGGACTACAAAGCATTTTAGCAATGCCAATGCATTGCTTTGTAATATCTGAAAGTCATGTATTTTTTCCACCATTTCATAAGTGGAGAAACTGACTCACTAAGTATAATACAAAGATTGTTGAATGGATTCTGAATTAAAAAAGAGTTAAAGCTACATAAGTAAATGGAAAATGATTTACTGAGCATCAGCTGTGCCAAAATAGCTATGTATACTTACTTGATAAGATAAATTACTCTAAAGAGAGGAAATACAAAAATTTTAATCTGGACTTCAGTAAAATATTTGGCATAGCACTGTGTGGGAGATTTGAGGTGACACAGGGAAGTAAAGGATTAGTCCAGGAATAGTAAGGTGAGTTAGTAAGCTCTTTGAAAAGAAAGAGCAAATTGTAATGAAAGGAGACACAAGTGTTGAATTCACTACTGGTCTGCTAGAGGATTCCCTCGTGGAATGATCTTTGAATGGTTCTCATCTTTATATCCCTAATAATTTCAGTTGCACAAAAGCTGGGAAAGTGCTGATGACAGAGAGAACAGGGAGCCATTCTCACTAAAGAGAGGATGGGAATCTTACAGGACAAACATGAGCAGCAGAAAGTTAAATTCAACAAACACACAAATAAAACACAATAAAGAAGCATTTAGAAACTGAAAAAAATGTCACCTGCTCAGAATGGAGAGTGGAGACAAGGGTTGTAGCGATTAGACATTGATATGAAGTAGCTGAGTTGGCTGTAAGTGGCAAATTTTACTACAGAATCCATTTGCAGAAAAGAAATGGACAAACACTGACATTCTCACACAGCTGTATTAATTAATCCTGATCAACACTAAATGCCGCCTTTTGCTTTTTCCTGATTGCTCATGTTGTCCAATCACTTTTCAACTAAATCAGCTTTTAATTCTAAAAAAGACTTGCTGCAATAACAAGCAAAATTGCCTTACTTCACCTTGACTCTACAGTATGCCAAGACTGTCAGAACTGCCATGAAAGCCACGTCTCTATGTTCTTATTTTAAAAAATCGCACTTTAAAAGTCCTTTCTTACAGAATGCGACAAAACTGAACTTGGCAGCAGTCCTCCCATTTTCCTCAGTTCCTGCTCTACAAGTTGCACACTTTGACATGTGGGTTACATGTAATATCAAATCTACCCATTTACGTCTTTTACTTCTGGTACATATAATCATAAATTTCCTATCAAAGAAAAACAGGACAAAACAAATACAGTAACAACAGAGATAGGCACTACTCCTGCAGAAAAAAACACTTCCTTTAAGTAAAACTTACTGGTAATCCTGAATTCACTGGCATAGTCCACACCTGTAAATATATTCTAACCTTAATGTGGGTTCAGATTCCTTTTATGACCTCTTATGACTTTTTAACTTGGGTTTTCCTTCTTCTTTTAAAGAGAATCTATGAAAATTTTTATAAGTGCCACATATTTATCAAATACAAAAAAAGACTTAAAGTATCTGTGATTATAGAAAGTATTTCTTTCATATAATATATATGTCTGGAATAGAGTAATATTCTTATACCTTCTAAAGGAGGGGAGACAATTCTCTTGGTTTTCTTAAAAGTACAAGTTATCTGTTCCTATAAATTCTTTGACTTCAAATTAAAAGCGTTAGATCATACAATTAATATCGCACAAGTAATGTTAGAATGTTGATGACATATTTTCATCATTTTAGTCCATTCAAAGGCAGTTTTTTATGTGAGAATGCTGAAATTATTTGCATGTCATTTCTCTCTTTAATGAACTTGAATTTGTGTTTTTGCTGTGTGATATGAATTCAGGGCTCTTAAAGGGAAAAATGTTGAACTATTCCTGTGGCAGGAAGGGGAAATTTCTACCTTGTTTTATTGTTATTTTAATTTTGACTGGAAAAAAAAAGCCCTTATGGTACTATAGTGAACCATGCATTCTGTTATTACAACCTATGGACAACAAAATAACGTAGTAGTGGATTTCATGTGGAGGCCTTACTTGGCTTATTAAGTCACAGTGTTCTCATGACAGAAAACCAGCAATCTGTATTTTTCTGGCAATGAATACACTGTATCCACAGGATTTTTACAAAGGAACATTTGTCAGCATGTTTTTCCCAATATTCTTAACTGTTAACAATAAAATCTAGCTTAAATTTTGAAAACTGAGCACTAAGAACATAAAATCTGCAGTTAAATAGTTCTAAATTTAGAAATCTCAAGAAAAAGAAGTCTTTGCCATTACATTATAACAATTTAAAGTTGAAAAAACAAGATTGAAAGGAGAAAAAAAACCCTCCAAAAATTTGTACTGAGAGTCCATTTCCATTCATTGCAGGAAGGTTAAGCCTAGAGAAGAGCTAAGGGAAGAAGGGAAAATAATTTTCACATTTTCCAATATAGTTTATCAAACACGCAGAGAGTACAGTGAAGTCTTTATTTTGTTCATCCTTCTAAAACACTATAGTTTGTAGAATACATAGTATCACTTTCAGGCAAAATCTGTATGGCAGTTAAAAAATAAATATTTCTTCGTGTGTTTATGTACTAGATATTTATCTGATGGCCAAATATTTACTATATACTACCGATCAACATAATAGAATAAAGAAATGAGATAAAAATGCAATGATATAGCAATGTCTATAAGCTTTATTAAATTGTGTTATTTTAGGAACTGCTCTTGACAATTTAAGTAGGATTTTATTTTAAATGAATGATTTGGGTGAAGGAGTTAGCTATCCAGTCAATTTTACAATAAAGGCAAAAAATGATCCAGCAGACAGGAAGAGGAAAAATTACCATCAACTCAGGCTAAACAGTCAATGAAATAATAGTGGGTAAACAAACTTTCCTTACTTCTTGCTCTGCAAACAGCAGTCAGTTCAGCAGCTCTGGAAGAGGAATGCTGGTGGCAATGACAAAACAACAAAGTCAATTGTTCACATCAGTACGTAAAGCTTCAAAGTTTACAGATAACACAATCACTACCATTCATAACACAATGTTGACTTCTCCTGACATGTGTTTAAACCTTATCTTATAAAATGTATAATTTTTAAATAATGTAATCTCACCTTCTTCAAAAGCACCTTATCTTTTATTAACTTTTTTTTTCCCCCAAGAGTGAAATAACGACAAAATCAGCAGCCTATTGAAAGACTTAGCAGAATGTGTTATTTGCATTGCAGGAGAGTGATCACTATAAAAAATGTGTGTTAGTGTGTACATTAAAGTCCAGACAAACAGTACATACAGACTATATATAAAAAAATACCACAAACAGGATGTTCCACTTTGCTTTGCTTCTCTGTTCCTGGCCAAATAAATCTATTCCTTATCATACAATTTTACACATACTTTCTGCGTGAGTCAGGGTAGTATTTTATTATGATGGTTTGGAACTGTTGTAACTACTAAAGTGTCTACTGGGTCTGGCAGATGACTGTATTCTTAGCTCTTTCACATGTCAAAGATAAACAAATTTTAAATACAGACATATTGCTTAAGAATATTTCAAGCTTATTGAGATTCACAACAAGTATTCTGAGTTAAATAAAGTTAGGATCCCCACACATACTAAGGTGGGGCAAAGAACTCTGAGGGTATCTATTTTCTCATCCTCCCAGTTCCTGCTCTTTAGTCTTGTGTTAGGAAAAAAAAAAAGAAGTTATGGTATGCACAGTAAAAGACTATTCTAATGTTAGAGTTGCTGCTCCCTGAGATGAGGTTGTGAATTTGAACATAAGATCTGTTATTTGTAATGCAGTTTACCTTTACTGTTCTCTACCTTTTGACCAGACAGAATCCTGTTTGTTTTCAGGGCAGGTTATGGAACTTAAGTTCTGCATGTAAAATGTGCTCCAGTGTATACACTCACTTTAAACAGCTTTTGAAAGCATTTCATTAATTAATTTGAATAGAATACTGTGATACTGTGACAATGCTCATCTTATTTGTTCTTTATTGCATAACAGTCAAATAACAATCAAACTTTACAACTGGTCTTGCAAATGCATTGCCTTCTTCTAAACAAATAATGTTTTAATCTTCACAGTACACTAGATATATATATATATCAGACATTATCTATATTATGATGTCTGTTTCTGAGGCTTATAGTTTATATTGTGTTAGAGGAGTATAATATAGTGCAGAAAGGTATAGCAAAAAAATCTAGAAAAATAATATAGATGTTATATGTTCCTTTTCCACTACTATGTTACTTTGGCCTCCTCCCCCCCTAATTTTCAAGTCATTACTTCTACCCTTTGTCTAAACAGAACATAAACTCAAGTAATGAAACTTTTAATTTTTTTTTTATATTTATATGCAATGCAACTGTGAAATTAGGCTGGCATTAACTTTTTTTCCTAAATAGCTATGTAGTTCTATACATTCCTAAGAAAGACCAATGACGGCGGCATGAAAGGAGAATCAGAAATGGAATGCAAAAGGGTCTTGAATCTGAATTAACATGATATTGTGACAGGCCAAAAGATTTCATGTAACACATTTGAAGTAATGCATATATTTCATGGTCCTGAATGATTGTACTTGTCCACGTGGACAGCTCACTTATTAAAATCACTTAATATATGAATCACTAGCTGTTTATCAGTTCAACAGATATTGTCCCCAATTTCTTTAGATTCAGACATCTGTTCTACAAGCTGCACTAGGAGACATTTTATAGATGATGTAATAGAAGAATGTGAATCAAAAAAGCTGAGATAACTCATTTATTTATTTGACTTTTCATGCTCATACTATTTAGTTGATGGATGATGTTAGGTGTAAAAAGTAATGAAAACAGAGGACTAGACAATCTCAAATTTTTGTTAATGGTTTATTAAGATGTATGGGATGGATTTGTGCTGTTCTGGGGACATACTTTCCTCATTTCTTTCCAGCATTTCCAAATACTCTAGCCACTTCAATATCCATGAATCACGAAAGATAAGGGAACAATGCAAATGTTTTATTATTTATGAGCACCAGCAATTAGTTTTGTTTCTCAGTACATTGAGATCTGTTTTACTAGATTTGTCTGATCTGTTCAGAACTTGGCCTGGGCTTTTACAGGCAACTGTTACTACTTTGATCCTCTGCGTATCCATCCAAAATGTTCTACTTTTTTGCCTAAGGCCTGAGTTAAGGTACTCACAAGAGAAATATCCTTTTAGAGAGGAGTTCTTTTATTCCCTACACATCACTGTTATACAAGTACTATGATTTTTTACACATAGAGTGACAACTGGGAGGTACCTTTTATTCTTTTTTCCTAAATGGTTTAATATGAGACTATAATAAATGAAGTTTAAATGGCAAGGAACCTTGAAGAAGAGTTCACCTTCCTTGACCTGCTGGCTAAACCTTCTTTGGTGCAGCCCAGGGTTCAGTTGACCTTCAGGGCTGTGATGGGGCATCCCGTCCTTCTCTTGTATCAATTGTACCACCCACACACACATCATCTGCAAACCTGCTGAGGGTGCACTTGGTCCCACTGCCTGTGTCACTGTTAAAGATGTTAAAAGGCACCAGTCCCAAGACACAACACGAGACCCCACCTGGACACACAGCCATTGGCCACAGCTCTCTGGCTCTGTCCATCCAGACAATTCCTTATCCACCAAATACTCCATCCTTCAAATCCATCTGTCTCCAATTTGGTAATAAAGGTGTCATGTGGGACCCTGTGGAAAACCTGTAGTAGTTCAGGGAGGTGACATTGGGTGACCTTCCCTTGTCTGCCATCACAGCCACTCCAGCTATAGAAGACCTCCAGAATGGTCAGGCACTATTTGCCCTTGGTGAAACCATGCTGGTTACCTCAGATAACCTCCTAGTCTTGCATGTGCCCGGCCATTGTTTCCGTAAGGATCTGATCCATGACCCTCCCAGGCACAGAGGTGAATGTCACAGGTGTGTAGTCTCCCAGGTCTTCCTTTCTCCTCCTTTTTAAAAAAATAAGATCCTTTTTCCCAGTCACGAGATCCTCACCTGAGCATCATGAATTTTTAAATACCATAAAGAGTGACTTGGCAACAACATCAGCCAGTTCCTTTAGGACCCTGAAATCTACCTTAAGAGAACCCATAGATATATATGTGGCTACTGCGTTTCTTCAGAAACTCCTGAACCTGCACTTCCCTTACAATGAGAGGGAATTTGCTATCCCACCCCCACCTCTGGGTTCAGGGGCTTGAGAGACCTGGGAAGTCAGACTGACAGTAGAGACCGAGGTGAAGAAGTAGCTGTCTCAGCCTTCTCTGTATTTGTTACCCATTCTTCCTTTTCTTCTATTGGTTGGGTACACTCTCCTTGGTCTGTCTCTTCTGACTTACATGCTTGTAGAAAACCTTCTCATTAATCTTCATATGCCTTCTCAAGTCATGTATCATTCCATCTGTTCCTCAGCTTTCCTGACTCTAGTCCTAAATATCCAAACCTTTTCCCTACATTCTTCCCAGGAAACGTCCCTGCTACTCACTGGATGAGCATTTCCTTCTTACTTGTCAGTGTGAGCAGCAGGTGTTTCCTCAGCCATGCCATTTTCTGACCTGCCTTACTTGATTTCCCAGACACAGGGATGGAGAGCTTTTGTACTCTAAGAAAAAATGACCTTAAAAAGATGACAGCTCTTGACAGCCCTACTGTCCTTAAAGATAGTTTCTCAGGAAATCTCATCCATTGGTTCTTTAAACAGATGAAAGTTTACTGCTTTAAAGTTCAGGTTCCTTACTTTTATCTTTGCCAAGCTCAAGATTATGAATTTAAAAATATTGAAGTATCTTCCTACATCTCCAACACTTAGTCCTCACAACTGTTCAGAAAAACAAATATATAATTAGAAGCCCCAAGTGACTGTGATCTAAGCCTTTTCCTTAGAATTTATCGGACATTGCATGTCTCTTTCCTGTTTTGGTTTTCTTAATTGTAAAATAGGAATAATAATACTTTCTTAGCTCAAGAAGAATATGTATCAGCTCTCTGTGGAATAAAAATTTAGAAATCTTTATTTTCTTACTAACTTATTGGGCTTTATTGCGAAATGGAGCTGCAATAAATTGAAAAGTACATGTTAAGTCTGCAAAGTGTAGAAAAAACTTCCATAATAATTGTCTGAATTAGGAAATACCGTGATAGATTTGGGGTTTTTTATTGTATATACAATAGTATAGTGAAATAGCATGGTCTATCTGAACAGAAGTCATCAAAGACAAAAACAGATGCACTGATTGCTGTGTGGCCAGGTGAAATCATGTAATTGAAATATATGCCTACCAGTTATAAAGATGAAGAAAAATAAACAGAAATTAAACTAATGAGAACAGAACACTATGAACATCAGCCAAAAAGGAGACAGATTGGATAAATATTACTGAACAGCCCAAAGAATACAATAGCATATTATAGATGCGCAGCATAAAGTCATAAGAAAAGTCAGTATCAAAGGATTTTGAAATATCATCCCAAAAATAGAATTTACAGATTAATGGGGACTTTTTCTGCCACACTTGTTTTTTCAATTATTATTGTATTCGGTTCTCATAGAATACTTTTGAGTGCAGAGTTGCATTCTATGCTCCAAGAATAATTAATTATCTTTTTCTTAAAATGTCTTCTTAGAATATTCTTATTCTCTGATCAGATTTAATTTAAATTTTGTATTTGGAATAAATTTTTGAAACCAACCACATTGTCTATGAAAATTAAGAATTTGTGAAACTTTTAATATTAGACTCTGTTATGACTGGGGAAAAATGTGTTTATGAAAGGCTACAATACCGAGCCAAGATTATAGAGGTCTTTTATATAACCTTGTGTATAACTGATTCCCACACAATCATTTCATTTGAGAGTTCTTGGCTGGAGAATTAACCTCATAACATGATAAAGACAAGGCTCTTCAGAGTAGGAATACAATCCAGAAACTATATAAATAAATCAAAACATTTTCTGTATAGCATCTGAATATCTTCTTGTCTCACTATTTTATCAAGTCTACAAAGTATAGTTGTAGTTAACATCCTAGTAAGTTACCTTAAGAAACTTGCATTTGTGTTCCTGTTCCACCTCTTATTTGATATTGAGCAAGTGACTTAAGATAAAATTTTTGAATATATGAAGTTAAACTTAGAGAAAATTAGGAGGTTCAAGTCTTCTTGCATCTTAAAAATCTGAAGGACAAATATTTACACTGCATGAAAAAATTGCAGCTTAGGAATTTATAGTGCTGAAGAGTCTGACAGCTGCCCCTGAATAGGTCAAGTCTAGAAGTAACAAAGCCATGCTCAAGAAATCCTCTAGTTAATGAAAAATTCCTGTTCCTCAAGAATTTTTTGCTCAAGCACAACATAAACATGATTTCAGATGAAATTTCCTAGGATTCTTTTCTTCCAGATTTGGAAAGTGGGTATTTCCCAGTTCCTATGAAATTATCTTTTTCTTCAACTTGTTTAGGAAGTTGGCATGGTGACATCTGAATCTGATCCCCTTCTCCATCTGAAGTCATACTCCAAATATTTTAAAATGTAGAGATGAACCTCTAATTACTCAAATCTCTCATTTCTGAAGAAAGTTAAATAGCATCTTCCAGAAATGCCTTAAATGTTCTCAGATACTGCTAATGAGAGGCCATAAATAGCTAACATAACTGTAACATTTATGACATGCTATAACAAATTTAAAGAATTTAGCCCATATAATTCATCTGCACCTGAAATTCCACAGCCAGGTTTAAATGCTTTTTAGAGCAAAGGAAAATATCTGAGGCAAACCTGTCACCCTTCCACTTCTGTAGATGTACGTTTCACCTGTGTGTGAAATTTTTCAATAATTATACAGTGCTGCTTGGTTATAGACCATAGAAGTAGAGATAGCAGAATTTATCCCCTTTGTTAAGAGCTGACAGTAAAAACCAATCAAACATGCTCCACCACCATCACCACCATCACCAACCCCCTCACATTCACACATCTGCAGCCTGCCAGCATACTAGTGCTAATATTTACCACCATGACTACCAGCTCCAAGAGATATGTGAAGCAAAATGTAAGCAGAGCTGGTGATATGTCCATTTGAAACTGCAAACATGTTAAAAGAAAGTCTGCACTTCAAAGGAGTCTGCCATGGTGAAGTCACCAGTAGGACTTCAACAATGCAATTTTTATAAATGAGTGCCCAGTAAGCTAATATACCTTTTAAAGACAAGTCTTTTGTGCCAAATGATAAAGTGCAATCACTATCAATCTGGTAAAATGAATGAACTTTCAACAAGAATTGACGGTGCATATTGTGTATGCACTTTGTCAGTGCTGCACATGGCACAAAGGAGAGTTATCTGAAACAAATCCCTCCTGTAAAGGAGTAATAGGAATCAGTAAATATATAAAGCAGTTATCACACAGGGTGATAACATTTATGATGTGTCAATTGTATTGTGTGTAATATACAGGACAAATGAGTTTCATACAGATTAGTGTTTATTGTCCACATGTGCACCAGCAGTCAGAGTAGTTTAAGAAAACTTCACGCAGAGACAGTTCCCATCTTCTGCCTGTTCATGAGGCAGATTTTATTGCTATCCTAATGAAATTTCCACTTTCTTTTCCTCACAGGCTGCAAGGCTTGGATTGCATTAAGTGCTTGTTTTTAAGCAAGCTCTAGTGTCTTTTCATCAGAACAAAACTCAGTCTCATTTAATGGAAAAAAATCTCAAACTCGCACTAGCTTTGATGTCACAAGCTTGTTAATAGTGTCAACAAAAGGATAAAATATTCAGAACTGAAGTCCTTACAAAAACCACACCCAACATTTTGATGTAGGAAAATCAGCATAACGACAGACCTGTTTGGCATATCTAAACCAAAGAATTTCTACAAATACTCTATCTTGCAACATCTACCAGCATTAACTTAAATCATGTAATTGCATTTCCTGTGAAAAAGTAGTGATTTTTGTTGCAAACAACACATAATGTATGATATGAAATTTGAAATCTACCTGCTCCTGGCTTTTGACCCCAGCAAGGACCAGTGCAAATGTTCTAGAGGAAACAAAAGAATTCAGCTACTGATAAAAACCCCAGTCTATGGGTCACCAACTTTAAGAAAAGTTATACAGCAAAAGAAAAAATGCCAACAGCCATAACTCATATTTGTTACATTCTCTTATCCACTCAAAAGCAAAATTATCAGTATGTCTTACTTCAACTCAACGCTGTTATAAATAAGGGGTAAGTTACTTTAGGTTGTGTACCAAAGTTTATTTATTGGACTGTCCTGTTTTAATTTCTCTGCATTCAAAGGCTCTTCATGCAAAAATCTGACAGTCTACTGTACCTGTGAATTAAATCCTACAGATGTGTAAAAATCTCTATGACTTCCTTCAATGAGAATAAATCAATGAATATGATTATGTAAGTGCGATGGTGTATATACATCAGCATATGATGTAGTTGCCACTTTTTTCTATTTATTTGGGACTGTATACCATTGTGTATCTAACACAGTTAAAACACCATTTCCTGATAAAAGAAGGATGTTGATGTTATCCATATCTTTAAAAATTAAATGACTTCTGTTCTATTCAGGAACTCTAGATGAAGAGAAATTGTAGAATTACAAAGAGATGAAATCTGGGGAGATAAATTATTTGATATATATGGTAATTAGGTGACATTGTGATAAGAACCTTAGAAATATGATAGATAGACTTTTCAACACACTGTTTCACTGATATTGTTTCTGCATACGTACTCATTCTTTCCTCTTCAGAACAATATTCAGATGCTAATCTCTTTATACATGTACTTGTTCTTTGCCCTTTTGGTCTCATTCAGAGCCACATGAATCACTCCCCTTCCAGTTCACATAGCATTCTATGAACATTGCTGATGGTTCAGCTAGCAAACAAATCACAGGCAATAAATATGTAAATTTTTCATTTTCATGTAAACACGAAGCTTTCAATAGACTTTTTGTGCACAAAGAGAGTTGCTGGAAGTTGGACACCTTCTAAGAAATGAAGCATGACTAGGAAAAGTTTACCCTGGTTATTAATAAAATCAATATAAATCAATGAATACTTTGCTACTTCTTGCAGATGCTAGTATAACGAATTATAGGATTCATGGAAAATATAATCTTGTGTCTTGGGAAAAATTACACTTTAATATTCATATAGTAAACTTTTCTTGAAAATAATATATGCAGTTGTAGGCATTGAAATCTTAGCTTCAGAGAGCAAAGAAAGGAATTGAAAGAAAATAGTAAATTTGGGAGGCGCTGCACCGAAACAGCCTAAATATGAATATTATCCATAACCAAATTATACATAATTATTTTACTTGGTAATTCCTCTGTTGTCTTAACACCTTCATTTTTCTTTTCCATCTGTCCTGCTTTGAAGGTAACTGTGAAACTATTATGGATAAATTTGTCCTAAATTCAATGTTCAAAATTATTGTCTTTGTTGTTCACACAGAATATTACAGTGCAGAAGCCAGATTTCTACAGAATTAAAGAGTATTTTCTTCAAAACACTGCACCTAAAAAAATCCCTAAATCCTGCACCTATCTTCACACCCACTGCTGAAAGAAAACTTACCAAAAAACCACAGCTCAGTTCAGAGGGGGCTTGTTTAAGCTCATTTTTTAGAGCTGAACTTTAAAATATATACCATTTTCTATTGCATTTTGCAATGTGGCCAATTTATAGCTTAGAGTTGCTTTTTATATTTTAATTGTCTCTTTCATAATCACAGTGTTCAGTTTGGAATGGTTTCAGATTATATGCTTTGTATCCAATTTTCTTTAAAACACCTTGATTCTTAGACCTTTGGATATCTATCTTGAATATTAGATAACCACCAGATGCTCAGCAGTCATCATTTCCATAGCCTTTGCTGCTTGCTGTGCCACATTTTGCTGGACCCTGTCTCACACAGCCTGATTCAGTGTTACGTTAAACAGCTCTGCTGCTGAGCTGCCTTTCCTGCCCCGAGCTCTGTGCGCAGCACTGATTGCTACCATGCAGACCTATTTTTTTGCTGTACAGCCATATTCATGCCTCAGTGATTTCATCTTCACGGCTTTTGCTAATAAATGGTTGTGCAACCATAATAATACAGTAGGTGAGGCAACTGCTTTCTGTCTCAAAGCGTACAGTTGCTGCCTTTCTCTCTTAATCTGAGATACTGTTTGACATAGTGTTTGGCAAATACCAATATCATTTGTTATGTCCAAAATTGCTACTTGTTGAGCTCCCACAGCAATTAGTAACTGTCAATAAGATGATGTCAGATCTGTGATACTGGCTAGTAGTGGAGGTGTCAGACATATTTTAAAGAAAGATTTTGCACAGAAATAATATGTCAATAAGCTTGTAAAATATGTCTTCCTTATCCCTTTCAGTTAGCATAAAGCTTGTTCTCTAAAGAATGAGAATTTATTTATGACTGGTGAGTGTATGATGTTGATGAAAACAATATTCTCCAAGGCTTATTCCTGTGGTTTATTTCTTGATTGTAAATGTTTCTAGAGTCCAGCAGTTTGGGAAGTGACTTTAGAATTAAATTAAAAGATTGGCTGTTATTTTAAAGTTTGGGCTAAATTTCACAGAACGCCTTCTTTTATAGGTCAAGGTCTAATTTCTTCATCATTCTGCTTCCCTGTGATCTCATTTTGCTCTCTTACCTAAATGAAACCTTTGAGATTCTGAGAATCTCGTTTTATTTTGAAAGAGGGCAAGCAGCGATAGGATGAGAGGACATAGTCTTAAGCTGTACCAGAAAAGGTTTAGGTTGGACATTAGGAAGAATTTCTTCAGAAGAAAGGGTGATTAGAAATTTGGAATGGACTGTCCAGGGAGGTTAGTGAAGTCTCTATCCCTGGAGGTCTTTAAGAACAGGCTTGCTGTGGCACCTTAGTGTCATGTCTGGTTGACATGGGGGTGTTTTATCACAGATTGGACTCAATCTCAGAGGTTTTTCCAGACTAATTGATTCTGTGGTTCTGTGAAAATGTCACATGTAATTGTTTTGTAAAACAGCTAAGTTGATTTTCTATTATCTTCTAGACTATCTACTAAATTATTAGACTATCTAATGTCTATCAAATCCTTCTGAATGTGTGCTTGTTTCTCTGACATATATTCTGACACTGACTTTTAGTACCAGCCCTTCAACCTCTGCCATGAAACTGGTATCCAGAAACGTTGAGTAGAGTCTCAGATCTGACTTTGGTACCTACAAGCACAGATTTCAAATCCAGACTTGAATAAAATTATTAGAGTCAAAATGGGAGCAATAGGATGAGGATTTGCAATCAGATTCCAGATGTTTCCTCAAAAAACAAACACAGACCATGATATAATTTATTAGAAACCTATATGGAAATAGTAATGCCTAACTATTAGAATAAACTGTCATGTTAACATAATAAAGACATGTAAATTCTTTTTAAATTCCTTCTAAACAATACTCTCATCTAGTGATTTTTTTTCTGCTATTGTAAATACTAAAATCTTACATGAAAATTGAGTTTTATCAGTTCTTGACAACTGATGCTCTCAGAAAATGCCACAGAACATGGAGTTCACAGCAAAAGGAATGAAGAGATGTCAACAATTCATTGTTAATAAATATCTCACAGATATTCTTCCAACTGTAAGTAGTAACAGGTATCAAATATTTGTAGCTGGCCATATGACAGAAAGCTGAAAATGCACTTCTGGCTCTCATACAGGCAACAGCACATAACAGCTGCTGGTGCCTGGCTGGTGGTGTGGAGAGCCACAGTGTGTGATGAAACCATGGTCTAGAGGATATCAGTTCTGGCATATAGTAGGAGACAGAGAATTCTCAGGAGGGTCTTTGTTAGCCTGTTCAGCACAGCCAGCTCTTGAATAATTAGCCTCTCAAGGGAGCTGGCTCTGCCTGTATTTTATTAATTGAGATGCCCTCCAATTTATGTTTACTAACAGATTATTTTCTGTTTAATCGATGACACTGACCACAGGCCTTTTTCTCACCCCTCTTTTTGTTGCATCTGAATGTGTTAACATTTTAGCAACCTGTTGCACCACCTAAATACATTCACTATGGTGCCGAGAGAAATGCCTGCCCTAGACTGGTGAAGATGAATCCCAAAGAGATCTTGGTTTCATTCCCAGCCTGTCTGGAGATAGTGTGCATAGACACAGAAAAGCCTCTGATAACTCATTTTTTCAGGAGGTGTTGAGAACCTGTAATGTCCATTGAAAGGCTGTCATTAATCATTTTGAAACTGTTCCTTATTTGAAAAGACGACTTCTGAATTGAATAAAAGACTACTGCAAGAGACTATCTATAAGACTCATGGAGGATGAATGTCAGAATAATAATTCTGAATATGCAGGGAAGAGGTGGTTTGGAAGTAACCATGAATTTAGCAAGGCTAAATCATGTCTGGCTGAACTGATTGCTTTCTATGATAAATGCCTGGATTTTGGGACAAGGACAAGCTAGAGGATATCACGTACATTTACCACAATCAGGCTTTTGACACTTAGTTCCCACAATGTTTTATATAAGTCAGAATGCCACGGTGGGAATGGAAGGCCAGCAGTTAGACAAAAATCTGACTGAATGGCTGATCTCAGGGCGTCTTGGCAATGAGTTGCTTGCTGCCTAGAACCTGGTAAGACAGGGTGTCTGTACCATGACATGCCTTGTTTAACATCTTCCCCCATGGCCAAGGGGAAAGGAAGGACCATTCCCTTCTCATGGTGGCTGGTGACACCAAACCAGGAATGCTGGTCACTCCTGGACAGCAGGGTTGCCATCCAGAGGAACTGGGTCGTGCTGCAGAATGGACCTTGTGCAGCCTAGCAAGGAGAAATGCCAAGCCCTGCTTTTGGGAAATCAGAGCCTCAGGCAGAGGGGCAGTCTAGACATGGCCTACCTGGGCAGCAGCTCAGCAGAAAAACCCTGTGATCCTGAGGGACAGTGAACACACCCTGGAGCTGACAGGAGCCACCCTGGGGCTGGCAGCATTTGGCATTGCAGGCACAGAGAATACTGAGAATGGCATTTGTTCTCTGATTAATAGCAGATTGTATGCATTGGAAAAAATAGCAGTAATTTACTTATGCTTACTTAAATGTATATTTATCTTGTCTGTGACTCCTCGTCTCAACTGGTAAGAACAAAAAGTTCTTGGCATTTTTCTCCTTTAAACAGAGAAGGAAATAGTCTTATTTTCCAATACTGCATATTTATGGAAGACAAGGAAAGCCTTTCTAGGTATTTCTTTGGAAAGGAGACTACCTAAACAGCAGACTGAGACCAGAGTCAGAAGGCTGGTATGGTTCCACTGAGAGGAAGCTGCAGAATCAGTTAAAGAAAGTTGGAAGGAGGAGAGCCTGAATGCTGGAATTGCTGAACACCAGGATAAAAAGGAAACAAAAAATGATGCAGGTGAGATGACAGATAACAAGAGAGATTTCAGTGGGATCTAAAAGCATGTAATTGGCTTCCAACAGAGAGAAAAACTAAAAGGTTCCTCTTTCCCTTCCCCAGATGCTGGCTTTGCCCTCATTTAAATTGACCATTAGTAACAGCATTTTGTGCAATTTGTTTATGTTTATTAAAGAAGGAGTTCTCTTAGTAGCTACAAGCCTATTTTGTAACCTTATAATCCTGTAGACAGTTGGTGTCTGTAGTGTAGACTCAGTATATCTGTAAATCTAATTTATGAGCTTTACTGCTGTAATAAGCTATATAGTCCAAGAGCATAGAGTGCATACAATTTGAAACAAAGCATGAATATTTGAAAGTCAGACCTAGCTTTGAAAAATGTCCACAGGTTTTTGGGGTGAATGAAATTCCATTTCTTGCAGGTCTGTAAACAATGAAGGGTGCTTATTTAAGCAAGATACTTATTTAGCTTGTTTCTATCTTTTTCTCCTATGCTAGCATCCACTGAAGTCTGGTACAAGCTCAATGCAGAACGTAGTCTTGAATCATAGTTCATCTGTCTTTCTGGGTTAATGAGTATCTACATATGATTGAAGAAGTGGAAATATTTAATTTGGGGAACCATCTAATTTTAGTTAGCTTATTGGAATATAAATTGTCAGAGTATTGCAAACATTTTCTTTACAAGATGTGGTTGCCTAGTAAAAGATATTTTCTCTGGGGTCTTTGTCTAGATTAGCACAGAGATGTGAGTGTTGCCAGAATGCAATTTAGGTGTCTGGACATTAGCAAACATGCTGTCAGAGCACAGCTAGCTGACAGTCCGGAAAGCACAGACATAATGCAATATTTTCCACAGTAGCCAGATTTTGCTTCCAGAGTAGCAAGTTTTAATTAACTCCTACAATTTCATATTTAATAGAGATTTACTATTTTAGGTGCTACTATTTTGGAAAAAGAATAGAAGATAGTGAAAATAAAACTGAGTGCAACTTTTCTGTTTCAGTAATTGCATTTTGAAATGAACAGACATTAAGAAAATCTTCCAAGTCTGACTAAGGGATAAACTCTACCCGGGATTTACTGGAAGAAGTAGAAAAGAAACTTAAAGATATGAAATTTTTAAATATATGAAGTCTCAAGACCAGCTTCATCCCAAGACTGTAAATCTGCATACCTTGAGCTTGTACTGACAAGAAAGGCTGTATTTGCCTCTGTTTTAGTAAAAGTAAGCGAAAGCAATTTTGATTAACAAAGGCTGTGAAGTGTCACAGAGTTAATGGCATCCTGAGAGGCAGGGCGTATCAGTTAGACTTAACTCCTCTGTGGAAAGTAGTTCATAAATAAAATCTCAAGATCTCCTGACAAAACATTTTCTAAGAAATGTAAAATTATAGGTGTATTCTTGACAGTAAAATTTATAGTAGAAGCAGTAAAAAGAACTTTATTAACATAAATAAGTCAAGTATCCTAATCCCTTTCAGAACTCCTAGGCTTCTCTATAAGATGAACTGTGGAAAAGAGTTATCTTGCACATAATTTAGTCTTGGAAGAGACTCTTGACAGCATCTTTTCGAACAATACTTTCTCTTAAAAGGCATTAAAAGGGTTTTTGCCGCTTCTCCTTGTGGAATGCAGTTATGGCAAAGTGTGAATTTTGTTGTAGTTGTGTAGCAAAAAGACAATGGAAATATGTATGGAAAGAGTTAATTTGTTAGGCTAACACAGATTCTCAATTATTTATCACATTTCATGAAATTTGAAGGGCATTAAATGAAGCCAGCAGTATTGGCTCCTGTATCAGGTTACTGTCTGACACCCAAATAACAGAGAGAGACCACTTCTTCATGTCTTTGCCACCACACATTGTATGCCTGGTGAAAGCTGTCAATAATTGCTGGAGTTTTTTTTCCTTCCTGAATGCTCATAGCCTACTTCAAACAGTCCTGGTAGTACAAAATCAATACCTTAGCGCCAGTAGCCACGGCAAAACTGTTACCATTATTGTGTTTACCCTGGATCAGGTTACACTCTTTCCTCCCAAAGCCACTAAAAGTTCCAGCAAGCACACACAGCATCTCCTTGGCAAGTTCTTTCTGTCTTCTACAAGTATCAAACATGTTTCAGCCTTTTCCCTTCCTAGGAAGATGCTAGGGCTGAGAAATAGAGTGAGAGAAGAGCAGGCAATGAGGGAAAACATTGCCTAATCTTTAAATAAATGACACCAGGACACTAATTCAAAATACTTGTGATAATTGAACTGGCGCCCTGACCTGCTGAAACTGGGGGGGTGGGGGGGGAAAGCCAGTAGGAGAAACAGACCATGTAAAACTTCAGTTACTATAGTTGTAAACAATATATCCTTCCCAGTTTTCTCTTCTCAGAAAAAATAGACATAGTTGTCTGAGCCATGTTCAGAATGTCAAAGACAGAACCATTACAATGTATGATTTCATATAGCCACATTTAGTCTACCCTTTAATTAGTCAACTGAATGCATCATTTTTTACTTCAACTCATTTTTGTTATGCCATTAAATATGACATTTACACATTTGGAAAAAAAAGTCAAGGTATAACACTGACTGCATTGTACTATCTCTACTAAATAGAAATAATGATTGACAGCTTGAGTCCCAGAAGGAATAATCTTCAGAAAACAGGAAATACATAGTGTTAATTATTGTCTTTAAAATATTTGGGGAAAAAAGTGAAGTGAAACAATTTTTTCCATTTGTTTCTGCTTCATGTATTGTTAATCCCATCTCTCTAAGTATGCTCATACTTAGCATATGACTATTTTTTTTCCAATTATTTTTTAACCTTGCATCTCGCAGTATGGTCACCACAGAAAAAAAAGATAACACAACAAATTTACCACAGTTTGGCTCAAGTAAAAAGCTGTCTTACTTACTAAAGTAAGTATTGTATTAATTACTTGGAGATTTATTAATAGTATTATTTTTGAGTGCAGAGTGATTGGGCAGGTTAAGTGTGATAGCTGAGAAATTTTAGAGGAGAGTTTACTACAGTTACTGCTTCTAGTTCACAGCCATTAAAATTCTTGCTGTAAGACATTTATTCATGACACCTTTGGGGTTCTTCTCTTATTATTTGTTAATAAGAAGGAGGAAAAAAAGCTCTAAGATAAGTGCCAGTAGAAGTAATTGTTTCAATGGTTGATCAGATTTGAGCCTAGATTTTTGACTTTCAGATATCTTCTTTTAGTTGATAAATCCCTGGTAAATCTAGAGAGTAAAGTATTTTTCAGACTAGCACCTTTAAAATGTAAGAACACCTTTAAATGTTTTCCTTTGGTAACAATGAAAGGCTGGAGTTATGGGTCAAGTTCACTGCTAGTAAAAAAGGCCCCACATAAGGGAATATTGCCAATGTATAACTTTTTTAAGAGTAGAATTTGAATAAAACTGGTTTAGATTGTCAAGTCCCTTAAAAAGATATACTTAGAAATTGTCAGTTCACTAAAACTGTCATGGAAAAGTTTTTCTCTACCACTTAAAATCTTGATTTCTGAAAACCAGGATCATATATATAAAGCAGTTATAAAGAGCTGATTCTTTTAAAAAAGTCAATAACGCTCCTCAATATTTGGAAAACACTAAACATTTTAAAATTACATCAAACATTTTCAAAGAAAAAGCCATTTTGATATAGTAATAACATACATTGCTTAGAAAATGTAATTTAGTATCAAGGATGGGTGTTTTCCCTTTCATTTTTACATCAGAAAACTGTCAAATAGCATTTTTTTCATGGGGAAGTTTCTATTTTGATGATTTGATGAGTTTTTAAAAATACAATTGCCTGGAAAATTTCTCATCAGCTCCACAGCTTACACTGCAGCTAAAGACTAAATTCTGCCACTTAGGCAAAGCTCCCACTGTGATGCTTTAAGGGGAGCACAAGTGGCTCCACCAGGCTGTGCCTCAGTAGGTGCTGGAGTGTGGAGTGATGGCCAAATCCCCTCCCTCTGCTCTTTGTGCCTTGAGGCTGTACAGAGCTGTAAGGAGCATCTATACCATAACCACATTTATGGTATACTTGTGCCCCTTAATCTCAGTGGATAACTCCCATAAATATAAAAATAGAAGAATCTCATATTTATATTGAGATAGAATGTAGAGGGTATTCAAGCTATATAAACTTGCTCTGAAATTTGCAGAGATATTTAGACAAATTTTGCAGATTCACAGGGTTATTATCCTCCTAAACTTGGGGGCAACTGCATTGAAAAAAGCCAGCCTATGACACTTTTTCACATACTGTTTAATAATCGTTCCACCTGTGCATAAGAATGTTTGTGCTGGTGTACACTCAACTATAATAAATACAACATTTATCATAGCATCACAGAGTAATTCTGGTGGCTGTAGGCATGAAGAAATCTATTCTGTGGAAAAGAGAAATTGTGAGTACAGTACAAAAGGAGTTCAGGAAGAAATGTATGTCACTGTAAACACCACTTTCAAGATTATGTATTGTGTGATCCCCTTCTGATGTGAAAAGACAGGAATAAATGCAACCATTATAAACTACTGAATAACATATCTCTCCTAAAAGTGTTCTATTAATCATCCAGTCCTTAGAAATTCTGATAGCAATATTTTTCTTTTCCATTATATATATTTTTATATTAAGTATCATTGACAAACATTGTTTAGGTAGAAACCTAATGTCATTTCTCTGAATTACATAAAGCTGAATAGAATGTAGGAGGTTATATATCTGAATCTGAAGTCTTTGTTCTACGTGAAATTTTCCATAGCACAGTGTAGTATTTCTAAAGACTGGGATACCTATTTTATGCTTCTGGATTCCAAACAAAAATATATGTCATTATTTTATGAAGGAAATAGTTAACCACAATGCAGTTGTCACTTGTAGCATACCATTACATTACTCTAGGTAACAGTTGTAAACTGGTAGAGGCAGTATTTAAGAAATCTATATCTTTAAATGTTATCACATAATTCTGAATTGTAAAAAGATGGTCATTGACCAGTAGGATTTACAGTGCATTTCTTGAGATTTTTTTATAGCCTAGTTAAGAAATGTTTTCACTGAATTTGGGACAGTAAGACAAACTTTTTACATTTCACAAAATGTCTGTGAAATACACCAACTATCTCCCATCTCCTAATACTGAAAAATGAAGCAGAAGTTGAGTTCACCCTCAGCTCTATAATTATATGCTTATATGCATATGTGGATATATTTAAGATTTTCGGTGACAAACCAGGGTCACGCTAGAGATAAACCACACTGTTTTGTTGTCAGGACCAAGAGATCCACATCATGATGAAGAGCATGTTTGTGGTCTGTCTTCTAGCACAACTACCATCCATAGTAGTGATAGCTACTTTTGTAGATGGCTCTGTTGAATGATCTGACAGTCACCCAAAGGGTAAATGAAAATTTTGGAGTCTGAGGTGGCATGGCCTTCCCATTCACTAAGCAATTGGTCTTTGAGTTAAATAGCAAGGGCAGCCAAGAGCTGTGTTTCAACTCTCGAGTTCTAGATTTCACTAAGCCACATTTTGATTGTGCTGCTGTGTCTACTCAATGATTGAACACAGCAGCATGATCAAAGTGGGCTCCCTTAACCTCTTATGGTTCAACATAGACATACCTTGAAGTCAAGACTAGAAACAGTAGGCTTCCATCTTCTGATTATGCATTTAGAACTGTATGTCCCTAACAAAAGTATTTTACTTCTCAAATATAAGCCTAGTGTGAAAAGGTTTCAATGTCTTGCCACAGAAGTCACTATAAAAAATTAAACAGTTTTTTTCCTGTTGCAGTATCTTGAAGTAAAAGTTATGAAATATAGTCCTAATTTTTACTTAACCAATATTTTAAAAGAAAACAGCAGTATCTGATGTGATTTTTTTAAAATCCTTTGTCTCTGAAACTTGACACTTTTTTGTCATAGTTTAAAATACAAATAATTTCTGATGAAAAATAAATGCAATCAATTCTCTGAATGAAATTATTTGGTCCTCATTTTCTCCCACCTTTACTCCAATACATCTTTTGGGTCTCATATCTTGTAATTGTGCATAATATGTTTTATAAAAATAGAAAAATACCATAAGCATGTCAAAAACCCCAAGTATTGATAATCCTTAAAAATTTATGTCTGTCTTGAGGAAGTGTCTATTTTCCCACCTAGACTATCATGAATGGACTTCCATGGAGAAACTAAAATTTCTGGCCCCCTCTGATGGTCCATTTTGGAATGATGTATTCATAACTACCCCCTCAGATATAATGTTCCATTTAAATTTGTTCATAAGTCATTCTTGGATATGAATAGTTTAGCTCCATTCCTTTACTTTCCTTCTCTTTTTTTGAGAGAGTTTTCAGAGACACTTTTCAACTTTGGTATATGACTTACCAGCCAGCCACTAGCAAGCCTCTGATACTTTATGTTCTTAAAATTGCAAATTGGTATTCTAGGGCTTTCTCCTTCCAGGTTTCCATAGCAACTCTTGTACAGCTTGATCATTAGAAAGAAATTCTCTTTAATTGATCTCCTAATGTATAGCTTAATAGTAACTGTTAAGCAGTCTTTTGTTTCCAGGTCATATTTAGGGTTCACATATTTGCATAAAAGCATTTCATTAGCTGAAACCAATCATTATTAGTAATTTTCTTTTTTTAGTTTAAAATAACTAAACCGTCATTGAGATTTTCTGAATAGCAAATATTTACATCTTGCTGAATGGGTTTTCTCTGTGAGCCTGGGTGCTTTGTTTCTCTGAGCAGCAAGAAAATTACAGAGCTTCAAAATGTTAATCAGGGAAGACAAAAAGAAAGTGGCTTTTTTTACAATTGAAATGAAAATGCACAGTGATGATAACCACAGGCCACAGGCAATATTTGATGACGAAGTTGTAATGGATAAATATCCTTTAAAAATCACAGTAATGCACTGCCCAACTTGAATACATTGGGATTTTTTTCTATTATGCATAACAATCATTTTCTGACAGTTTGGGCTATGAAAGTTTAAAGCCTCAAACAAATCCTTTTCTTTCCAAAGTGATGCTGTCCAAAACCCTTTCCACTTAGACTAGTTCCTATGATTAATATTTTTATGGTGAAACATATTAATTCATTTTGTTCTGCTATGGCAGAGTTGTTTTCTGCTCGTTTTTAGCCTACTGGGGTACATGAATGTCAAACAATTCACCCAGAGTCACAGGATTCATCCTTTTTAGTCTTAAGAACAGAAATGGTGTGTTCACCAAAAATAAGCATTTNATTTTTTTTCAAGTAACTTAGACACCTTGAAAAATAGAGCTAGGCTATCAATTTTTCTCAAACATGAATGGAGAGTATACAACACATGGCTAAATTAATGTCATACATACTATGTATCTGGCTAAAAATTCACAATAATTGATTATAAATATCCTAAGTTCATATTCTAAAATTACATTTTTCATTTTCTTTTGACCAGTTTTCTGTTTTGTTTTGGTTTGATTTTTTTCCTCCAGTGCTTGGAACTTGTTGTTTTCAAGTTTTGTTCACAAACATAAGAGTCTTAAGTCTGATTCTTTTACTCTTTTGGGTCTTTGAAAATGAGATCTGTAATTCTCAAGCACGGAATTTCAAGGCCTATTCCTAAGAAGGAGTAGGGGAAGATTTCTGATGAATTCCCGACACTTATAAAGCTTAAATTTTCTTCAGGTCTCAAAGCATTCACAAGCAGTTGTCTCTGAGTAGTCCAATGTTAGTTACATGTATGGCTTGAACAAAACCCGCAATGTTGGGAAAATAATTGAGGAAGTCAATAGTTAAAAGGAAAGGAAAGGTATTGAAAGGTTTTGAAACTTCCATTTCCTAATAAAATACTGACAAAAATTGCTCTTGTTATTACTTATATTTTGGTATTATTGTGATGGTATCCTGAAGAGGGGAAAATGCATTTAATATTCATGATAAAATGTAGTCTGAACTTAGTTCCCAACTCATAGCTTTATGGTTTTGACTCTGTTAAAAAATACTTATTAGCACTTCTTTCCCAGTGATTACTTTAAAATAGGTAAGAAGTACCTCTAAAAGAAAAGTTACTTGATTGAGCTTTCCAGGAGCTCCAAATACCTGGTTGTATTTTCCATTCATTCTTTGACATTTTGTAAAATGTGGATATGAAGAAAAACTGCACCAAAAATATTCCTGAGAATCTTACTGTTTATTATATATAACATAAGGCAATTATGTTATATATATTGAGAAATTTCAAAATTGGCAACCGTCTCTTGGCTACAGCAAGGAAATAATCAATGGTCTCAAGTACTATATATTTCAAGGGGTTTATCTGCTCTGTGAAACTCAGCAAACCACTTCTATTTTGTTTTTTTGACCCCAATGAAGTCCATTGACTGTACTAGTCAGGACTCCCTGGCTGTAGCAGCAGTTGAACAACTTGCTCCCATATAATATTATAAACAAGGGCAGATAAATGTAGGTGAGAACTGAGCCCCACAGGCAATGACACAATAGAACAAGTGTTTCTAAGGAAATATGAAGTATTATCCGTAATAGTAACTGCTCAATAATTCCTAAAACTTGATTTTCAGTTATAAACTCTCTAACATATCGTCATTTCTTGCGCATCAAGAGTTGTTCATAGCTCAAATTTTGAAAGTTTTTTTCTTTTATCCTATTACTTTTCATTGCATGCAAATACCTAGGGTGGTACATATTGTGCCAGAAACATTTGCAGTCAGAATTTACACTACTTGGCTATTTAAACCCTTGAAATATGGGACTCAATTAATGAAGCAATTGAAATTAAGAAATCCAGTATGATAAGAGTACAATCTGAGATTGAATCTATGTCCTCTCATTCTTCCTCCTGTGAATGATACTGTCTTAGCTTACTACATCTGCTGCTGTTTTTTCCCGGTTTTATTTCTAGGAGCTAGTCCTAGCATTGATCCTTCCACATGTTAGGTGTGATTAGGGCTTCTGCTCTAACAAGATTTTCTAAATAAGCATCCATGATGTTCAAACTCTCAGGTTTGTGCCACTGACTAGAGTGCCAATTTGATGACAATACTAGTCTTCTTTCTTCCTCTACCAAAAGGGTAAAATTATAATTTCCTCATGGAAAGGACCAAAAAAACCCCCCACTTTCCCCACTTTACAGGCAGCTTTCATTCAGACCATAATGCTCATTTTTATGCATTCACAAGGTGAGAATATTTATGTTGTTTAGGTAAATTTGACCTTCTGTGATACAGTGACTGGTGCACCTTCACTGCAAAGCTTCAGAGTTACCACAGCCATTAATGAAAAAAAAAGGTAGGGATTTCAGCTGCATACCTAAAACTACAGAATATCTCGCAATATGTATTATAGTAATATTTGCTCCAAATGACAAATATTTAGAGCATATATATATTATATATATATATGGCTATCTATCTATCTATCTATCTATCTAAATGGCAATATTTAGAGCAAATATATATCTTTAGCCAGACATCAGTTCAAACAGTTTTTCTGCCATTTTCTCTTTTTTGTCACACAAAAAAGAAAGCTGAAAAATATACAAAAACAGGAAGGAAACAATTCCTTTTTCTTAGCAGTGCTGTTTTATATATATATAAAAAAAGGATAAATTTGTCAGCTGTGGTTATTTTTTAGAACACCTTTCTAATTAATACCTTAATTGCATTCCTGGCAGATTACACAGTTTTTGCTAATCAATAAAACAATGATCCACATAATGAGATTATACAAGATGCAACTAATCATTGTCTTGTCATCAGTCTCAAACACTGCTTCCCATTATTAAAATTCACAATACTCAGTTGGTTCCTCAGTAATATTTTGCAACTCCAGTGTATGTTACAGCATCAAAGTTTTCACTATTGACTGTAGTTTAATTTCCTTGCTAGCTGTAGCCTTCTGTGTGGGATTTTGTACACAATTTCTAATAAATCAGTATAAGCAACATCCACCACAGTTACTTACTGGGTTTGTCCATGGAGGCTAGAGGTCCAAGAGCCTTTTCTTTAAAAGAAATGTGTTTTCCACTTAATTTTCTGCAGCAAACATGTATGCAGTATGGTGCAGATGCCCTCCAGTAACACCTAACGTGGCCAACCTTACAGAAAGTCAAGCTGTGCACGCCAGCAATAGTCAACACAGCAGGGGCTGTGTGATTTAAACCAACCTGAACTGGGCATTCTCCACTCAGTCCTAGAAGTACCAGGAATTCTGGGTGTGTGAGGGTTCCTGGATTGTGCATGGCATAGTGGTGAGGCGGCCCTGCAACTTGCTGCCACCAGCTGCAATCACCACATTTGCTTCCAACGTTCTCTGCATGGCTGTGCCATGCCAGCAATGGAGCAGGAAGGTTGTGTGAATCATTAACATCAAATATACTTGTGACTAAGAGTGCATTTTCATCTGAGCCCATTTAATCATACACTGTCACTTTTCTTACAGACTGTGACAGCCTACCAGCTGAAGCGTGCTGAGAAGATAATCTTTTCAAAGACAAAGGCCATCCAGTGTGATACGTACTCATCTAAGGGCAATAGACATTAAGGATGTATCCTTTTCTTTTGCATCCACTCTTCCTGAACCTTAGCAGACTAATTTGCAATCCCAGAAAAATACGTTTCTAACATTCCTGTAAAGGTAATCAAAGGGAGAAGGACTCTGCTCAGGAGAAAGGTGGCTACTTGACCAAGACAAGTACCAGTTTGGGAAGCTGACAGCTTACACATAGAGTCATAGTGAAAGCAAACCAATGGAGTGTAAGTGCACTATTCATATTGGACAAATCTCATGATCCTAAATTTTTATTAAATTTTACAATGAAACTTGTTCCTTGGAAGCCAAATCTTAAAGTTAAAGGTGGAGATTTTAAAAGGATACAATTCACAATCATTAAAGCAATAAGTGACAGCATTCAAATGGGAATTCAAAATCTTAATGACCTTAAAAGCACAGACTTCATTTCTAAATAAAAATATACATCTAAATAAAAAATAACATCAAATATAGGCAAGAAAATGCTGTGTATTCCAGTCTGCCATATAAATTTATTTTAAGTAAAGGCGCTTTTTTCCACCTTTTTTGATAAGACAGGAAGTCTACAGGAAGCATTAAGTAACAGCAAAAATATTGCAATTTTTGTGACATACTAAGATCATAGCTTAATTATCTAACTTAAATATATCAGTGGTGTTTCCAAAAACTGCACAGACATAAACCCCCACCCAGTGCTGCATGTCTGCATCCACCCTCTGGTTTTGCTTTAGGCAAAGCAGTTCATGAAAAATTAATAAATATAACCAGGTCTCCTATTACTCCTTTACTACCATCACTGTCACCTCTCAAAAGCCCAGATTAATTTAGAATGAACAACTGACTTATCTGCTTCTAGGGTCTCAAGTGTTTCCAGTCCACTCACAACTTCCAATTTACCAGTCTTGGGTTTGTTTTTTTTTTAAAAATCTGAGATAAGTTCTCATCTGATCCTCCGTCCTCTTGTCTTGCCCTGTTTCCTTCATAGTACAATCCTTGTTGAAAAACACACTTAAGGTCACAGAGGATCAGAATTATAAAAGTATTTTCCACACTTTCACAAGATTTCTCTTCTTTCATAGCAAATGGACTGTTAATTGGGGTTTCTTCCCATGCTGTCTCAATTCATTTGGGATATTTTCCTGATATATTTTTCATGGCCTGTGTGTTTAATTCAGGTAAACTACCAATATAATCACTATCCTACTCAATGTGAGGAGAACCCAGTGTCTTCTTCTTCCCTGGAATCAGCACGGACCTTGTGTTGTGAGCGGGACCTTAAGTCCAGTGTGCAGATTTAGTGACAAATGTAAATCTAGTCCCTTCTCATAGTGTAAACTCTAATAAAAACATCATTAAATGGCATCTTATAGACTCTCAGACACTTTTTAGTGGCATCATAATGGACCAGTATGCTCTGGTCCAAAACACCTTTTACACGATAAAGAAGCGAAAAATAAAATTCTAATCGGCTTCGAAAAAACAAATGTGCAAGAAAATACTTGAATCCTTGGGTTCAAAACACTTTACCTGTCTGCTAACAAGGAGAAAACCTATACCTTCATTTGCATCAAGACCCTATGAAAGTATAAACTGTCTCAAATAAGTATCTTGGACTGAATTACCCAAATATTAGCAGAAACACCTCTATAAATAGACCATTCTAAATTACAGGCCTTCATGTTTCAGTACTTCTCACAGATAAGGTCCAAGATTCAGTCCAGGTGGAATGGAATTGTGATCAGCTTCGGTGAATGAATGAAAAATCGTTGTGAGATTGGGAAAGATACACCCACTGGTTTTCAGAAATTGGGAGCCAATGACAAACCAATGATAGAAATCAGTTCCTTCAAGTATACAGTGGTACCAGTCATTGAGGTCATTGCATCAACCTAAGAAAAAGATTAAAATCTATCTCTTTGATATATGAAGAAACAATGGAAACGCACTTCCTTACATGAAAGTAATATTCTGGTGACCATTTTAGTTTATTTAGTAGATTTTTGCAGCTGCAAAAAGCGATATCTTATAAATACAAAGAGATCTTTAATTTCTGTCCTTACCATTTGGAACACCATTCTTTAAACTTATATTTTTGAATTAAAAGTGTCAATTAGAAAGTTAATGGGCTGACACTTCATACAAGGCCAAGAGAAATAAGAAGTGGAGTTAAAACATTAATTTATTTTTGTAAGTGAGAATAGGTTTGGAACTGGAAGATAACTATGGAACTAGAAGATATGTAAACAATATGTGTAAAAAGGCTCCACAGATGAGTAGCTACTATAACATCTTTAAAATAGAGTTCTACTTTGACAATTTTTTCCACTATAAATAATAAAGCTGAATTTTCTGAGACTGGACCTTGCTCTTCCCTAGGTGAGAACATTTCCAGGTGAAAACATTTCCTTTTCTTTAGTGATGAATTTCTGGCCAGTAAGGTCATGTCATCAGCTTAACTCGACAAAGTCCATGTACTGTGCATCTAAAGAAAGATGAGGGTCCTGTCAGGAAGACATAAACAAAACCTGAAGTTATTTCAAAGCCAGGGGAAGTCTGATATGGTGCTGAGAAAAGACAGAGAAATTAGTATAATAATTCAGGATTAGGTAGGATGATATCTTTCTTTCCTAGCAAAACTAACAATCTTTCAAATGTGATTAGAATAAATTATTTTATTTCAAGCGTTAACCTACAGACACTCTATTTGCATCCATAAGCCAGCCAAGTAAATATGTTTGGGCTGATTGTAGGAAAACAGATTGATGAAGGCAAGCCTTACATACAATTTTATATAAATAAACTTTTAGAGTACAACTACCAAGTGTTTACAGATTGGCAAATGTATCCTAGATGATGTTGTTCATATGAACTGTTTTCCCTCTTCCATTTTTTTGAAAGGTATATGAAGTTTACCCAATATTTTTCTCAAAAAAAGTCCATGAGCTTGTCTCATGTTGGTCTAACAAAACTATCTGCCCCTTAACAAAACTAGTAAAATTGAGAAAACAGGTTCCAGAAATAAAACATTTGTTTAAAAATAATAAAAAATGCTTACAAATTTAATGAACAGCAAAAACAAAAGCAGAAATTGCAACAGCCTTGGTTGAGTTATTTACCTAAAATGGCTACATATTTTACATAGTATAACGCTGACATTTCTACACAATTTTAATAATCCGTATTTGTGTTTGAATTTATTTTTAATGAGCTTTGAACAAAGCTGTACTAGCTAAAATTTTGAAAAGACAAGAGTTCTGGGAAGTATGGATTTGCCCTTAGTTTTTCAAAGAAAAAGAAAGGTCTTCAAAAATCCTGTGGATTATGTTCTCTGTTTTAAATATACTTCTGGTTTTTGTTTGTTGTCTTTTTTTTTGTTGGTTTTTTTTTTTTTTTTTATTTGATCCCCTTCTTCAAATTATTCTATATTTTTAATGCAGAAACACATACTAGTCAAATATACTGAGTTTCACATTGGAAAATCTTTGGGTTAGCTGGGTGAATTGAGATATTTGAGGAGGAGACATACACAATACTAAAACACAAACATCATTTTCTAAAATATAAAAAATACAGAAATAGTTCACAATGCAGAGTTCTTTCTAGAGTTTTCAAGTAGCCTCTAAAGAACATTTTTTCATCATGGTTATTTGAATCCCAAAAGAGGAGAATAGCATACTTCTCTTTAAAATACTTATTAAAAAAACTTTTAAATTAAAATTTTTAAATTCATAATACTTTCAGAGGTATATTCAAATAACATGAGGTTTTAATTTGCAGCATTTTTCCTATGTAAATATAGAGCAAATATATATATATCATCAAATATATGTATATCATTATGACTTAAAGCAAAGTTTAGCACTCAAACATTCCCTCTTCTATATAGTTTCCTTAAAAAATAAGAAAATAATTCAATTCATTTCTATCTGCAGTGTATTCTGATGAAAACTCATACAGAAAAAATGTGTTATCATCAGCCATCTGTCTTCTTAGTCTTAAAATATTTTAAGATTTACACTTATGACCACAAAATGATGAAATAGTTAAAGTGAAAAGCTGTAACCTCTTTCTTTGCCCCCTCATTATATATGCTATTGTTCCAAAAATATGTATGTTTTTCATGGAGTAATGCATTTAAGAAATAGAATGTTTATGTAGAAAGTGCTCCGGAGTGATATGACCTGATAAAAAGGCCTAAAAATATCTAGTCATGTGGCAATTTATTCACATTGCTCCATAAGGTGGATTAAGAGAAGAAAAGTATAAATAGGGGCAAGGATTATGCAAAACATTAAATGAAGGTCTCATTAAATATTAAAATGGAATGCAATCAAGAGAGTGCAAATTCCTTACCACAGACTGAATTCACTCGCCATCCAAAAACACATCTGAAGCAATTCAGAGATTTGGCAAGACCAAATTCTCATTGCTGTTTTTCATTTTAAAAAAATAAAGACTGGGAACAGATTCAAGTATATGTTAAACAGCCATGTACATAAACATGACTTAATAGTGGCCTCCCTAAGTGAGTCCACCACCAATGGAGAACTATGAAGAAATGAAAACAAGAGGGCAAGCAAAGAACAAAATATTGAATTTTGTTACCATCTCAGTTTCTCCTAACACAGGTTAAATTTCTGTCATCACATTTATGATTTTTTCATGGACCATTCATCCATTACTTTCTCTAATTACTTTCTAAGCCTGTTATGAAAAATTCTGGAATGAAATGAAGATTATTTTAATATGTTCCATGAGACAACATTTCAGTTAATGAAAAATTTTTTGTTTTAAACTTGTTTGCCTGAAAAATTCAATAGGTATCCCTGTTTCTCTCTGAAAAATTCAACAGGTATCCCTGTTTCTCTCTTATGGAAAATAAAAGTATAGTCTGGCCTTGACTCTATAGTTCTCTCTGCTGTTGTCTAAGTTCTGTATTTTCCCAGCTTGAAGGGCTTTATGCTTAACCTTTCCATATCTTGAAGCAGCCGTGGGCTTGTGATGAATTAGTCACGTTCCCTTGGAACAAATTCTAGATTTGTGAGGTTGTTTTGAGGTTGTGGGACAAGATCTACATGAAATTGTCAATTTCTTGAGCAAATTTATTAGTATTGTTTTACTTTATAATTAGCCTAAGAAATTCAGTAGGTTTGCAAAGTATTTTTCTTCTGTAAAGGATTTCTTTTCCCTTTGCTGTTGTAATCAGTATAAAACTTCTGTTTGCCATTATAGAATTTCTCTTTGCATTTGCTAGCCTTATTTTTATGTAATTCCTGATAATGTTAGATGTATAGAATTCAGAATTTTTAGCAAGTATACCTTGTCTTAACAGCGTTCTGGAAAATGTTCACCACAGTGGATATCTATCTTTTATACTTTAGTTTGAACTCCATAGTCAATATTTTCTAAAACTCACAGTGAGAATTTGTCATTATTCATTTAATGGCTTTGTTGTCAAAGTGAAACTTAATATTTCTTTCAGTTAAATTCATAAGATTCCTCCTTAAGAAGGAACTCTTAAACTAATTGATATCAAATACATTTAGATTCTTTTGAGATACATTTCTCTGAATTAATGTCCACCCACCACCCATGTCATCATCCTTCTTGAGTTGAGTGTCCCACACTGGACAGAAAACAGAATAGAGTTTTGGAATGTTTATAAATATCATGTTCAGCTGGCATAATTAATAAGAGTCCTGACAGGAAGGCAAAATTTCAGTTCCACACAAGAATTTTGTAATAGTGAAAAGGGAGAAGAGGCAAAAAATTAGTAACAAAATACAAAGGCAGAAAGTATTTCTTTCTTCTTTTCAACAGCAGGATCTATGCAGTGAAGAGGGTGACAAAATTTTTGCTTGATACTAATAGAAAATATTTGTGCTAGAGATATTGAGAACAATGCAACTTTATGTATAAAAATTGCCCACTTAGTTCTGTCAAAGCTGATATATGTGAAGATTATCTGATACTAATACTGAGCAAAACGTTTCTAACCAAATAACACAGTAGAAAACTGAACCAAAAACAGAAACCTTGAAAACATGTTTTAGAAAACAAACAACCTTATTACATTGGCTTCAGTATTCTGCAATCCTTGACACCCTGAGATTATTTTAAAAAAAATCTCTTACTGGGTGATCTTTTTTTTGCATGTTTATAATTTTAAATGGCCATGCTAGCAAATGTCCAATCACACAGAGTAAATTAGCAGCAGAGCTGAATGCAGAACTAGCACCACACAGTTTCCTAAAGAAATAAAAGAGGCACAAAGTGAATAGGAAGAAAAGCTTCATTTGTTTACAAACAATCATCTGTATCAGCCATAGAAATTAAGAAATTCTTTGGGTGCATGTACAGTCTAACTTCATTTTTGTTTTATTCCTCCTGAATAGTACTCAATTCTACTGTGGTTTCATTTGTCCACAAATGCTGATGGGATATACTACCTTTCAGTCCAAACAGGGCCATCAGAATTTGGCCATAGACATTAAATAATGTACTCTATATGTGAAGTAATAACCACCTGCATTTAAACACATATTCGTGAAATATTCTATATCTAAGCACTGAAACTCTGCCTATCTCTAACATAAAGCTCATTCTATACATATTTATTAAATGAGAATGAAAACCGTCTCAGAGATGTATAAATATTTAAAACACAGACGTTCAGCTTTAAAAGAGTAAATTGCAGCTATAGATCCTGGAAAATCTCTAGTGAGACAATGTAATCTGTTGGGAAACTTGTCAAAACCAAGATATTTCCTCTCTGTGTTCAGATCTTGGTTGACCTCAACATTTGCAATGATGTGAACAGCAGCCTGTGATCTCAGTGTTAGTCTTTATTAATCAGCGTGATAAAGGTAACTTGACTGCTTTACACATTCTTTGCGTGTTTGTTAATTGTGACAGGGAGGAGACATTGTGCCTTTTTGGGTTTTGTCATTGTACTGTGGATCAGTGAAAAAGCATAGCTATTACTCTCAGTAAAAGATACTGAAACACAGAAGAACTTGTTTCTATGCATTGAATAACACAACAGGTAACATAAATTTTGTTCAGGTAAACATATTGACTTTAAAATTAAGTCTTATATTCTATCTCTCATATTCTTTTCTATGACATTCACAATCAAAGTTAATGAGCTTTATTATTTTAAACATGTTATACTTGCAATTTGCTTTTTTTTGCCTAAACTGTTACCTTGAAACGGTGCTCTGAACATGACTGAGAGGATCCTTTACAGGAAAGAGTGACATTCCTCTTTCTGCACACAATCACAGGATCATAGAATATGCTGAGTTGGAATAACCCATTAGGATGATTGAATCCAACCCTTGCACAGAGCACCCCAAGAATCTCAGCATGCCCCAGAGAGTGTTTTAAAAATGCTTCTTGAATTTAAACAGGCTGGGTGCTGTGATCAGTGTGATCCTCAGTGGATAAAGCAAACTCCCAAATTTCAGCAGCACATTTTCACCATACTGCAGTGTAGCCCTCTGAGATAAAAGTGGTAGCTTACACACTGGTGTCCAGCCCAAAAGGCCCTTTTGCCTCTTCTCATAAATCCTATTCAGGATCTTAAACCATCTGATTAAGCATTTTCCATATTTTTATTTTTTTCTGGCAGGGTGAAAAACAAGGTGAAGTTCAATGCCATTCTAGTTTTCATTCTTACCTTTATTTTACTGTCCCTGGAATTGACCATCTAAAAAAAAAGACCTCATTTGATTAGCTTTCAAATAAACTGCATTCTTCACCATTCTGGTCTGGCACCCCTTTTTAGCACTTTCTTAGTTGTATAGTGCATGAGGTTAGGAGGGAATCATAGAGTCATAGAATCATAGAACCATTGAAAAAGCTGAGTTGAAAAAGAACTATAAGAACCATTGAGTCCAGCTCTTGACCCTGCACAGCCCCCTACCCAAGAGTAACACCATGTGCCTGACAGAATTGTACAAATGCTTCTGGAACTCTCTCAGGCTCAGTGCTGTGACCACCACCGGTGGTTCCAGTGCCCAACTGGAACTCTTTGGGTGAAGAACCCTTTTCTAATAGCCAACCTAACTCTCCCTGACACAAATTTAGGCCACTCCTTCAGTCCCTGTCACAGGCCACTAAGAGATCGGTTCCTGCCCCTCCCCCCCAGCATTCCCCTCACAAGGAAGTTGTAACTGCAGTGAGGTCTCCCGTCAGTTTCCTGTTTTCTGGGCTGAAGAGACCAATTGCCTCAGGCACTCCCCTCAAGGCCCTTAACCACCTTTGTTGCCTTCTTTGGACATTCACAAATCCATGTCCTTCCTGTGGCACCCAACCCTGCTCCCAGCCCTGGAGGTGAGGCTGCCCCAGCCCAGAGCAGAGGGGACAATCCCCTCCCTTGCCCGGCTGGCCGTGCTGTCCCTGATGTCCCCAGGACACGCTTGGCCCTCCTGGCTGCCAGGGCACTGCTGGCTCATGTTTAACTTGCCATGGCCCAGGAGCCCAGGGCCCTTTCCCTGGCACTGCTCTGCAGCCTCTCATTGCCCAGTCTGTACATAAAAGATAATTTTTGATTGTAGTGTCCTTGGAGGGATCATTAAACACATTGTAAAATTAAATATTATTAATAAAGATACTATGGGTCGTACACGCATGGGTAAATCTGGAGTATCTTCCTAAGGACAATGGAGCTAGAATTACAGATATGATATCTGATGCTCTCTCATACAAACTTTTACAATGATGTGCAGTGATATTGGTTGAAAGATATTACATCTATTCCATTGTTTTTTGTGGTTTTACACATTTCTTTTGATCCTTTTCAGTGCACAGCATCTAACTAGATACCCCCTCACAATTTGTGCTTGTCAGAGAGGTATCTGAGGTATCTTTTCTTGCAGAAGGTCTAAAGTAAGTAATAACTGGAATCTCTCAGTTTAAGACACAGCAACACTCTGACAACAGTCATGGGATTCTTTGTCAGGTAAATGTCTCGAACTTCTCCTTCTACTCTCGTTCTCATTCTCTGATTCTTTCACGTTCAGCAGCTGGTACCTTTCATTCTACAGCTAAGTTACCAACTATTTAACGATTTTGCAGTCTATCAATTGTGTAAGACATTCCTTCTGCCTGCCAATTTTATTTAATATCCCAGAGCTCTCCAGGCTAGCCTTTGACTATGGGGCCATAAGAAATCTATCTGCCAACAGGTATAAAACTATCCCACAGGAATGTTTTAAAAATCTATGGATATAATGATTCAAGAGTCAAATTAAACTCCAGTATAGAGAAACAATTAACCACCAACTGCACTGGGAACTGCACCTATTTATGATATTTTTAGAGATATGTTTGAAAATTAAGGAGGTTCTGTCTTCCTTTAATGTTGGTGAAATTTTAGTAAAACATTATGTGTGTAAGGAACTTAACTTAGGAAAACATTTAGTAATTTTTAAATTATTAATAAACTAATAATTTTAATATTTTCTTTCATATGAGAATATGTTCACGTGAAATATTAATCCACCATTTTACACTTAGTTAGAAGGGGATATGTATGCTGAGTTGAAGAATCCTTTCATTCACAGATAAGATGGTGGCACCTCAGTATATAATATTTCGTGACCTTTTCCAGTTCCAGCCATCAGTCTAGACCATTGTAAGTATCTAGGATAAAAGATTCACCTTTATAATCTTGCACTGGCCATCTCAGGCCAGTGACTATGGCTCCACTTCTAGCAGAAAATACAGTTCGCTGATGCCAGAGTTGTATGGAAATAAGATATAAAGTATCTTTCAGTTAAAGTGAATGTGAAACAGAGTAGAAAACAGTTAACTCAGGTTCAGCTTTTTCTTTCTTTCTTTTTTTCTTTTTTTTTTTTTTGTCCTAACTGACAAGCTAATCTTTTCCTAATAATTTTCACACATGACTGAACCATAGCAAACCATCTAGCCATTGCAACAGGTATGAATGTCTCTTAAATCATTAGGTCAGAACTAGAAATCTCACTCACCTGCTTTTATGGTAGCTTTCTGATTTTATATACTAAAAACCATATAAATCTTTTAATCTATTTTTTTTTTGTAAGAGATAATATATATGTATCTATCTGAGTATTTTTTAAAAGAAATTGTAGTCAATATACAAATTAGTGGTGAAAATGAAAAAATAATGTTTTTAATTCCCACTCTTCAAAGGCTGATTCAATATTTGTTTCAAAAATGTTATTTTTCTTTCTCTTTCTTTTATTTTTCAGGGCTTTTGATTTTGTAAGGGCAAGCTTCATGATAGCTTCATGCAAAAAGTCTGTACTATTACAGGGATTTCTCTTTGGAACTTCTACATTAAAGGATGTTTAGAAGCCACTATAGGTCTTCATACATTAAGTTTGTGTATTTTTGCCTGAATGTCCATGTACAAACAAGCAAAGAAATAACTTGCATGTTTGTAAGCATGCACAAGCACATGCATGAGCCCTTGTATCCATCTATCTATCCACGTATTTCCTGCTCTTTCTAACTGGTTGAAAGGACTAGTCACACCCTGTGACTAGTCTAATTCTAATAAAATAATGGCTTGCTGAAAGCCAGTGTAAAATTAGAAACCATGCCACAGCCTGGAAAAAAATACCTGAAGCAGAGTATCCATATCAGCTTCTCCCAGAGTTTGGCTCCAATTTCTTCTGTTTCATTTTGCTACAATGCTTAATATTGGACCCTAAGGAAACAACAATTATATTTAGCACAGTCCTTATTCAGAGAAATTTAATCTCCTCATTATCTCTGGATGCTATAATAGGAACGCTGGGATGAACTGTGGTCTTCTGTTCACCTTCTTTCAGTACTTCAGCATCTTAACCTTTCCTTTTCCAAAGTCATTTTCTCAAATGTATGAGATGATTAATGAGAACAGCTCTTTTGCTGTGTTCAACAATCATGTCCTTCTTGCTCATCTCTCCTTCCATAATTATAATTATGTTGTTCATGCCAATATTTAGGCCTGTGTCAGCACTTCCATTACAAACCCCAGTTTTCAGGAATTTGTAATAAGGCTGGTGGAGTTGGCATTTGGCCAAAACTGAAGAGAACTGGAAATCACACTGGTCAGGGCACTTGAAACCAAAACATGAACAGTAATTTGTTTTGGGCTGGGCTCCATATTTGGCAAGAAAGAGTGGCTGACAGCAAGTGTGAGTGAAGTAAAAGAGATCCAAGTGTCTGATAATACAGCTGAGCTTTATATAATGTCAGAGAACAGTGCAAGAGCAGGTCCAGCTAAGTAAGAAAGTCTTTCATAAGACAGCCAAATAATGTTCCTTTTTTGGAAATAGGCCAGCATAGAGAAAATAAAAAGAAGACGGACCCACAGCATGACTGGGTTTGTAGCTCTCTCAATGCCAACTCAATAATTCATGAATAAATCCTTAACACAGCAATGAATACTATGTACAGTTCTAGAAAAGTGAAAAAATTAGTAGGGCATTTAAAGAAAAGTGAGTCCATTTTCATAAGCGACTGGTGATTCTGTTAGCAGTGCCTTATTGATTATTTTTTATGAGTGTTGAGACTTTTTAAAGATTATTTGCACAGCTAGAGTTTGTCACTCAAACAGCACTTAGGCTCTTTAATGACTGAAGTCCAGATAACTCTAATACACAAAGATAACTACTGAATATACAGAAGAATAAAAGATTGGCAATCCAAATAAAGAATATACATAAATAAAATGTTTGTAAATTATTCTGTGGAAATATTTATAATTTTTTACCTTCAGACAAGGAAATTATTATAGAACAAATAGAATAATAGAATACTAGAAAGCTTTGGTTTGGAAGTGTTCTTAAAGATCATCTGGATTCAACTCCCCTGCCATGGGCAGTGAACATTCCACAAGACCCACTCACTCAGAGCTCCATCCAACTCCCAGGGATGGGACATCCACAACTTCTCTGGGCAACCTGTCCCAGTGCCTCACACTTTCATAGTAAAGAATTTTCCCTAATATCTAAATCTACCCTTCTTCAGCATGAGACCATTCTCCCTTATCCTGTCACCACATGCCCTCATGAATTGTCCTTCTCCAGCCTTCTTGCAAGCCCCATGTAACTTCTGAAAGGCCAACCTAAGCCCCCCAAAGCCTTTTCTTCTCCAGGCTGAACAATCCCAATGCTACAACAGGTTATGACCTAGAGGTAGAGAAAAAAGAAAGAGGATGGGATCATTGTTAAAATAGAATTATATACAAGGTTAATAAATTCTCTATGTGTAAAAAAGGTGCAACTTGACAATAAACATGAAAAAAATAATTCTAATCCCAAATGCTTCCTGAAATACTTGTACCTTTTATTCATGGATTCATGTGGCCACTGGTTTGGTTTTGTTCAGAGTACTTAATGCACAGTTTTTGACTTCTTCATAAAGCTGAGGACTAGCTACACATTTATACCCAGTGGTAGCAGACAGCACAAGCCCAAGATAGAACAGATTACATATTACTATACTCTTTTTTTCCCTCCCTTTCTTTCTTGTACTGATGCTTTTATTGAGAAATCTGATAGAGAAATACCAGCAAATCAAGACACATGAAGAAATTAGTACTGAATTAATTTGGCCCCAGGATATGTTTCAGCTGTTGGTAATTGCCCATGTTTGCTATTCTTAAAATTATTTTTAAGTTATTTTCTTGCCTGATACTTACTAGCTATTCAAGCAGTTATTGTGATCAGCTGTATCTTCTTAGCCTGTACCTGTTTCCCCACAAGTCTGTTCTGGCACTCATCCTCACGTAGTTAATAGACCACATGCCATGACATGCCTTTAAAATTGAGCAGCTTTAGTTCAGTCCATCTCTAATGAATATTTACTTCCATCAAATAAAAGTTTTCATCTATCATTTCAAGTATAAGTTAGTGGATAGTCTCTCTTTGTTCAGTCTTTAATGCAGTAAAACCCATCAAATGTAAATCTATCAAAACCTTATTTTAAAATTATTTTTACGGAAGCAACATAAACAGTAAATATTTAGAAGTCCCTCTCACAACACTTTATCTATAAAGTAATTTGATAATTATGAACAACATTTTTTATCCTACAGAGTGATTCTGAGAAGACAGAGGCAGGGTGTGTAGGAGAATGGGATGGATGTGCAGGAAATGCTTCCCCACCCAGAATAATCGCTGCATGAAGAAGTAAATGGACACATAACAGCACCCTGGCTGAGGACACAGTAGTGCTGCTGCATCTTTGGATTCTTCAGTAAACTTAGAACAACAGTCTGTAAATTTTTAATTTATAAAAAATAAATAAATCTACACACAATTTTTAAAAACATTTAAGAATGTCTGAATAGCAATGGATTGATTCTTTGAACAAGGCTTAAGACACACCAAACCAAGAAGTGATTTATTCCAGTTTTGGCTTCTCTCTGTTAAATAGCCTATAGCTGCAAAGACCATAGCACCCATTCTTGATGTTAAGGGAGTTTGATGACTCTCCAGATTCCTACATTTGGCTACAAGCCTTCTGCTCTCCCACATTTATTTCTAGGGATTTTCACTAGATTTCTAAAGGAATGTCCCACATTCCCCTTAGTCTCTATTCCCTTTTAGTCCTACCATGGCCATTGAAGTTATTTTGGAGAATTCTGAATCCTTGCAGATTCAGACAGGATTTGAAAATGCAATACTTCTGTTACAAAATAAAAAAGTAAATCTTGTGCTTGTTGCATTTCAGGGAAGTATATGCCTTGCTGAACATATTTTTAATGGGATTATGTTACAAGTGAAAAACTGGAAGAAAAGCAAGTCATGAAACTATTTGTTTAATTACAAATCTATAACAAAAGAATCACTGATACATATTTTTTTTATTTTATCATGTCTTTCCATAGCTTTTGTATCATAAATGTTTTCAAAAGATTGCATCATAAACCTTCTGAAGTTGTGTATTAATTAAATATCTCTTTGCAATATCTCATAAAAATATGTGTGTCTGTGGAATCATTTCCAATTGCTTTTGGACCAAAGAAGGCAGTGTTATGAAATGAAAGTTTGACCTTCATTTCTCCTGTCTTAAACTGGCAGTAGAAATTCTTTCTTGTTGAACACCCCACTCTCCCTCTGGAAAATTTCACTTATACTCTCTGGTCTGGGAGATGATACACAGTTTCTTCTCTGAACCTTCCCTTAATCTCCACTGAGGCTGGAGAAGGAAATTTTCTAAGGAATTGTCCTGCACAAAATCCATTCTAACTAATTTTTTTAAAGGGTAAGTGGGGAAAATGGAAGAACTTGTTGCCATAAAAGTTAAATTGAAATTAAGAGAATGTAGAAAACAAAGATGAGAAACAGAATGAGCTTTTTTTCCCACTTCCAAATATGGATGGTATTGGAGAAAAGAACAGATTTGACTATAAATCAGGTGAATTTGTCAAGCCACTATGTATTTTATTTCATTATTGTATAGCTGGTGCAGTCTAAAAGGTTCCTTATTAAACCGTTTCATGGAACAAATGGAACAGAAAACATCCATTTATTATTCCAGTGTACTAGTGAATTACAAATATGCCAAGAAGTTTTAACTATTTACTTATTTTATTTTTTCCCAGCTTCTTTGTTTAAAAGATATATGTATGTGTTTGAGTAACAATCACCTTGAAAAACAAAAAAAACAAACCCAAAATCCTCCCAAAACCCAAAGCTAACCAGTCAACTGAAAAACTCCACAGAAAAACCCAAACCAAATCAAAACAAAACAAGAATCACAAAAAACTCCAAACAACAAAACCCTAAAGAAAACAAACCAAAAACCCCCAAACAACAACAACAAAAAACACACACAAAAAATCAAACAAAAAGAAAAAACAGCAAAACAAATAACAACAACAAGAACCACAACAGCAACAAGACTGCCAAAAAACCCAAAGCAAAATCTGGTAAAATACCCAAACCCAAAAATACTACATGGCTGGGGTCTGAACTTCAAAATGAAATAAAACAAAATGAGAAGTTTGAGAACAGACAGTAATTATAGACTACAATATATTGCTATTACATGTTGAAAATAAAAAGGTACATTCTCATCAACGTTATTCTTGTAGCTACAAATTATTTTCTTTGCCTTGACGGTGACAAAATGCCACTTTAAAACAAGTCAAAAAGTCAGAGCTTTCCAGAATACCTTACATTATGGTCGACATATTAATAAGCCTCTTTAAAATTACAACATTCTGCCTAACTTGTTATAGTCCCTCAAAAAGTTACCCGGTGTGCCCATGAATGCTCAAGGAAAGCTGAGCTCTCTGTGTTGGGATCTGTTGGGATTGATGTCTGGATACGTCATGATGGCATGTAGTGCTCCTAAGGGGTTGTGTATCTCCATCTATTTTCTTACCTCTGTTTTGAACCGTATTTCATGTGAGGTAACACCTAAAGCCTTTCAAAGTGCTGTTCCAAGGAGCCAGCAGTACCAGAGTTTGGTATGCACTGGGCAAGCTGTTACACTCACTGATAAAGGCAGAGTGACTGTAGATTCAGCCAGATTTGAAGTGCTATTTTCCTGTTTACCATGAAGACCATCAGAATACGATCAGGTGTGATACTGGCTGTCCCCTGACAAAGCCATTGTTTCAGTAGCACACTAGGGACTGGATGGATGGTTCTTCTCTTAGTTTGAGTTTTATTACTTTTCTTT
>VWZU01013618.1:121533-170942 GCA_013397095.1 Sterrhoptilus dennistouni | reverse complement strand
AAAAAAAAAAAAAAGGCAAAAAAAAAAGAGCAAATTTTCTGTAAGAAGTCTGAATCACTTACAGCTAGCCCAGGAGTTGTTCATGAGAGTACATTTGATTTAGTCAGTGACCTAATTGTGTCTTTCCAGTAGCTGAAGGGAGCCTACAAGACAGATGAAGAGGGACATTTTACAAGGGCATGTAGTGACAGGACAGAGGGGAATGACTTCAAATTGAGAGAGATTAGATTAGATATTAGAAAAAATCCTTTACTGTGGGGTGTGAGGTGCTGGCACATGTTGCCCAGAGAAGTTGCAAATACCCCATCCCTGGAAGAGTTCAAGGCCAGGTTGGATGAAGCTGATAACCTGATCTATTGTCCCTGCTCACAGCAGAGGAGTGGAATGAAATGATCTCTAAGGTTGCTTCCAGTCTAGGTCATTTCATGATTCTATGCTGAATACTTTGTGAAGCTGCATAAATGAAGTGTTCTCTGACCTTGAGGCCTCTAGAATCTATGTAAACCTGTAGGTAAGTGTGTGTGTGGGGGGGGGTGGAATGTGTGCATGGGTGCGGGGGTGTGGGTGGGTGTGTGAAAATCTATGTATACCTTTAACTTTGTGTCTGTGTTTGTGTGTGTATCTGTGTCTGCGTATGTGGATCATTTACTGTTTACTATAGTGCTGATGCATCCTGAAGAGATGCAGAGCCTGAGATGTTTTATCTCTTGTCAGAGCTCACTTCAATTAAATTAATGGATCCATTCAGGTCCCTCTTTCCTCTTTCAGCTGCATCATTGCCGAATACATTAAAAAGATCTTAAGTCTCAAGATGGTACATCATGGCATTAGCCACGGCACTCATTTCCCTCTGTCTTCTTTTTCTGTAAATCAAATAATTAATGAGATCTCTACCTCAATAGAGCACTTCATCAATATTTTGTAGCAATAGAAAAAAAAGAGACACGCTTTTTGCTCTTGTAGGAGCTTTTATCTACAATTGTGTAGGATTTGGTGGGCAAATGTTGTAATTCTAAAATGACAAAATAATGCCAATTTTTCCCAGTTTGCTTTTAATTTCTGAGAAAAAATATTAAAAAAGCTTAGCTACTGACTGCTTCTGTTGTAAAGATGGGTGTTTTTCAAATTTTAGACTTGTAATAAAATTTAATTGAAAGTCTTCTATTGTAGAATATGTAATTACAAAGGATTATATGACTAAGTATCACAATTTAATGTTCAGTATTTCAATTCAATTAATAAAAAATAATTACACTGCACGTAATGTCAGTTATTCTCTTTTCTTTACAAAGAAATTAGCTTTGCACCATTAACCCCTTCATGCTATTTAACCAAAGAATTTCATACTTAGAATACAACAGAAAATGTAACATAGACAGTAGTGTAGAAATGTATCCCAAGGCTAAATAGCAGATTTGCAGCAGACAGGGGCATTAGCTTTTCATCTTATGGTTCTGGTCTGATTAATTTTATTCTTTTCTTAAAGAAAATTTTAGTTTAGAAACTTAAATAGTCTTTATGACACTGTTGTTGAAGTGACACTGATTATTGAGCTGAATACTGGGCCTCTTACTGGGAATCATGCACTGATCTGTAATTACTTTTTGCCTTGGGTTTTGGAAAAGGAATATAGTAATTTTAATTTAATGATTTGGCTGCAAACTGCATGTGAATGAATAGAGAACATTTGACTACAATAAGAGGGAAAGAGTCAAACAGAGTCTTACTGAGTGGTTAAAATATAATGGCAATTTTTATTGAAATGACAATTTCATTACATTAAAATTAGAACAATACCTTTTCAGGAAAAATATAAACATGCAGCGCTGGCCTTCAAATGAGTTCCATTAAACATCACCACATTGCTGTGGTAAAAATAGTCCATTCCTGCAGGATAGGCAAAACTGAAAACTGTAAAAGCACAGAAATGCTAGTAAAGATCTTTCTGCACACTGATCTGCAGGAGGACAAGTCTTACAGGCAAGAATCTGACATAGCAATTGATTTCTAGACAACAGCAGTGGCACACAATTGTTCCAGACATTCTTTTTTTCATTGCAAGGTATCTTTGGCTGAGTGTGCATTAAAATAGGCATCCTTCCCAGAAATTGGTTTTTGGCCCCAGCACAAGTGTGCAGGTTGGGTCAATTCCAACCTCCTGGAGTCCACAAGCAGCTGACCAGGATCTGTATGGCTTCTACGTGTCACCTCTGTGCCTATGGCATCTCCACACAACCACAACCAGGGGCAGTTTTTCATCCTGAATTGGCTGGATCAATATAGAAACACACAGCATTGCCTTTTGGAAGTGTATTTTTGTAACCGTCAACTGAAATTGTGCTGCAGAACAGAAAGCATGTTGGCTTGGGATAGGGATTTTGTGGATAGCTTGGAAGAACAGCTAAGTGGATGGAGCTGAACCTGATGCTGTTCTATCTATACTGCTCAATTCCAAAATCAAATTATAACCAAGATTTATATATACACATATATATATATATATATATATTGCAGCCTTTATGGGTCCCAAATCTTTAAAATTTCTGCACTTAATATGGCATCTTATCATTTTTTTGAGAGAAGTTGATGTAGGAAGAGAGTATAATTGAATTAATGTTATAGTTGTGTTTGAATTAATGTTGCAGTTCTGTGTTCACAGCAAGAACTGGTTGCTTGGACTTTATGTGGGGTGTAGTTCCTGGCTCGTGCAGCTAAAGGATTAGCATTGTGTTACACATTAGAACAGAGTGTTGTGCTTAGTAGTGAGGAAAGAATGGATTTCTGGCATGACTCTATGACTCTGATTGCTTTGTGTTTGTAAGCAAAATCTTCTGAAAATAACATCAATTTCTTCCAAGATGCACATTCTATAGGTGTTCTGGTTCCAGTGAAATCTGGAAAACTCTGCTTTTGTCATTTCAGTGTTGAAACCAAAATCAGTTTTGATTTTGTCCTTGCGGCCTGTGGAAATATTTGCTCTGCTATTGTATTTATCTGGTTCACTTCTGACATTATTCAACTGAACTAAAATTCTTTTTCATTCGAAATAGTTGTTGCTTTTGCCCTGGGGCAGTGTGTGGCAGCATTGAGCGCTCGGATTGCTTCTCTGGTTTTTTTTCTGCCTTAGGCAAATGGGTGATTCCCCATGTACTTGTTTTCCTTGGCAGCTATTTCAGAAGTGCCACTTATCTCCAGGAGACACTTGTAAGTGCCTCTGGAAACTTTCTGTTGCTGTTGCACATTTTAGAATTTCTTAGAATTGCTAACACTAATAAATGAATAAAACAGGGGGAAGAAAATATTGAAATAATGATTTGGATTCAGAAACAGGTTGGAATATTTCTGTGAACCAATTAATTAAGGCTATTAATTTTCACATTTTCATCCTTTCACTTATTTTCCATGTAAATAGTATCTTTTCCCTACAAGAAATTTGTTAGCTAAAATGTTCTTATCACTAAATTATTTAATAAAAATCTTGGTATTACACCATACAAATAATGCCATATCTATAACACTTAGTGTATATGTAAAAAAAAAAAAAAAGAAAATATAATGTGCAGTTGATATCTTAATATACATTAAGATATATATATATATATCCCTCCTGCCTCTAGTGATTGGTTAACAATCTAAACCAAACTGAAATCCTATAAAAATATTCATGGTTGTTTTGGAGCATTGCCTTATTGCTGTTGGATTACTTCTGTCATTTGAAAATACTGTTACAGATTCCTAAATTGAGAGATTCTTCAAGAATCCATTGGTCTCTAAATTAAGTCTTCCTTGCTGTGCTCTGTAGTATTCCATTCTTAACAAACATAGCTATTGAAACTTAATTCCTCTTCCAAGTTACTTGAGATTTCCTTTCTGTATTAAACTGAAAAAAATTTGAAAATATAGATTACATTTTTCTTTGTGCATATAGTTTATTAAAAAAATCTGACTATGTGTAGCCATTTTCATACACAGACACGATACCTAAAATCAATAAACCACATGTGCACACACAAAATTATCTCTGATTTACTGTATAGTCAGCATCTGATAGTGTCAAACTTTTCAATTGGTGCAAATGCTTAAACAAATAAACAGTGTGACAACCACTTAAAACAGCTGAGGGTCTGGCCATGTGTCTGCAGATAGCAGCTTAATGTCATTAGATGAAACACTAACTAGGACTGTGCTGTCATTCTGGAGCTGATACCTCTTAGAAATCATTTGCCTAAACAAAATCATAGAGTCATGGAATAGTTTGGGCTGGAAGGGACCTTAGCAGTCATCTAGTTACCACCCTCCTGCCACAGACAGGGTCAACTTTCACTTGATCAGATCACTTAGTGCCCCATCCCAGCTGGCCTTGAGCTGCCAGGGATGGGGAAGCCACAGCTTCTCTGGGAAATCTGTTCCACTGCATTAATCCACTCAAAGTAAAGAATTTCTTCCTAATATCCAACATAAATCTACTCTCACAGAATCATCAAGATCACTTAGTCCAACCTAGCACCATCATAATCAATGGTGATAATCAATCCCCTGATCTATATCTCCAAGTGGCAAAACAAGGCGACTTTGCTTTGAGACAGGATTCTACCACCTGGGCAACATATTCCAATGTCTAACCACTCTTACAGTGAACTTTTCTTCTAAATTTCTTTATCCTGGTGCAAGTTAAGTCCATTTCCTCTTGTCCTTTCACTTCAAACATGACAGAGGAGACCAATCCTCACCTCACTACAACCTCCTTTCAGAAAGTTGTAGAAAGCAATGAGATTCCCCTTGAGCCTCCTTTTATCTGGGCTTTTCTATCTCAGCTACTCCTCACAGGACTGGTGCTCCAGACCCTTCCCCAGCTCCATTCCCCTTCTCTGGACTCTCTCCAGCCCCTCAGTGTCTTTCTTGCAGTGAGGGCCCAGAACTGGACACAGCACTCCAGGTGTGGCCTCAGCAGTGCCCAGCACAGCGGGACAATCCCTGCCCTGCTCCTGCTGCCCACACCATTGCTGATCCAGGCCAGGATGCCCTTGGCCTTCTTGGCCACCTGACACACATCCTATGTTACGCCCAACTGCTGCTGACCAGGACTTCCAGGACCTTTTCTACTGAGCAGCTCTCAAGCAACCCTATCTCCAGACTATCGCACTGCCTGGAGTTCTTGTGAACCAAGGGCAGGATCCAGCATGTAGCCTTGTTGAAACTCATGCTGCTGTCCTCAACACATCAGTCCAATCTATCAAAATTCTTCTTCCAGCTTAAATCCATTAAGTTAGTCCACTGATACTGGTGCAGAGCACCCAAAATATCTGTAAGAGATTTTTAGATAAACTTCAGGTTTATTGCCCCACTATCAGAATAGTATAAACTTCATATGTCTGTGTGTCTACTAAAGAGAATTCTCTGTCTCAGTAGCAAATTGAACCATAGGCAGCTACTTTCTTGCCCCATACGGGTTCTTAAACTCTTTAAAAAAAAATTGGGCAATCATTCCTTCAAGTTTGAACTTTATTTGTGGACCTAAATACTAAATCTGTCACAGAATCTGGATGTTCCTATCAAACATAACTTTGCATCATAATTTTGCTATCACTCTATAACCTCCAGTACCTCCAAATCCAAATCATTGTGTCTTTCCTTACACCCTCTTGAGGTCCCTTTATATTCTCTGTTCTTTGTGCTAAAGCTTCTTCTTTGGTTCCTGGGGAAGAAAATAAAATATACTATTGTCTCACATGGTTACAATGCAGCTGGTGCATTGCAGTATAGGTAGGATCTCTGTGCAGAAAGTGCAAAAGTCTGGGCAGCTGCAAGTAAAAGTGACTATAAAGACAAGAAATCTTGATCAATGCTCACAGTTACAGCTTTGTGCACAGCGCAAGGTCTAATGACTTGATGTGCTACAGAGTCGTGGTGGCAGACCCAGTGTGAACACATCTCTTTTTAGGACAGATAGATCCTTTTTCATTCCTTTTTTCATTCCTGTTACAAAGAATTTGCACTCAGGGTTCTTATGGTTCACCTAAACAAGAAATGCTAGATAATAAGAAGCTAGACAGCTTGAACTGTGTGTTAACCAAGAGGGGTCATCTGGGTTGTAATGGGATCCCCTGCCATAGATGTGTTTGTGGTGTAGAAAGGATTAGGACAGGAAAATGCAGTGTATCTGGAATGAGACGGATACAGCTGCCCATACCTGGCATAAGTTTCTGTGGTTTTATCTGACTGCCTGACTATAAAAAAGCTTGTCTTTTTAGAGGATCCACATAGTTGTTTCACAGAAAAGTGACATATCCTCTGAAACTAACTATACGAGTCTTCTCCCCCATACTAGGCCCTGTATTTGGGCTACAACCACTACTCCTGCTTTCCTGCAGACTGAGACAGTATCAAGTTATCCACCCTTTCATCAGCTCTGTGGTAGAGGTATTGAATTAGAATGAGGTAGCTACAGGTGGCAGCAGCTGCTAAAATATGGGGGGGATTACTTTGTACTGGCTCTATCTTTTTGTTTGTCTGTTTTATTCAAGCAGTATCTTGATGATAAAGGTTCATTGTATTGTGGAAAGGTATTTTCTAACTTCTTTTTTCCTAGTAAGTACTGGTATGGTCCTTCTACGCAAATGCACACTGCAACACTACTGGGTAACCCTCCAGTATCAGGAAAGTTTAACATCATTGGCAAAAACTGCTTGTATCTTTAAAAAATCCAAATTCATAGCATTATGAAGGGAAAAGAAAAAAAAAAGAAAGAAAAAAGGATTTTAAAAATATCTTAGCCCTTTCAATAAAAAGGGGCTAAAACACCCCAAGCATCATGCAAAGGAAAGCTTATTGTACATGAAATACAAGCAAAAGGAAGGCATTGAGATTCTGACAATACTGCTGAGGCAAGTGCTTTTGAAATATCCTGTAGGGAAATCAGGTGATACACAAATATACATCACCAATAGGCCAGGTTCTTTACGACTGGTAGCAGTTATAATGGATAAGTAGCAGTTACCTAGAAATCTCAAGTACAAAAGATAATAGTAAAACCACTGTTCCTGCCTCTTCTCTTCTGAACTGTGAGTGTACACAGTCCAATCTAAACAGCATAGTACTGGCTTTGAAATTTAACAGTCAGGTAAGAGTTTGAATAGATATTTGGTGAATGAAAACATACAAAGGAACTCAGTTTTCTCACACATGAATAAAACAACCCATATGAATAAAAAGTTGTTAAGTCTGGAAGATTAGTACCACAGATTTGGGTTTGAATTATCAGTTTGGGGTCTTAGACAATATGGCACCAGCTTGTTTCTGTTATCCATCCATTAATGATGTGCCATGCATAATGACCATCAATGTTAAACCCAATGAGATTATTGGCCAAGGAGATTATTGGTGGACCGAGATACCTCTCCATCAAAAATAGTGAATAATGTAGTCCTAATATTTTAAAGAGAAGACAGATCCTTATCAGATAAACTATAAACAAAAGTGCTTTTTCGTCATTCATTTGTTGCATGCTACTAAACACGTCTAAGCAAACAGTTCTTTCCATCTTTGGAGCTACGGCTGTGATGTTAATAGCTGACAAGGCTTTTCAGCATATATGTGGGATAATTTCCTGTGGTACTTTAGCAATTGACCTACTATGTTGTTTTTACCTAAATACCTGTAGGGTTTTTTGTAAGTCACGCCTATCATTATCCTGCAAAGGAAGGCAGAACACTGGTAATTATATAATAATTATATGTAATTTAACTGTGGCAGATAGGAAGAAAAAATTCATCTTCTCAGGCAGGTACCCAATATTACATAGAAACAATTAGGAATTGAAATAATAAATGCTGCTTTTAATAAAGTATCCCAGGACTATTATGAGTAATCTTGTTGTTGTAAATATTTTAGATGTAAGGAATTAAAACAAAAAAATAAAAGGCAAGGAAAACCTGAAAGAAAACTGATAACTTATGCTATTTCATCTTGATGAAATAAAAGGGTATACACTTTATCTAAAATGCTTTTGGGTGTGGCAAAACATAGGGAATTGCTACTCCTTTAAGAAGGGAAACATAAAAGATTTAAATTCAATAGTAATTCATAACAAAAACTTTATATTTTCTAAACAGAGCATGTATTCAGATTTCCTGGTGTGAAATAATGTCTTGCACTGACCTGCTTTCACATGGTAAGTAACTAAGCTTGGCTTGGTGGTGACAGGTGTAGACCTTATGGCTTTCACTAGCAATTCAATCTGAAATGATGAGAAAATGTTCCTTCATTAGTCACTCAGCAATTAATATGCTGAATGTGATGCATTCTATTATTTACTAAAGTAATTAACTGACTATAAAGCAAGATGGACAGATAACATTAGTATCTACTTTGGCATCTAGGCATAACTAACATCACAGAAGTTGCATTAGAAATATTTGTAAAGCATTGACGAGAATTCTGTAGAGGAAGTTTCACTAACAGCAGGGGCTCTGAAAAGGGAAAGAATGCAAAGCTTAGATTCCACTTTTTGTATTGTAATTATATCTAAAAAGCACCTGTTGTTATCCTTGCTTACATGAGTATTTCTGTACTTTATACCTGCTGGAGAAACATCAACTGTGACTGTGGGAGAAGCCTCTTGCCCTGTCTGTTTCTAGATTTGCCAATAAACTAATATTCCTTCTATAAGCTCAATAGATAGTCCATTTAAAGTACTGCAAGGTCACAATGAGGTTTCCCTGGAGCCTTCACATCTCAAGCCTAATCAAACCCAACTCAGCCTGATGCTGTAGGGCAGTTGCTGCATCACTCTGATCATCTTTGTGACCACCTCTGGACCTTCTCTAACAGGTCCATGTGTTGAGGACCCCAGAGCTGGATGCCGCACTCCAGCTGGGATCTCACAAGGGCAGAGTTAAAGAGAGAGATCCACCTATTTTTGATCTGCTAGCCACCTAGATTTGATGCAGCCCAGGAAGCAGCTAACCCTCAGGGCTGTGAGTGGACATGGCTGGTTCATGTCCAGCCTCTCATCCAACAGCATCCCCACATCCTGCTCCACAGGACTTGTCTCAGTAAGCTCCTTTCCAAGTCCGGGGTCTGCCCTGACATAGGTGCAACTCCTTGCACTTAGGATGAAGTTCATGAGGTTTCTTGTGGGCACACTTCCCAAGAGCCACTGGATGGAATCTCATCCTTTTCTTGTGTCTACTGCACCACTCACATACACATCATCTGCAACCTGCTGAGGGTGCCCTTGATCCCACTGCTGATAAAGATACTGAAAGGCACCAGTCCCAAGACACAGCCCTGAGGAACAACAAAAACCTCCACCTGGACACACAGCCATTGGCCACAGCTCTCTGGCTCTGTCCATCCAGAAAACTCCTTATCCACCAAATACTCCATCCTTCAAATCCATCTGTCTCCAATTTGGTAATAAAGGTGTCATGTGGGACCCTGTGGAAAACCTGTAGTAGTTCAGGGAGGTGACATTGGGTGACCTTCCCTTGTCTGCCATCACAGCCACTCCAGCTATAGAAGACCTCCAGAATGGTCAGGCACTATTTGCCCTTGGTGAAACCATGCTGGTTACCTCAGATAACCTCCTAGTCTTGCATGTGCCCGGCCATTGTTTCCGTAAGGATCTGATCCATGACCCTCCCAGGCACAGAGGTGAATGTCACAGGTGTGTAGTCTCCCAGGTCTTCCTTTCTCCTCCTTTTTTAAAAAATAGGATCCTTTTTCCCAGTCACTGGGATCCTCACCTGAGCACCATGAATTTTTAAATACCATAGAAAGTGACTTGGTAACAACATCAGGCAGTCCTCTCAGGACCATGTGATGGGATGCACGTCATAAACCCATTCCCATGGATTTATGGCTTGTTCTTTAAGTGTTGAGCTAGTATTGTCCTAATCCAAGTGCAGTATAAGCAATGAATGAATAGGATTCCTAAATTCACAGGATCTCAGCTCTTCCTTCACATGCTCTTGCAAATCTTGCTAAGTGTTGAAAATCACTCAGAGTTAGATGTTCTGCTGTCTCAGTGTTTCATGTAAGCATTCAAACCTCTATGATTGCTGCCAGGCAGACCAAGCCTTAATAAAGAACATTGACTAGCAAAACTGAATGAATTAATTTGCCACAACCCCTTTTAATTCTCTCATCAGAGATGTGAGCTACTATTTAAATCAAGGGTCCCATGAGTTATTTTTAATTAAGCTAATCAAGAATTTATTTTTGTAACAACATGAATTATACCAAATTTTTATTTCTGGTACCCCATTTTGTGATTGGCAGGGTCTCTGTGTTCAAACAATTCTCTTCAATTTAATTTCCTACCTCTTTGAGGTCTTCCAGTTGAATTTATGTCTCTTTACACTGTGAATATCTGTGATCATTTTAATGGCTGAGCAATTAATAAACATTTAAGTATGTAACCAGCAGAATTATTTTGTTAGACATGATTTTTATTCCAGACAGGAGAGAGGAGATAAATCATTCTCAGATTGAAGACTTCAACCAACTTTCCATTTCTATCTCCAGTGTCTGATTTTAAATACCTCAATATTATACAACACATACTAAGGTAGGCCCCAATCATCATGGATTTTATGGAAAGAACAGATGATAAACAATATTCCAATATTTAATTTGGATTACATTCTACTATCTACTGGACTCAGAGAATATTCAGTAACCCTTTCCATCAGATTTCAATTTTAAAAATCAAGACGTGGAAAGTCCATCGCTTCTGTGATTTTTCAAATGGCTGAAGTCTTTATACTCATGGCTTTTTTCCCAGTTTACATGTCTGGTTTCAGCTTCCTGCTACTGTTTTTCATTGTACTTCTACCAGTTAGATTAAGATATCACTAATATCTGGTTTCCAACCTGTAATCAAATTACTATTCAATCCTCCTTCTGTGAAGTTAAACAGACAGAGCTCTTACGAGTTCTTCTCTTATATGATATCTTCTACAGTGTACTGCTACAGTATCTTCTTTGGTTCCCTACATTTTTTTCATGTAAGTATTCAAGAATTAATTCTTGCTATAGCCATGTTCAGGTCTTATCTACTATAAACCCTATTTTCCTTTCCACAGTCACAATAATTGCAGAATCAAAGTCTCATGAAGGTGTTGCCTCTGTTCACTATTCGTTGACAGATTACTTTATCCTTGGGTGTATTAAAACACATACTGGATGAGTTGTCCTAGTTTACTTGATGACTAATTATGGCTGCCTGTCCTCATCAATATTAAAATTCTACCATTTTTGTGTCATCTTCAAATTTTAAGAGCAGGGATTTTGCATTTACTAGCACATCATTTGTTAAAATGTTGAGTAGCACTGGGTCTTTGTGGAATCCCAGTGCAAATTCCTCACTTGACAATGATTTGCCTTGGACAAATACTTTTTGAAAACCATCCAATAACCAAATTTTAATATGTGTTTTATTGATACTGCATAATGCTAATGTCTCAAGCAGAATGTCATGTGATATTAACACAAAACCTGTTTAAAGTCTAGACCTTTTATGTCTCTGTGGTTATCTTTTACCAACCAAACTGGAATCTTATCAAAAAAGAGTATCATATTTGTTTGACAGGCCCTCTTTAAACAGGAAAAAAAAAAAAAAAAAAGAAGAAAAATCACTCTCATGTCAACATGCATTAAGTGTATGACAGTTCTTCAATCCTTCTTTAATTGAATACCTCTTCAACTTTTCATGGCACTTAATCTAGCATACTGATACCCTGTCAGCTCCAAGACATCACAGTGAAGCTCACTGAAATTTATCAGCTCTCCATCACGTAATGAACATAGCAAAATTAAGACCTTTGGCCCTATGAATAAAACAGCAGTATTTTCTGATATATAGGTTTTAGACTGTTCAACGATTTTTAAAAAAATCCTAGAATTCCTTCTTTCCCATTACAGTTTTTAAACTTGAATATCAAAATGAAGTAAAGTACCAAGAAGCATATTTTGCTTTGAAAATTTTAAAATCATTCTGAAATAGTTTTAAGTGAATATACTCATCACCATGAAAGACTTCAGGTTGATCAGTTAAGCATCTCTTGAGAAATGTGGAAACTTAGATGAATTCCAAATGATGTGATTTGTTATCTATTCTTGGTAAATGAAAGAACTTTAGAAAACTGCTACAATTCATTCCACTGTTAACATAATCAGGCATTTTTATACCACCAAATATGTGAAGCTATTTAAGATTTCACTTCATATTGGGTAGGGGAAAACCTATCACATATTTGAGAAAAGGTTAAATTTATTCTGGGAATTTACATTCAGTGCCTTGAAAAATATATCCCATTAGAAGGACTTTTTAAGGCCCACTGTGAATTTGATAATAATGCAGAATAGTATAAAAATATGACCGTAAAAATCTCCAAAATCTGACAATAAAAGGAAAGAGTAGGAGAAAATAGAAGCAAATTAAGATATGTTCCTTGAAAATTATTTCTGTTTTAAGAGGCCTAATCTCCCCACATGTCTAAATAATTAAACACATGGTGCTTTTCAGGGATTAATGATGCATTTCCCTTCAGTTCACAAGGCAATTGTAAGTGCTAAAGAGTATAATAGAGAAAAAAATTGAGGTTCACAAAAAAACATAAAATAATTCTGTGTAACCCTGCCTAGTGTTTATGTCATCAGTTAAATTAAATGTGACAGGACCAGTAAGTCTGGAAATTTTCAGTATTTGTGAAATTGCCTTGAAGTATTTTGTCTCTTTAGAATTTTTTTACCCTGTTGCTGAAAGAAGCTGACTCCATGTTAATCCAGCTTGGTTTTTTAACAGCAATTTTGAATAAAGGTAACACATGTATATATATTATACCTTCCTATGGGCAGAGTAATTACTCTGTGATCTGGGCCACTTGTCCTCTCTCTTTGAGAAAAATAATCCAACTAGAGCATATGAGTCCATTTCTATCAGCATAGGTGTAGCTGGAGAAGGAATTGACCTCTTCAGGGAACAGAGCTGCTTCTGCTTCTGAAGGATTCTCAATTGGGAAGGGCCTCACCCAGAATATTTATGTGGGTGAAAACATGAGAAAGGGAACATACACTTTTGGGATCAGGGAAAAATAAGTTAATAAAAAAATATTTCTAGTATTTATGGAGATGGACTATTTTTTTGAGAGGACAAACCAGTTCTGAGTGGCTGCTGTAAAAGTCAGTCATGACGCAGCCATAACAGGTGATATCAAATGCAAAGCATAATAGTTCACCTAATTTTTTGTTATTGTAAACATATATAAATTGTTATGAGGATTTGGCACAGATCAGGATCAATATACATTTTATTATCCTTGTCAGTAGTGCCATGGTGCAAAGTCCATATGTGAGTATACCTGGTTGTCCCTCCCCTTTCTCCTTCCCTTCTTTCTAGGGAACACCTGGCAGGCCATCCCTACTCCTCTGCTGCTGTGCTGGTAGGCTGTGTGTGCCACTTCCTTGCTGTGGTACCTTGTCTGCTTTAGGAAACAACAGGATTTGGACTTGAGCTCATCCCATTCCCATGTAACTGCTAGTAAGCCCTCTGGCAGAGTTCTAGCCTGACCCAAGTGCTGCTCATACCTGGGCAAGCCTTGCATAATAATTCAGATGTTCCCAACAATCTTTATGGGTAAGGCCACTTATTTTACGGTGCAAGGAAAGAGATGCAGGCCTTGGATTATGAGCAAGAAGACAGTCACTGACACCCCAATGTTTACATGAACAACTACCCTTCCTCACTTCCAGGATCCCTCTGTAAAGACCTGGAAACAAGAAGCAGAGCCATGCAGTGTGTCCACCCTCCATATGCCTGTCCAAACCCCGTGGTGTCCCCTCCTGCTGCCCACCTGAGGGCCTGAGGTGTCTCTGGCACCAGGTGGTGCACTCATGGCTTCACTCAGGGACAGGGCTCAAACACACATTTCAGAGACAGTGAGCTCCAGGTTAACGGTTTTCAGACATTCAGAGTAAAGCACATTGCAGCATTCTCAGGTAGAGCCATGATGCTTCTAAATAGAGATCTGCAGAAGTGAGGACAGTTACAGGGTCAATGATTAGCCAGAAACAAAAGTTGAAGACAGCACCAAGAAGAGCCAAAGACCCAAGCAGAAGACATGGATACAGATGTGTTTACTCAAGGTCACACAGGAACTCTAGAGCGAGAAATTCTGGGAAGAGAACCCAGATTTTGGGAATCAGATGTGGTAATCATCATGGACTATCTCTTATCTGCATAGTGCATATAAGAGTAAGGACTGTGAGAAATACTACAAGAGGGATTGAGCACATGAAGAGTATATGAATATGTACTACATGAGCAGATCTTAACAAGGATACCAGCAAATATATTAAAAACATTCACCAGTTAAGTTGCCCAAGTACGTCAGAAAATTGAACTAAATTCATTGCTCCTGCAATTACATTTGAAGGGCTGGACAATTTTATCTTTGTAAATGTCTAAACCCTCCACCTCCTCTGTAATAATTGCATTAAAAAAGATGAAATACAACACATGCATCTTTCAGTTAAATAGCCCATTAATCTCCCAAGAGGAAAAAAGCCAATCAACCCACTATACAACTTTTATTTCAAGTTTTTTTTCACTTCTTCAATGAAAGTCAAATAATACATCATTCTCTGAATGGCACCATATAAATGACTATCTGAAATGACTTACGATTCTATGACCATTTGTTTCATAGCAATGAAGACAAAATTAGGAGATTTTGAATACTTTACAAGAAAAATTCAATACTAAAGTTTTTCTCAAATATAGTAGCACTTAATTTATGACTTCCTAATGTGCTTGAAATCCATTTAAGAAGAAAGTCTGAAATTTATAGGGATATATCTAATAACCAAATTAAACTCTGAGCATGGTAGAACTGTCATGTATAATAGCTGTAAAATTACAGTTATGCAGTAGATGCATCATGCGTAATAACCTTGGGCAAGTCTCTGAAGTGGAAATTTTAAGTATTTTCTCATTTTCCAGACCTTACTATGAGTATTTAGTGGAGTGTTTAGTCACACCAAAATGCAGCCATTTGCTACCCTGAAGAGTCTGTGGACCAGAGCTGCAGGATTCACTGTGGTTCTCAGTCATACTTTCCTCAGTCCCCTTTTAGGTTTGTACTGATGGTCAGCAAACATGGATTGGTATCTACAGTGGCAAGAGCATGGTTGCCACCATACTGGTGAGCACAGCATTTTCATCACAGATAGGAGTTTAAATACAGTCCAGTGTGTTCTAGGAGCTAAGCCTGTGCCTGCCATCCTTAGGTGCATGCTGGATCTGCTGTATCATGAAAAAAATATTGGCCTCTCCTCATCTGATCCCATTTTAAAGGCAGCCCTTTGCAGTATGTGTCATCATGACTTATAGAGCACTGCTAAGAAAAAATATAGCAGTGCCAATCCCCAGAGGATATGGAGATCTATCCCTGGTAGACATGTCCCTGTTGTGAGAGTTCTGCAACTGCAGGCAGGATGCTGCTCACACCCTCTGTGCCCTCCTTTCCAATGCAATCTTTCCTCTAACCCCAGGCATCTGGATTATAAACTATGAAAGGCTCCTGCAGGACTCAGCACTGGAAGTGGTGGTGTCCTTATGCCGACTATGTTCCAGCTCTGACCTTTTCATAGCAGAGTTGTAGTCACTATAAAAGGCTAGCAGAGTTTTCTGCAAGTCCTTAGTGACTGCTTGTTCAGTAACAGTTTTTTATTCACATTGTCAGAGTTGCTCCCACCATGTATTAATCTTTCACCAGAAATTATATCCTTTTCATCACTAACTGCAGTGCTCTCTATTAAGAAGCACTCATAGAAGGTATCAAACCAAGGACTTCTTGAAAGAGCACCTAAGAAAGGACTTGTTCTCAAGTTAGACTAAACTGTTTGTTGAATAAAGGAGAAGCTGATACCACCAACACCTAAACAAGAGAGCAACTTGAAACACCTTTGGTGAATTCCAGAACTCCCATTGGTCTTAATTAGGACAAATGAAAGAAACTGTTAATTTCAATCAGCTGGTGAAAGGTGCTGCTGTCACAATCAATCAGGCTTTTGGAGTTCAGTTTTCAACCTTTTCAGTATTAGACAGTCTCACACAAAAGATACTGTTTCCCTGAAAAAATATGTGTATCTTTTCTTTTATATTAGAAGTTATATATAGTGGTATGAGACCCGAACATATATTAAATCTTGTTTTATTTCTCTTTGTTTTATTAAGAAGAGTCAGAATTTAATAACTAAACAATCTATGCAAAAAATAATTGCACTTTTAAAAAGTAGTTCTAAAAAGGCTTACCAAGTAATCTGCTAGCAAGAGACCATTCTAGATATCTAATTGCTTGAATACCTATTTACTGTAAAGGAAGAGACCTAAAACTTCTTTTGTATAAGTATTCTAATGTTCCAGGAACTTTTGAAACCTTGAAACATACATGATGTGAGCATGAGTTTGTTTGTTTTCTTCTTGACTTCTTCAGTAAAAGTACTTTTGTTTTCACATAACCCTTTTTCCTCATAAAATATATTTTTGTGTAAAATATTATCTGCTGTGTTTTGATGACCACATTCAACTGGATAGATTTTCCATGGAATCACCTACTTTGGTATGAGAAAGATCAAGTCAATGTAGATGTGACATGCACTGTTACCATGTTTAAACTGCAAAGTACTTATGCTCAAGAGATATGTAGATTTTTAGGAAAAAAATAATTCTTGAATTGCTTTCAAGGTAAAAAAAAAGCATCAAATCTCGATCAAATTAAAATAAAAGTCACTCTTTGAGAGTAAAGTTACAGGTTTTCCAGTGGTGGCTATGGATTCCTCAAATTTTAGAAACAGCAAGCAGCAATGTAGTAACCCAGTAAGAGTCAGAATGGTAGTTAATGCGCATGGGACTAGGTATTTGCAGTCTGAATGTTCTGAATGTTCTGAATAGATTCAGAAACAGTAGTGAACTCATGGGTAATATACAAAGAAAATTTAAATGTAAAAATTTACTCCAGTGTCATCAGAATAAAGCCTCGGGAGAAAAAATAAAGGAACCATAACAAGGAAAAAGAACCAAAGAACCATAAGAAGAATGTAATGAAAGTGCTGGAATTGCCCAGTTTGGATATGTCCCTGCTTGAAATGTTTTTACAAGGGCATCCTTGTTACTCGAGTGAAAAAAAAATCGTAAATGTTAACTAGAAATCACTTTCCTTCATCCCACATCTTTCCCCTTAGTAAATGAAGACAGGATGAACAGCTAAAATTACTAATTGGTTTACTGATCAGTTGTAGTTTGTTCGATTGATTTGCAATTAATTCTGGTTTGTGGTGCATAGAAGAGGAAGGTTGGCGCCAACCTTTGAGGCAGCTGATACTCAATATCCTCCAAGAGAGCTGTGGGTCAGAATATCAATAATCTGTTTTGAAGCAGCTCCTGAATGTATTGAGACTGTGTCTTGTGCATTTATAAGAACTCTGGGGAATAAAACAAAATCTTCATTTTGTTAATAAATGTATCTCTCTGCAAAGCCCAGATATTTTTTTCCTTTACGATTAATATTTGGTGCCAATTAGATTTCAAAAAAGTATAAATACTTCACATAATCTGTAATAGTATTGCTAATTTTCATGATACATGCTTATATCACAACACTCACTTTTTCAGGCTCTTTGCAGGTCAGTAGCAACTTCAAATTAAAAGAAAGTACAGGTTTTTCAGGTTTTTCTTCACTGATACTAAAAATCATGGAAAGTAATCCTATTAAGAACAAATATATGCACAATATCTGAAAGATAAATCACTTCTTCTGAGACATATGGGGACATGTTTAGAGTACAGCTGATTTTTTTCAACTAAGAAAAAAAAGTCTTTCAGTTAAAAAAAAAAAAAAAAAAAAAAANAAAAAAAAAAAAAAAAAAAAAAAAAAAAAAAAAAAAAAAAAAAAAAAAAAAACCAGAATATATCAGAAGTCAAAGGGATTAAAAATCCAAACACAGATTATTTAAAATGGAGTCAAGAGGAAGCTTTTGTTCAGGATTATTATCTCTTCCTCCTCTCTGCTTGGTCATATCTGTAATGTGACATCAGATATTTTATTTTAAGGACCTGATTTAAATTTCTCTGTAGTATTCACTTGGTACAGAATCCTTTCCTGGATGCCTTTTACACAGTGTATCACTTTCTTCTTGAAGAGATTTTCCAGATAGAAATAATAATATTCTTTTCCTTTGATACTTTAGATTGTTTATTCTCCTATCATTAGTGTAAGCATCCTTTCCCTTGGTCCAATATGCAAATTTTTATTTCTCTTCCAGTTTGGCTGTTTAATAAAAAAATCCCCAAGCCCTTTCTAGAAAATGTGTCCTCTTTTGTACATTTCAATTAAATTTCCAGGTATGTTTATCTTTCCTGATACCCCAAAGATAAGTTAAATTTTTCTGAAATTACCTTTTAATTATCTTAATTTTCTTTTTTATATTTTTTTCTGTTCAGACCTGAAAGGAATATCTAATGATTGAAATTTATGTGGAAAACATGTTAGGAAATCATACTGATGTCTTCTTATTGTAGTATACATGCATTTTAGTGCATACAAAGCCTAATTTAAAGTATTTTTCATTTCAATATTTGTGCAAACAGTGTAATTCATGTCATGAAAGTGCAACTTATTTTAACTTTAAAAAACCCCTTTTTCCGACTTCTTTTTGAAAACATGTTTATGTAGCACCAAAAGTACAAAATGGATGAGTACAGGAGAAATGAATGGCTATTCATTGAGACTATTTTTGAACCCCTAATAAATAAAACACCTGATTAAAGCTATAGAAGAGAAGTGATAAGGAAAACTGAACTGAGTTTCCATGCTACTTAAGACTTTGGCTTTTCACTGTAAATGTGATCTTGTTTCGAACTGTGAATGAGTTTAAAACTTCATGTTAGTGGCCGCATTAGAGATACTGTAATAGTGGTGGATCATTCCCGTGAGAAAGGCAAGCAAGGCTTGTGTGACTCCTGTGTGAGAGAGCTATCTGTCACAGATGTCACTTTATCTGATTGAGACTCCTTAGCTGCTGCTATACTTGCACCCTTCTCTATATCAAGACCTTTTGCATATACAAGCTGCCAGCAGGGGAGTAAAAAAAACCTTCTGATGAGATAGCATTGAGATCTTTGTGGCTTTTTGTCTCAGCATTTAAACAGAGGATTTAATTGGCTGACATTCGAACTTTGAGAGAATCCAAATTCTTATGGGATGTAGGTTTTTCATTGTATTTCATAACCTTACCATCATTTTACACTTCTTATGCCATTAGCCCTGTATGCAGCCAGTCTGTCAAAATATGTTTAGATCTTTTGTCTGATACACTTGTATATTTTTGTTATTCACAGTTAAAACTTTCACAATCATTTTGATGAATAAAACAGCAGTGATTAGATCCGTCAGATCATTAAAATGTAAAATTAAGACAACAAAAGCTGTTGAGAACTTGATTATTTTCTCAATGTTTGATTTTGAGGGGTTTTTCCCCTTGCAAAAAACTGAAGATGAGGAAGACACAAGTCATTACTGAATGAAATGACCTTCATTATGAGACATGTGGCACACGTGTTCACGTAGTAAAGGACAAAATGTACTAATGTCTGAAAAACAGACTGTGAACATGTTTCACTCTACATCCCCAGCTCACAGATGTGCATATAGCATCAGCAGCTGAAATTGCTTGATCCAGACAACTGTCCAAAACAATTTTTGTTAAACTTATTTTTGATATTGGAGTAGATATAACTGGCATCATTGCCTTCACTGATTTATGGGAGAAGTGGGAATCTGGTTTTACTCTTACATCTCTTACCAGACCACAAATTCAGAGAGTAACAACATTACTCTCATTTGCTGATCTGTTATGAATGTGCATGGTTTTATGGTGAGGATAATGCAGTAAGACAAAAAAGCAACCTGAAGAACGAAGGAGAAATTAAGGTTGATGCAGATATTCACTCTATTGTTTATGATTGTACATGTGAAATTTATGGATTTACCACTACTTTGTAATGTATTTAAACAAGGAAGCTCTCTTATAAATCATCTGTTTTCCAATAGGAGCCTACATTTTTCACCCTAATCTCTACTTGAGTTCACTGAGGCAAGAAGGGGTCAAATGATGAGCCCAGTCTTACATGATGAGTCATTGACTGAACCAAGTGCTAGGATCCTCCTTGCCCCTGGTCCTTTATATCAACAGGCCACAGGGGCTTTGTGTTGCTTTTTTCATCTGCCTTTAAATCCAAAGTGTTAGTTAGAAATGTCTTCCATTAAATCTTTGTGTGGCTCAGACAGTACAAGAAAATAAAATCCTTGAGATGGTCTGGTTTTGTACTGCATATGTTTCCCTGTTTTTTTTCCTAGACACTCTTTCTGCTGAGATTTGTTTACTGGTCTACATAAATCAGCATTCTCATTAGATGTGGTAATGAAGTCCTATGAGAACTAGCCAATATTTCCACAGCTGTTAAGTAGTTATCTAAAGATTTCTTTCTTTTGGGGCTTGATTCACCACTGGGTTTCCTCAGGTTTATACTGGCATAAGTCTAATGGGTTCAAATTGGCTGCAGTAAATCAATGCACAGAACTAGTCCCCGACCTGGTGTAAATCAGCAGAGGTCCACTGCACCCACATTCAGCTAACCTTATTTTTACAGCTAAAGCTCTATCCCATGGAGTTCAGACAAGCGCAACCATGTACATGCTGTTGTGCCCAGATTCAGCTGTAATGACCAGGTATTCCCAGGTGTAGTGTTAGAGTTACACTTTCAAAAATGAAAATCAGGTTTGATTAGAATGACAAAAGAGAGACATTTTTTGTGTGTGATAGTTTTGTTGTCATCTGTTTCCCTTTTTTCTGCAAAAACAGCACTGCCTTTCAGAGCTGCACTTCTGAGGTTTCATCTGCAGCAGTAAGAGAACCAGTGACTGCAGGCTAACAGAGGAGCAGATGTGAAATAAATCCTTTGGAAGATATTTAATGCATGTGAAAAGAAGAAACAAGAAACCATATCTACACAAACTGAACCATGGGCAGCTCTCTCTGTAGTCTTTCTATGTAGTATCAGTTAGGCTGTGAGCAGACAAAAACCCAGCCTTCTGAATCTGTAGATCCACTGATGTCAGAGGAACTAACCATGTATAAAAATGGTGTCCTCTAAGATCTTGCCAGAAACATAACTCCCTTTTGACTGAAATGATCCATTTCACTGAAGTAATTTTAAACTTTTTAATAGATAAAATCCATAGCATTTTTCAACTAAACAGTTCAATAAAAAGTTTGGGTTTAAATTTTAATATATAATCACTTTATTTACTTTTGTATTTTTTTTTCTTTTCTTAATTTTTTAAACTGATCTACAGCATGAGCATGTATTAACAGAAATTGTATTCCTAAAGCAACCTTTCACCAAGAAAAAAAAAAAAAAAAAAGCTTCAGCACAAAAAAATGCTTTTGTCTGCTTTTCTTCCAGGCAGATTTATGTGTGTTTATGGAGAAGCATATTCACATTGGGCTCCAGCTCTTCTGGAATTCTCAGTGTCACAAAAGCAAAGAAACCATTCTTATTACAATATGAAGCCTTTGTTTATCATAAAGGAACCAGACCGAATGGAGAAAAACATGACAATTGTCCACTATTAGCCATTTCCAGTGCATTCAAAAACTAGAACAAGCCCAAAACAGTCCGAAAAGCATGGGGAGAGCTCCTTTTGCTTTCAGTGAGTGCAGTATCTGTTACACTTCGTGACTTTGAGAATTTTCAACCTTCTTAAAACTGATAGTGAACTAGAATAAGCCATGTGTAGGTGAGGACAGATACATAAATTCCCCTTTCTAAAAATTATTTTACCTGTTTGTTTGGGTTTTTTTTAAAGCATGTACACATTTCCTCTATCATTGTACATAGCTTAACTATTCTGCTTAGTAATATTATTCTGCTTATTTAAATTATTCTGCTTATTCAAGCAGCAAGTAGGTAGAATTCGATTTTAACAGAGAAAATTTATTTTTAATTTTAAAATTTAGCATAGGAAACGGTATGTGCGCTCTATGAATGGAAAGTGAAATTTGTTTCATTATATAAATGAATGCAAATATAATGGAATAGCTTCCTTTTTACTTATGTTGCCAAAAGAAAAACACAAACAAAAAAATACACCAACTGACAGTCTTAGGTAACATTTTATTTAGTTTATGTGTTCAATTTACAGTGCAGGAAAATTCCATTTTGCACAATGGCAAAACATTTTTACAGTCAGAGTTCCTGATTTATGGTTAAAATTTGTTAACTAGCTACTTGATAAGATATTGTCAACTTCAGGATCTCCAGCACTCTTATTCTAAAAATGCACAACTTCATAATGTATTTTAAAATCTTTTTATTAAAGAATTAATGTGCCTAAATATGCATGAGATTTCAAAGTAAAAATGGCTTAAAAGTTACTAACTCCACCTTTAGTGGAAATATTTCAATACATGCTTAGCTTTCCACATATGCTTACCAACACCATGATTTTTTCCCAATACTTTCAATACAGCTAATTCCCTATAACAGAATTCCCCTGTTTCCATGTAAAATCCTTTACAAAGAGTTCTAAAATAATATGAAGTGTAGGTTAAAACTTGTTACTTCTGTCAGATATTGTGCTGCATCAAGCTTTCAAAATAAAAATCTAAATCCTCCAATTTTTCCCAGTCTCACTTCCGGAGGTAATGTTTCTTTTCTTTTGAAGGTAAATTGCAAGTAGAACTAATTCTGTCAATAACACAAAACATAAAATGAATCAATTTTTTAAGTTTGTGTACAATTCATATATATACTCACATATATTCAGAGAAATAAATAAACTCTCATAAAATATTTTTGTTATGATGAAAATTTATAGCTAGATAATTTTTTTATTATAAATGCTATAGAAGTAGAAAATAAAAGTTTTAAAGGGGTACATGCAGAAAACAGAAACCGGTTTAAGAAAATGGAAATACAAAAACAATTACATCAAATTTTAGATGCGCGCACACACACACACATATATATTTAATCACCTGTAATTTTCAAGTTCCAATATCTAATGCCAGGTATATTATTTTTCTTATTTAAAATGTTGAGACAGACATCAAGATAGTTCCAACTCATAATTACAAAACAGAAATTTTAAAAATAATAAAATAAATGGGAAATACCAGCACAATGATTTTTAATAATTATATATAATTCATATATTCCTGATTTTATATCATTAGCATGGTTAAACACCCCAGAAACCCTATTTGTGATTTTCTGGAGATAAAGAATTAGCTTCCATTTCAAAAAACATTACGCTCTTCAATTGTGTCGTTTAACAGGTTCATAGGGATGATATTTTCAAAATTTATGCTGAATTCACAAGCATTGTTTATGTGTCTTTTATTGGTTTTTTTAATAAAAGGATGGACTTCATTTCTAGAATTTAAAATGCAGGGAAAGATACTGTTATGAACTATTTATTGAATGCTAACAAAAATAGAGCAGAGTCTGAAGATTACTTTAGATATGGTATAGATTCTCTGAGTCTATATATAGTATGAAATTAAATTTATAATGATTGGTAAACAAATTTCCTGATTGAAGTCATCAGCTGAAACTGTCTTGCACAGATTTACTGTTGAAGGCTCCAGTGACCTGTTTAATGACCCTAAACCTTAGTGTCAGAAGTTCTTTCTTATCCTTAAATATCCATGTCTAATAAATCGAGGAGGCTAATAAAAGGACTTTATTTTTTGTATTGATACAAGTCTGGATTTATTTATTCTAAATTACTCACCAGAGAGGGACATTTCATTGAAAAATATCTCTTAAAGGTGATTAATTAAAACACAGGTGTCATCTCCGAAAAAATGCTTGAAATTGTATCATCAGAGGTAATTGACAATATATCTTTTTAATTTCATTTGTGATGTCTTTGCCAATTACTTCTTTTGAAGTAATATTTTAAGTACAAATATTTTTCTATGCTGAGTACAAAAAATATGTATTTTTTTTTTTGCTAAAACAGCCACTGAATATGTCTTACACTCCAACAGCATAAAAGAAATTAACTTGCTTACTCAGTTTATGGCTAAATTAACATGTAGTTTAGATTGAAGATATGATATTAGAAATCTGTATGGATTAAAGCTGAGAGCTTCACTGAGGCTTTTTTTTTGTTGTTCTTTTTCTTAAATGAGTGTGTGAAGTTGTAGATCATTCTGGGTGACAATAGTACTTAAAAAATCAAACATATTAAGATATGGAAATGAATTCATAAAACGTATTAAGAACCTTAATTACGTGCAGCTGCAAAATCATGTAGTAAGAAAAATTACTGTGAGTTCACAGCATTAAATATTTTTCTTTTGCTTTTCATGTTCTGGTTGCATATTTTAGTTCTTTGAATTGCAAGGCATATTTGCACAGGAACTTTCCTTAGTGCAGGTGCTCACTTTTGTAACTTGAAGTTTAAAAAATGAAGTTAAAAATTCAGCATCTATGGGATTATGTATCCACTGATAAACACAATTTCCTTACTAAAGCTACAGTTAACAGCAGCATAAACCAAGCTCCACAGTCAGGCAAAAGTTGGGGGAAATTTGTATCTAAGCTGATTTCTCTCACATGGGGCTTGACTCAGCTTGCAATGTGAGCCAGAGATCCAGCTGCCAGACCCACACTCAGCAAACAGCTTTGTTTTTCCCGTTGAAACATTTGTGGCCAACACAGTAACAATGCAGTGGGAACAATTGATTAGCCTCTTGGTGCCAAATAAATTCATAATTCCTGTCTCAAATGAATCTCAGACGCCATCTCTTTGAGTATCATCATAAAAGTCAACTAGCTAATTAAGTCATCTTATAGCATTATGATGACAATAGCTTGATGATTAGTGGTGGTTTTCAGCAGCTAAGGAATTTTGTAAGAAATTCTCATTACCCTTATGTTCCTATTTTGTCTAATTCACCAGGTATTTTTGGACAAAAATGCAAAACAACAAAGAACACTCCACAATAAAGTACTCTTTTACACTTTCATGAATATCTAGGAGAAAGTAATGAAAATATCTCTCAGAAGTGACCTAACTTGGGTTTCTAAGTTTCTCTTTTGCTTTTAAATAGCCCAAACATATACTATGCATATATTGTAACTTGTATTTTGTGTAAAATCCTGCATAAGTCTCTATGATCTCACACAGGGCACAGAGCTGCAGATTTGAGGCTCTGATGGAGAAGCCAGGATCAGTGGCACCCTTCAAAAGTTGGTTAAGTGAAAAAAAATTATTTGTTCTATTTTCCGTTATTTTGTTTGTTTTTAACTGTTTGTTTGTTTTAGTTTAAAGCAGAAAACATTTTGTTAGAGGCATAGAGTTACCTGCTTGGACTAAGCCCATGATTTTCAGTTCTGTGATGATGATTACAGAAAGACCAGCCAGCTGAGGAAACTCTGTGGTACTGTAATTTGAGGCATTCTGAATATTTTTGCGGTCCAGTTTTCAGAAATTAATTTTGCTTATACCATGAGAATACTTCACTGGACCTTTGGATTATAATCACAAAACACATTGGTGGGTAATCTCTACATTGAAAGAGCATATCTTGTATAAACTTGAGAGGGAAATAACCTTCTGAGTTAGCAACTGAAAATAAAACTTCATTAATTAAATAAAATGAGGTATATTACATTTAACTTCTAAGCTCTTTAAAAAAAAATCTTTGGACATGTCCAGTAACTAAACACAGTGAAGGAAGGTGACATGGTGAAGCACACGTAGAAATGGGTTATTTGATACAAAACTGAAGACAATTTCCTCCTCTATGGAAGATACGAGCAATTTTATTGATTTTTGTAGATGGAGGTGCCCAACCTCCCTTTTCTGACTTTGTCACCAGCTAGGTGTGTGAACACAGGGAATGGAATCCAACTGGGTTCCTTCCCTTCCATCATCTGCTATGTCTGCCCAAGCTGTGGGCTCACTCCTATTCTACAGGGTCTTTCTCTGATGATACATTTGAGAAGAGTAAAGCAAAATGCAATCCAGTCCAGCAGAAGCATCAGAAAACACCATGATTTAGATCAAAACTGTCTTTCATTGCCAGGCATTGATTTAATTGAGCCAGGACTGCAAATGAAAGTTGTATGTTCGCAGAGTTCCTCTGCTTATGTGTTCCTATGGTTAATAATCCTATTCTCTTATTCCAAATGTCTAGTATATAAACATTAATTTATATCTTTCTTTAGCTGATTAAATAAGGAATCAACTGCAGCCAGACAGCAGCCATTTACTGCATTTGATTCTTATTCACTCTGAATGGTACTAAATAGAGGTGTGAGGTTTCTCGTTGGAGTTGGTCCTCTCACAGACAAGTTACCAAAGAACAGAAGGTGGAAGAGTGTTAGTGTTATTTGCCTGACTGATAGCTTACAAGGCTCTTCCATGAAGACACTTGTAGTGTTTTTGCAGCCTGCAATCCAATTAGCAGACAGATCCCTTTTAGCACTGTTCTCCTTGTTCATCTACTTCTGTGCTATATTAGCCTACTGTGAAAAAATAGGGAAGATTTTACATGAATCTTTAAAAAGACCTATGTGAGGAAAAATAGTAGAATATTTATTAGGCATAAATATGTATGTCTGTACATTCACATACATACTCATTATGAGCATACAAGAAATGAGTGAGAGAGGCACAACAAACATCCACACAGAAATTCTTAAAGACCATACTGTAACCTGCCTGTGAAATGGTTAACAGGAAAATAAATCGACATTCCTTTCTATGTGTGTTACAAACATTATTATCTCCAAGTCACATTTTAATTTCATACTTGATGCTTCAGCTCATGCCATGTTTTTAGTTAGCAATGGCCTGTTAAGCTGTTAATTTATATACTGTTGTGAAGGCCTCTGTAAATGCTGCTCTATAAATAATAGAGCAGTGATCCATAACAACCTTCCATGTAACAGCACAGAGTCCACTGCAGCTAATATGAAAGAACTGCTGGTTGCTAGGTGCCAAAATGCTGCCTGCCTATTTAGGAACTGCTATAGTTTTGTCTCCCTGCTAAGATGACAAAAGTGTAATTAGAGATTAATCAAGAACTACATTAGTGCCACAGTTTCCTGCAGGCTGACTTTTGTTGCTCACCAGCAGTTAAGTGCATCTGCCTGTATTTGCCAGTTCTCTGGAGATTTAAAAATTTATTGTCATATTTACAGGGACAGCTACAGTAAGAGTTAGCAAACCCTGAAGGAAACTTGGTAAAATGCATATAATTTGTAGTTGCAAAGATGGGTCTTTGTGTTTATTTTCTAAACATTTCCCATCTGAGACAGGTTTTAAATTTCCTGCCACCACATACTTAATTCTCTGGGATGATGGGAAGAGAACTTAGGCCCAGACTCTTTTATCCCCTACTGAAGCTTTGTGTACATACAGCTGTACACCATTTTTAGTATTCATATTTCATTTCATTCATTTTATATTTCAACTATTTTTTAAGATTCATATAATATAATTATAGATCTTTCCTTAGTCTATTTTGATAGTAAGCAACTTCTAGAACTGCTGAAACATTTGAGTACATTAATCCGTTCATTATTTCATGTTACTAAATTGTGTATTTAAATTCATGGGATAGCACCTTGATTGTATAACACTTACATATTTCTTGATAGAAAATTAGCACTTACTTGTTCAGGGTCCTCTTCATTGCATCACATAGAAAAAGCCACAGAAGAATTTTGTACAGAAATTTTTAGTAATTAAAAAAATTCTGAATTTAATTTATTCTTCTTCCCAAATGGAGAACTTTAAAAATTATCCAAAATTTTCTTAGGAAACATGTTAAATTTCCTGGCTAGTTCTAATAATATTTTAAAGAGGACAGATAGGAAAACAGATAGAGGATATTGGCACTTGCCCAAGGTTGCAAAATAAATAATTGTACTTCCACATAGATCTCAGTCATTCTGTATATTGTGGAAAAACTTGTACTGTCTTTAAATGAAAGACTGTTCTACTACTGGAATGTTTGTTCCAAAGGCTTCCCAAAAATCTTACAAAGAAATCTATATAGAACCCTGTGCTGCTTAGTATCCAAGCCCAAGAATGGGTTTATTTTGGCAGGATCACGTCGAACATGGCACTATCACTAGTATTGAGGAGAGTAAGTCTAGTACAAAGTTAAAAAGTCCATTTTCAACACATGAGCAAAGGTCTTTCCTGGGCAACCAAGAATATCCTTTAATGAGGTCAATGCCTACTGTCTAACCAGTCAATAAAAAGCACCAAAAAACCCCAATAAAAATGCAGAAATTGTGCTGACTCTGAATAACTTCATTTAAAAGAAGAAGAGTGAATTCAAGCACAGGAAAATGCTTTATAAACAACCCTACTGTGAACGGATTAATAGTGCAAAACTGCAGTCCAGCTTTCCTTCCACACCAAACCACTCTTAGAAAAGAGATAAAATTATAGTAGTTGAGTAGTAAAAGAGTAGTCACCTATAAAACTATTGCTCCTTATACATATATATATGCATACAAACTACACACACACATTTAGATACGTATAAACTTATATGTGTATATTTGTGGAGAGAGAGAGAGAGCTGCATATATACATATATATATACATACACACACACACGTATATATATGCACCTATTGCTTTTTGTAGAGTTGTAAGCAAGAAATTCCAGTACTGGGACAACAGAACAAGAATTCTGTGATGGAGAGTTGCTAGATATGGTTATAATTACTAATAAAGCAGATCTAATTCAGAGAACTCTGAAATATGACATATGACTCTGTAAATTTATTCATATGTCATTTCCTCCTCTGTGAATTTATTCATATGTCATTTCCTCAAGGGAAAAAACAGAAACTATAGTATTTTCAAAGGAAAAGCAGAGCTAGGCAAATCCCCTCTACACTTGTTAGAGATTACTCCAGAGAGAGATTTATAGCCCTTTTCATTTACGCAAGGACAGAAGCTTGTAGAAAATAGGGTTAGTGATCAACTTCTCATTTAGTGCTTCCTAATCTTTTTGTTTCCTCTTTCTTTTGCACAGATCTTTACAATACTAGCAAGATAATTTTTGAGTAAATTGGGTTCTTTCTTACATAGAACCTGGAGTTTGAATCCAGATATTTTAAGAGTAATATTTTTTTCCTTCTTAGTAACTACTGTAAAAAACCATGAAATTTTTTCAGCTTTGTAAAAATATTAGTGATCCTCAAAAAAAGATTATGAACGTCAAAAAAATTTTTGGGAAAATAATCTAATTATTCATCCAGTTTTATCTCTTTTACATAGAAACATGATGACTGAGTTCAATGTCAATATGTGTTCTATATACCAAATGCTAATTTTATTTCCCATGCTTTGTTTTACTTTTCATAAAGGAGAATAGCTGACAAATACAAGGCCTTATTATTTAGAAACTTCTTTTTCTCATGAGGGAGCAGTTGAAGGGCTTCATCTTTTGAATACAACAGAAAAAGTTCTCTGTCCACTAAAAAAATGCAATTTTTTATCCTCCAAAAATAGGAAACTTATTTTAAAGACTACGAAAAAGTAAATATTTATGAAGTCAAGCTGAGGAACGCTACTACTGGTGCCTCAAGTTTTAGCTTTCTTATTTTCCAGATTGTTTACTGCCTTTGTGTGTGCTCTGAACTTCATATAAAGTGTTAGCAAGTTCTCTCCACAGCTTACTGAAGCAAAACTTTTCCAGCCCAAGAACCAAGGACACCATTGCAGCTTCAGGCCCAAAAAAGTATAAACAGCAAATTGAGGAGAGCAAAGTGGGACGACGGGACTTCATAACCTGAAGCTGTAATTGGACAATTAACCCCAATATGTAAATGGACAAAAGCTTGAAAAAGTGTGAAAACTCATGACCAGTTGGCCCATATTTCGTCCATCTTCAGTCCATCTTAGGTAGAACAATGGTCAGGTTCTTGTACCACCCAAGGTGTATCCTTTAAAGGCCTTTCAATAAATACCTACTTTATTCCTTTAATGTCTAACCTCTGTTCCAGGTCACCTTTTTAGATATCACTACTACCACTGCTACTACTACTACTACTACTACTACTACTACTTCTACAAGAAGCCATTAAGAGTTAATATCCTAGGCAAAATTACCATTTGTCATTCTTGTCTTTCAGAGTGTTGCTCTTCTGGATTGATAGCAACCTTGTTTCAATATGATAAAGGGTAGGAGCTCCCAGAACTCAGATGTCACCATAATCAAAACTTATGATTATATGAACTGTAGTACCACCATAACCATAAGCCTGAACTCTTTAAAAATTTGCCAAACTGGATGACAGCTCTACCAATGATTTTGAACCAAAGCTCTTTGGAGCTATTGGTTTTCTGGGGGAAGGTGTGTTTTGTGTTCATAACTTTTTTTTCTTTATACACAGTTACTGGAACTTGTGAGAATTCATACTGTCTTCTTATGTCTAGATTGATAGAGAGTAGAAGAAAAACACAGAAAGGAAATTTTGGCTACTGTGTGGTGTTTAGCACTCTGAGTATGTTCATGGTCTAATTTTAACTGCTGGAGGAACATGAAACTTGACTTAGGAAGTAACTTCTGATAACTGGCAGAGGTGGAGGAGAGCAGGCTGAAGATGGTGGCTTCAGTTTTTGGGAACCTCAGTGCCAGGTTGTATCAACTAAAGAACTTCAGATTATACAAAGGAAAAATATTAAAAGAAATTAAGAATTAATTTACCTGCAAAACTAATTTTTTTGTAATATCAGTCTTGAGTTTTAAAGATATGATTACATATTAAAATAAAACCCAAGTTATCCAGGATTAAGGAGGAACGTGTACAACTCAGTCACTTGGGATCAAACACTAGATCCAAATGGCAGCTGCAAAGCACAGATGAACAATTTTGTTCAACGTAATTACCTTGATTGCAGCTAATCTGATCTGGGCTGGAGTATGTGTATGTATGTGTATCTAATCTTACATAAGGGTTGATGTGTTTGCTGGCTGAATTAGGTCAAAATACAAAAGACAAAATAGCTAATAAGTACAGAACATTATCAAAATTTGGATTCTACAATTGTACTCTTATTTCCACAAACCCGATGCTTTGATGAAAATTGTTTATTACATGGCTAAATTCTTAGCTAGGACGCATCTTCTGGGCTTTGAAGATTTTGCCATAGTCTTGGAAATTAAAAAAAAAAAAGAAAAAAGAAAAAAAGAAAAAAAAAAGCAAATTGCTGTGTTTTTCTGTAATTCTGTAAAACAGGGTATTTCAAGATAAATTATACTAACAGACGGTATCTGTCTTGTACCACAAAACACATGTAAAATACCTGTAATTTAGTCATTTCAAGGCATGCATGAGAAAAGGTAATAAACACAAACACATCCGTACTAGTTTGTAGACATACAGACTTCATAAGTTAGAAAGATCTCAGGCCTTCTAAATATCAAAAATGGGATCCTACAGCACACCAAACTACCTAAAATTGCCTTCAAATTTATGGTGCAATTTATTTCAAATGGCATAGATTTGTAGATATCAGCACTAGCATACACAGACTCACTGGTTGTCTGTATGTGGCAGTGGCTGGGTTGAAATAGAACTAATTATTGGGTTATAGGTATTGTTGTATTTAGATAGATCATTAAAAATGTATAAGTAGATGTAAAGATGTGTCATAATATAGTTTTGTAATGTCCTAGTGCATTCCAGCTTTGCTTTTTCTTAATAATTTTAAATGCTCATTTCTGCAAAATATTTTATCTTCCATACACTTTTCTTTCCATATTCACACATGGTATTTAAGAATTTTATTACATTTTCAGTGTGGTTTCCTGTACTTTGCTCCTTTACTGATTAAGGAAGCACTTACTAGATCTCAACATATTTCCTTTTCTTGCATTTGAAAAAGTGAAAAACAAGTTATTGCAGTGTTGCTTTGCACCAAAAACTGTGATAAGAAGGAAAAGGTGAATTGAGCAAAAAGCAGAATGGTGAGTTTAAATTGCATATTAATACATTGAATTTTATTGAACAGCATTTATTCCCTTGAACTCACACCACCCTGAAATGTGAGAATGTTTCTAGGAAAAACTTTTTAATAATGGATGAAGATACTTAAAATTTTACTACCTTTTTCTTTTTTACTAATATATCTTAACAGTAGTTATAGTCCACGTCATAGTGTATTTTCTTAGGACACAAGATATAATCCAATTACTCTTAGGGGCTGTTTACATCTCTTAGATTCTATCACAATTTTAGTCTTGAAACACTTTCAAAAAGAGTGTCATGGACATCATCTTTATTGAAAAATCCCAGTAAGCTCCTTCTATGTTCCAGGGCTCCCAGATGTCATTAAGCAGTTGGTTACCTACAGAGACAACCCAGACTTGTACGAGAGACGGGGTTAATCCATCAGTTGGAACAACACTTTCAAAATTTTAATTCATGATAGAAGTTTTAAAAATACATTAAACCAATCCAAGTATGTCCTTGAAATCTAAAACAGTAACTGATGCTTCTCTGTGTCAAGAAGTTGAAATTAATTTTGTGAGCCCAAAAGATTTTGGTAGATTAAATTGGGTGAATCATGTTATCCATTTATCCTTGTAAATCATGGATGAGCGCAGTCCATCACATGGGCAAAGAAAATAGGAAATTTTTAATAGCAATCCTCTTGGGTTTTATCACCATCAGCTATGTTAAATAGTTCCATGAACCAGAGCCAAGAGTACCTCATTTTCTAAGATTTGTCTCTTGTGTTTCTTGTGTGATTTAGGTTTCTGATTAAGGGTTTTGCCCTAATTAGGGCATTCAAAAGGCCCCTCTTGCAATAGTGTTTTTCTTATGTCCGCAGACAGGAATTGATACTATGGCCTTGGATAGTTTATGTTGGTACTCCTCTGCCTACTCTCTTGTACAGAGAAACATTTTTATTTTTAAAATCCTTGTTTGACTGTCAAAGTTGCTCAAGCTTGAAAAATGAGGACAATAAGATAGGCGCACACCACAATCACAGAGGCTTCACTTTTTCAAACACATGACTCAAAATTATTGAAATTGATATAATTCCATTGAAATTATATCAATGAAAATTTGATGTCCAGGAACCATGAAACACTGAACTGAAAACATATGAAGGAGCAAACTGCCAGAGAAATGCCTGATAAGGACTATCCAACTTCCAGCAGAGACCATTCTCAAGGAACAAGCACAAACTTCAGGCTGACACAAAGCTACAGTGTTCCAGTTGTCATGTCATGGCAGAAAGTAATAATTGTTGTTTTAAACAGATGAATCCTTTGGGACCTGGGAATTTTCCTGTGTGTCTGTTAACCTACAGGCACAGAAGCCTCTCCCATCCCTGACATCAGCTGCCTTCTTGAACTAGGGCTGTGTGCTACAGGATTGCTGCTCCTGGATGTGTCTTCTTCAGGAATCCAGATCCAGAAATGGTCAGCACTGGCTGGGCAGCTTCGCTGGCCCTGATGTGTCATTTCCAGAAGACCTCTCAGACATCTCAACATGGCAAATCAGTGAGTTGGGGAGTAAAAGCAGGTTACCTAATGGGTGGAAGCTGGTAATGGGCATTTCATTACAAACTTCTCAACTTCTCTCTTTAAAGCTGTTATTCTCCAGGATTATTCAGATTACTTTAGTCAGGATTTTGATTTCATAAAATGGCATTGAAACGCTGTTCATTTACACAGCTCTTTATGGTTTTGGACAACATTAGCAGTTTTAACGTCTTAACTGCTGGACTTCTCTAAATAAAAGGATGATCTCATTTTAAGCTGCATATCCTGGTTACCAAAAGTAACCAAGTTGAATGAAATGTAGTTCATATTTCTGACACATTCAGACTAATCCAAAGACAATGAAAAAATTAAAAAATGAACTCCTGTTTAAATATCTATTAGTCTTACTCAGAAGAGCCATAGAGATGAAAAAGAATAACCCAGACTTGTTAACATGGGATGTTTTTCCTACCATACATATACTCTGTCCAGGAAAAATATAATATTTTTCTGACTGAAAAAAAATTATGACAAAATAATTTTTTTAAGGTATATTCTTCAGTAGATTTTTCCTTCCCTTGTTCAGTGAAATAAATCAACATGTGTTTCCCTGCTTTTGATGGCATTGCTACTACCAGATCTTTGGCCACATTTCAGAGCTGCAGGCAATGCCCTCTTTGCTGCTCACTGTGAGTTGTTTTACTTTCTAAAATTTCAGCGTGGATGAGGACTTCCTTTGCCTTCCCTCTTTACTCCCCACTGTTCTCACCACCACTGGCTGAAAACAGTACATGGTTTTTGGAAATGGTTGAATAAGTTCCTGGTTCTAGGAGACCTTTCCATTCCTGATTTGTGGTTGAAGTGGGACAAACTGGAAGGTCCACAGTGGCTGGGTTTCACTGCAGTATGATGTTCTTATGTTTAAATTGCCCAGAGTCAAACCCTGGGCGCTAAATCCCCTGAAAAAAAATATTTGCATTATTAGGTATGGTCTTTCCTTATACCACAAATGCTGTGCAATTATGCCATTTTGAATTCTTCTTCCAAGCATATTTTTGTATAAATCAATATATATTTTTTCTATATAAACATATATATATATATATATATATACATATATGAAAAACAAGACAGGCAAATGACAACAAAAGCAACAACAACAACAAAAGTNTCTATATAAACATATATATATATATATATATACATATATGAAAATATAAGCATAAATAGATATTTTTCTTGGAAAATTAAAAATGCAATTGTATGTATTCAGTCTAAAATGGATGCCTGTGTCATTTACTTTTGGAATAAATCAATAATGGCACTCAGAATATGCCAATTTTCACACTTTTGCAGTCACAATCACATTGTGTCTTCTTTTGTTCATTACACCTTTTAATTAAATAAGTTACAATAGCTAAAAAAAGTTAGACTTCACAATGTAAATATTCTTGCTATGATGTGTTTTGTCCCCTCTCATATTTCCAACAGATGTGTTACATGGGTTGGCAGAAAATAATTTATTGGACTTCTCCTTATGACGGCGATCTAAATGGGAAGCCAGCTTAACACAATTGCTGATAGTGGTCTTAACTGCCTAACAAAACATCATTGTTTTGAATATCCTAATTATTCATTAGCTGAATAAATGTCTTTTTCACGTGGGAATGTTTATCATCTTTTGAAGATGAAATATTAGCTTCTTCCTCCTTCTATGATTTCCTTTCATTTGTGTTGATAGTTTCTGAGTTACTATCTGAACTGTCTGCAGTCTGTCAATGGATACTTCCCAGATCAGAACAAACATTGCTTCACTTCCATTGCTGTATAATGTTTGGTCAAAGATTGTCCATATGGCCATTATGTCCCTAAAAGTCCTACCCACCATGGAAGGTAACAGCTTTGCTGTAATGCTGCATGGCTCTGATTTTCTTAAGATTCAGTCTGAAACACAGGCTGAGTTTAGAGAGCAAAAGCACAGCTGCTACTTACAGCATCATTTATGACTTTGTCAAGGGCTCTCTTATAAACACATTCATGGAAAGTTAGTTCTATCATCTTCCCAGTTTATTGAACAGTCAAACTGGGGTGCAAGGAGAATAGACCTCAACTTTTGTTCTCTAAAATGTAGAATGGCTTTCAAAAAAGGCTGTTGAAAAAAAAAAATCTGTAATAATATTGCCTCTTGCTGCCATTGGTTAAATAAAAAAGTATTTGTATGAATCTGCATGTACATTTTATTTGTGGCTCATGTATAGGTCATACCAAATTTCTTCCCATTTTTTCATACTCATTACAGATGTCATATTTGCTACCTGTACTTTTACCATTCTGGAAGTGTTAGGATCTGTGGTAGCTGTTGCTTTTTAGATCTCTCAGCTAAGATTAAAATAATGGGATGAAATTTATCAGGTGATAGAATCATGCAATGTACAGAGGCATGCACCCATGACAATTAGAAATTTATAATTCTAGATCTAAGGAAAATTTTATTAATAGTATTTACTTTGAAACTAAATGTGTTTCAGAACACAATCTTGGATCAAAAATAGTCTTATTGTGTCAAATAGAGTAGAAAATGTGGTGAAAATGCATCATTATCTTGGGAAATTGATCCCAAGTATAAAGTAAAATTGCTGTTTGGGCTTTTCAGAGCATGAAAATAGATTTGCAAGAAATACACATTTCCTGGCAGGTTTGATGGGTGGTGTGTCTACTTCATGGGAGTGGAAGGATTTAATCTCTTACTGTGTGGACAAAAAATGCTATTACCTTGGAAGTTTAAGAATTTAAATATGTTCATTACCAGTTGGGTGAATCTCTAAGTAGAAGCCCCACACAGTCCACTCACTTCTTTGGTGGGAAATGATAGCAAGCTGGATACTTCCTTTGCTTTAAGAACAGGAAGACCAAATTTAGCTCTGCATCAGATTAGATAGAAGAAATGTGACATGGCATTGTGCATTATTCCCCTTCAGGCTTATAACAAAACAGGAATGCCTGGAAAAGACAACAGTGTGACACTGTGTGTATGTTTGGAATTTATGAACTAGTAATATGAGTCAGTGACTACTTTTTTTGCCTGAGTGCTGAACTCCTGGGCTGTAAGAATTCCCAGAGGATAAGGATATAACCAAAATCTGGTCAAAATCCTGGCAAAATAAAGACTGTCAAAATCTAATCTACCTACATTGACTGAGGTCCCTGACATGCCTTTGGAAGAGTCTGTCTCTTGAGAAAACAATAATCACATAAGTGTGAGAGGAATCAATGTGAATTCTGAGAATTTTCACTGTTTTACTCGGTGGGAAAAGAAGAAATATGTTTTCATTTGCTTTGGGTTTTTTCTGGTGAACAGAGAAGTGCAATCACTACATGCAAAATGCTCTTGCATAGTCCTTTGCTCTTTTCCTGCTTTGCTCAAAAACAAAGGAATAATAACAGAAAAAGCATTTAAAAGAACAAGCAGGTAGCATTAATCTGCTTCCACTTCTGTCATTATATCTCATTTCACTAATCCACTTTTTCCTTTGCCATTATTTGTGACCTAAATGCACATCTTATCTTTAGGACTTTCGGAACAGGGCTATTCAGTCGCTGGAACTGTATTAAGGAGTGACAGTTGTAGCACATGAGTGCAGTGAAACTGCATATGCAAAATTATTAATATTGGAATGTGTTTTTCAACTCAAATTAATTATGAAAAAAAGAAGTGATACTGCTTACATAAAAACGGATAGCTGGTTAGAAGAAAAAGACACAAATTAGTCCCTACTGAGACAGAGCCTGAAGCTTGAGGTCAAAACTTAGATTAGACACCAGACCATAAATCACAGGAGAGGGCTGTGGGGAACTGGCCTTCCAGTTTCAGCTATTCACATAGTATTTGTTTAAAGAGAGAATAAAACTGAGCTACTAGCATAATTTTCAAATCTGCAGACTGCATGACAGCACCACTGCTTTTGGCTCTGAGGGGGCCCTGTGCCAAGTTAGGAAGACTGAGAGGAAACAAGAACCCATATTGGCTTTTGCTGAAAAAAGTCTTTTATTGCTTTGATCAAGGCCAATCCCAACAATACTCTACCATCCATCTGGACTCTAAAGGCTGAAAAACTGAAATCATTCATACATGTAAACATAGTTTGAAAATAGAAGACATGAGTCCCCATTTAATTTCTGTAGCCATTTATGTTGAGAGAAAAAGGAAGGCCAAGTGATTATCACAGACTCCTGCATTGCCAACTGAGAACGCAGCACGTTGTTATAAGTGCTGAATTTCTGTAGGAGTATTTAAATTAATCCACGTCTCAGTAATCAGAAACTATTACATTCCTGATATCTTTTTATAACATTGTAACCCTTCATTTTTCTTTCCTCTCTTTCTTGAAATTCTGATTAGTAAGTTGATGCGACTTAAATGTTTCTACTGATATACAAATTGTTCAGAAGTTTCAGGAATGTCAGATTTTAATTTAATTTCCTTTTACTTCCATTTTATCTTTGGAAGCAATCTCACAACTTCCTTGTTATCCCCTACTGTGAGGTACCCCATATTGTGAGTCTCTGGTTTGTGAACCAGATCCTCACAACACCGCTGGTTCACTTAGTCTTTTGGGGGAATTAGATGAATTTACAGTGGAGTGTGCTGGATCAATCTGCTGTTGTTTTTTCAACTCAAGATATACTTTCACTTATGATAAAAATGGCCACTAGAAAACCCTTCCTATGGTGGTGACTGTCACTGTAGGAGGTTCACTGTCTGCCGACAGTCGTTCTTTGGTAACTATATGGAGATGAATGCTAACAGGGAGTTGAAAGATTTCCCAGTTAAACAAGCCATTGTGATCATTTAGTCTATCTGTAACTCAAAATTGATATTCATCAGAAGGCTCTGAAACATAAATCACTCGCTATCAGGGAGTTAAAGCATTTGTTTAACCCAGTAATCTTTATTTAAGAAAAGCCTCAAGGGCTTTGCAATTTACCCTGCAAAATTATCTAGAGCAAAATCTTGTGCTCTTACCACATCAGACTTCCATATCATTTTCTCTGTGTTCTGCCACAATGAGCACTGCAGTGCCCTACACATTGACACACTCTGCAAAAATATTTTGACCCAGGCAATCTGTGTACCCATCGTCACCAAACCTTCAGGTAAGAAATTCTGCTCGTCTCCTTGTCTGGAAAACTTCCCTTCTCTAAAGGATATATCATAGGGTAGGGAGACATCTAAGAATTGACAAGAGGTATTTTTTGAAGCCTTTCTTGTTAGCCCCTTTCTCTTTTGCTGTACAGTTGCACTGAGGCCAATATTCCCAGTGTTAGATTTAAGATGGTGAGAGAAATGATCAAATTTCAAAATTCATTCAAATTAGTTATCACCAGGTTCAGATTTCTGTCATTGGAGACTTCCTGCCCAGTTCTTCCTCTGTTGCTCTTCACATATTTAATTTCTACGTATGGATTTTCATGTTACCCTGTTATGTGGAGAGCTATGGAAAGATACACGGAGTGCACAAAAAAGTGTAAACTATTTCCCAGTTTAAATACACATCAAATTTAACTTATTGAGTATCAGCTGGAGCTCAAAACTTAGGGCCATTCTTTTTAAGCAGGGCAAAGTTTTGAATAACTAAATCCCCGTATTTCAGTTTGGAGAAAAATTTACACCTAATTTATAGGTTTCTGAAACTGGATGCTTGCCACAGAAATGCTACCAGCCAGTTAATTTTTGTGCCATGAGAAGCACTACAATTAATTCAGGAAAAATCGCAAATGTAAGCCACAGCAGAGAAACAGGTGTTTACTAAAGACTCACTGTGCTAGCCTGCTTAATAACCTCATGTTTCATTCTCTACAACTCCTCTTAGAAGGGCTAGTAAACATGAAAGCTGCAGAAAGTATGTTCAATTACATCCCAGCATCCCATCATAAAACAGCAACCGCAGGAAGATCAAAAAATAAAATGGGCAGCTAGCATCCTAGAACAAATTAGATTTCTAATTAACCCCATAGATGGAAAATGTATCGCTGTGGTAGTTTATTGTATTAATTATCTCTCTCTTACCTACAGGATATAGACAGCTGTGGAGGGTCATGCTAAAAATGAGTAATCAAACCAGTCTTCTGCTCTTAACTAGGCTTGCAGTGTAAGATCAAGAAATATGTATTTGGAAACTAGCAAAGAATTGCTTTGAGTTCCAACTTCTGTAAGCCTATCTGGCAACGTTTAAGACAGACAAAATTTATAGACTCAATCAAATTTAAAAAATCAAAAGGAAATTCGGTTTTCTATCAGTTGTATATGTGGCTTTTGTCCTTCCTTTAAAGTTATTATTTTCTTGTTGCCAAAATTTTATTTTCTTGTCTTTGTTTTGAATTGTGGCAATGTTCTTGCTGTTTTTTCCCTTCTCCCTCTTTCTTATCTTATTGGAAGGAATTTTTGCACCCATAAAATGAATCTAATAATTGGCGTGTGTACTTCTGTGTAAAAAGTTACAATATTGGCTCTTCTATTATCTTTTATTATATGTAGATCGGGTTTTTCCTTAACAAAATGAAATGAAATTAAATGAAATTAAATTAGCAGGAAGGAAAGAAGAGGAAAAGAAGGAAAGAAGGAAAGAAGGAAAGAAAGGAAGAAAGGAAGGAAGGAAGGAAGGAAGGAAGGAAGGAAGGAAGGAAGAAAAAGAAAGAAAGAAAGAAAGAAAGAAAGAAAGAAAGAAAGAAAGAAAGAAAGAAAGAAAGAAAGAAAGAAAGAAAGAAAGAAAGAAAGAAAGAAAGAAAAAGAAAGAAAGAAAGAAAGAAAGAAAGAAAGAAAGAAAGAAAGAAAGAAAGAAAGAAAGAAAGAAAGAGAAAATGAAACCTCTACCAATATATTAGCTGACAATATTTCCCCTGTATTTTTTCCTATAGTCTTTTAATGTTAATAGATGATAATTTCCACAGAATGAAACCTCTGAATCAGAGTCTGAAATAATTATTCTTGTGGATTTCTATGTAATGTTCACTTTTTGAGAATTATACTTACATTCAACAGAAAACACATTACCTGATTTATACTGCCAAATCACAACTACTCACCTGCAGATTAGGTAGGATGTACCAAGATTATGTATGCCTTTTGCAATCAACAGGGAGAAACCACAAACTGAGTAGCTGGACAGTTTTGAATAGCAAATCTAAGAAAATTGTTTTAATTCTTCTTTAGACATTATGCAAGGAGGAAGAAAACACCCAACCCTGAGGTCTAAAACCTCAGCCAACATTCAACTCATGTTGCTTCAATCATTGCTGTGGAGCTGTGAGGATTAACTTTAAAATGGATTGCCAACCTGAGGATAGACTTGCTGGGGGGTGGAAAATGTCAGTTACACAAACATGCAAAAGAACTATTGTGAAGGTGTTACTGCACAAATTATAGCATCATCATATTATAGAAACTCGAATTTCCCTTTCTGGCTTTTATTTTTTACAGCGTGAAACAATGAGGATGTAAAAAGTACAGTTCTTTCCCCATAAACAGACTGTTTGTGATAAAGTAACTTGGACTAACTCCTGTTTCCTTTATTAATGAGGTTAGCCATATTTCTTTACTGGCCTGGGTTCAGAAAAGCACTTAAATATGTGCCTAAATCCTACTGATTTCAGTAAGACTTACATATGTGCTTAAAAGTAAGCACATGCTTAATTTCACTGTTAAATTGGGATAAGAAAAATTGAAGTAATTATCTCATCCAGTACAGTGATTTCAGCAACATTTTGCCATGTTAACCTGCAATGTCAAGCAAACCTAATATTTTAAAATGAGCAACATGAGGCCAAATGGGCTTGCACACCAAGTACTTAAGAACACTTTTTCCTGAGACTGTGGACTTTACTCCCGGCAGTATGCAGCACTTCTTAGACTGTACTGGGAAAAAAAAATTCAATGCCTGTATTGTAGTGGTCTCAGCGAAAGCAAAGTTTGCATAGAAGAGGATGTCTGTAGATAAATATGTTACTGATTGTGTCTTTTCCTTCTTACAGCAAGATTTAATGCTGCGTCTCTGAATTCTACAGTTTGCAATATTTTTCCCCCAAGCAGACTCTTCTGGAGATAAGTAGACAGTTCATTAGACTTTATGTCATACTTACAGTATCTGAAATCTTACATCTTCAAAACATTTTAGTAAAATTTAATTAATTAATATCTCTGCAATTATGAGTGCTCATGAGAAAAGGTCATCGACGATGCACTGCCAAGGCTCCAAGTGGTTATCACAGCTTCAAAGAGTCATAAATGCATGTTTTCAAAACTCTCTCTTCTCCTCAGACTACTTTGCATGATGTTAGGAACACTTAGCTTCACCTTGGGAAAGGAATACAACCTTTTAAAAGCTTGACATTTTTGTGAATCAAAATTATCAGCAGTGCAGAAGAAAAATATAAGTAAAGCTGTCTGAAAAAAATACGGCTATGAAAAGTTCCTTTCCTTCCTCAGAGAAAGTTTTTGGAAGAAAATCTGTTCATACACTACTTCAAGATATTTAGGTGAAAAACATATTTTTTAAATAAGCTCACAAAAGTAATCTTTAGATTAAAGATTTTTACTAGATTCTAAAAAGCTGTTAGACTAGCAGTAGATTTTTTTGTTTGCCATATAATTCTTAAATGTATTCTCCTCAAATGACATAAATACCTAAGTAATTTTTTGTGCCACAATGTGTTTATCCCAAACACTTCTCCCCTTTATTCAAACCTAGCTGTGAGTATACTTATCTAATAAATTTTGCTTATATAAGCTCTGTTATGTCAATGAGTTAAAGTGTTGCATTTTGACTGCATAACTAGTCTCAAAGACCAATTGTTATTTTGCCAAAGAATCAGAAGGAGGCCTTTCACTCTCTTATGCACAAACACAAATAACACACAATGAAGCAAAAGACAAAAAATTTTCTAGTTTGGACCTCCTGTGTGGAAGCTCCCAATAAGTTTCCTGGTCTCAGTGGCACAGCTCATGGCAATTTTCCTGCTGTGAGGTTTTCCTTGGAGCAGAGGTGTTACTTGACATTACCATGACCACAGAGTGCCCACCTGTGATTCTTTCCACAGCTGTGAGATATTGCTTCATCCTCTCTCATTTCCCACCAGACTCCAACAGGCTGTGCACACAGAGAGAGCCTTCAGAATCTCAAATTAGGCATCTCTTATGACTACATTGTCTGGCAATATATATAATGGATTTTCAAGAATAAAATAGGATGGAAACTGAGCCTTTTGAAGTAATGCTGCAGAACTGTAATCTAAATATCTGTATGAACTTCATGTGTCTTTTATAAATCAGCTAGCCCCACAGTGCTGAGTAGAACGGGTGGAAAGCAATATCGAATGACAACAAAAAGTTTTAGAAGTCTCATTTAATGTAAACAATGCCAGTTTGTTTCTTTTTCTAGGTATCTTATCCTTTCAGTGGATCTAATGAAGTTAAGGGTAATTTTTTTGTTCCATTCTTAGGAAGCACAGTCTTGCACAAGCTAAGGTAACACCACCCCCTTCTGTTCACACTGATGCTAAACTCAGTCAGCCACACATCCAGCATAGCAAACACAGGTACTCTGGTATTATTTGCAGAGCAAATAGGAAGAATGGATCTTACTGCTACAGCTTAATCATGTACCTTGGATTATATATTTTTGATAAACTATTTGGGTCATTCCCAGAACTAACTTATTACAAGAATTTTTGAATACCATCTTATAAAAGTATCTAAAGCAGATTGCATTTTTGCTTTAACTCTTTAGCATAAATAAATACAAAACTTAATTAATAAACCATTCATTTGGATTTTGGGGAGCAATTTTGTTATCTGCACTCATTTTCATTTGAGTATGCCTCTTTTGATCCTCTGTCAGAGCAGCATCTCTCCTGATTTGATACTGTGAAGGTTTCTCTTCTCCCTAGGTGGAAAAAATCTTACTTTTATGCCTTCTGCTTTACAGGCTCACTGTGATACACAGAAAATGCCTATTACTAATACATTATACTCAGGTAGGTTCCTCCACATTAATTGATTAGTGCTTTAGTTTGATTAGCAGTCTAATACACCAATGTCACTTCAAATTATTCTTTGACACAATTAAATCTGATGCTGACGTTGGGGTTTTATGATGGCTGCTCCCACTGAAAACAGAGGAGCAGAATGGCTCTCTCCATCCGTGGAGGTTCATTTCCATGTAATGAGCTGAAGCAATGAGCTGAACTGAGGCTGAGCCAGGTTAAATATAATTTAGCTAAAACCAACTCTGTGGCTGTCAGCTTAGGGAAGTGAACAAGGTTACAGTGCAGGTGTGTGAGCACAAATTGGAGAAGAGCAGCCCTGGGGCAGGGTTGAAGAAGATGGGCATGGGGCACTTGCAGATTTTGCTCCAGAAACTTTAACAAAGTACTTCTTTGAGTAAAGGTTTTCTTGGTTTTGCTCATTTACCTTTTTCTTCCTGTGCAGAATATAAGCATATTAAATGTTAAAGGAAAACTAGGAACATTTTGGAAGCTTTAAGGAAATCACAAATAAAAAATAACCTGTGTGGATGTTTCTAATACCATTATTTTTAAGTGCTCCCACTGTTATGATTTCACTGCTTTTGGTCTGTTTTTCAGATACCATACCATGAAATCTGATGGTTTCCACAACCCTGTGTGAGAAGTGACTGAGCACAGCAGAATGCAAGAGCAAATTAAAGGCGTGCTCTGTCATGGCTTCTAGCACCACAGCAAAAGAAGAGCCCAGATTAACAAAACAAAACATGGTGTTACAAAGGAAAACAACGAGGAGGGATGATGCTAAGAAAGGGAAAAGCTAATGTTTCAATCTAAGAGTTCAGATGAACTGTGCTTGTTGTGGTGATTTTTGAGGGCTTCCTCATCCACAATGGTCACACAAAGGAGTTTCTCACCTCTGTAGCTGTACATTACATTTTAAGTCAGAGTCAGTCCTTGCTTCCATAAGGTGAACCATTTGTGCTGCCACGGGATTTCTACACCTACTGGAAATAAGTCATGCCGTGTCCCTCTGTGAAATTTAAAGGATTTTAGGCAAAATCCAGCCTGAACATTTTTTCCAGTGCCTGAGGGTAAAACATCCTAGACTTCACACTGATGCTAACCCAAATGGTAACTCAATCTGCAAAATGGATTTAGGGATAGGTTTCTGCATTTCTGCAGTGTCTCGAAAAAGAAGGGGGATATTGTTTATATGTCTGGTTTTCAAAGGATACACTTTTCCTTTCTTAAATTTGCATTTAGAAAAGCTAAAGGCATTGATTTTTCAAGTGTTCAAAACCTCAAGGTAATACAGATTTCTAGATTATTCATGGACCTGATAATAAAGCAGGTTTTCTCTCATGGTTCAATATCCAGAAAACCTTCAAATGACAGGTTTTTCAGAACTATTGTCAGGGCTATGTTGCAACTTCTTCAAAATTACATTTTTTGCAATGAATGGGATACAACTTTGGAATTTAAAAATGTTTTTAATATGATCTTTAATTATAGCTGCTGGGCTCAGTAAAAACACCTTTAAATGTCATTTGTCTGTGTTTTGGTCATACACTGTGCTGAGAAATTCTCCTGAAGGCTCAAAGGTGACCTCAGGTGTTAAATTCCTGACTTTCTACTCTGTCCAGCTACTGCAATCTTTCTGAGGGAATGGTAAAGCATCCCAGAGGGTGTGCCAGAGGTTATTTTGGGTCTGTATATTTACAAGGTCCCCTTGCAATCCATTGGTCAATACATTCCTCAAAACCACACGTGCCCCATGCTGTCACACCAGTTTGCTGTATGCCCCTATTGTTATACACATGGACTCTGTAAGTGGCATAAAAACTTATAAAGAACTCATAATTAATAAATGCACTACTGTTTGGTATCTGCTCTCCTACTGCAAGCAGATAGTAAGGAAAAATTTCCGAAGAGTATCATCACATTTTTATCAGGTTCTGGAAGTAGAAACTGCACAGATGTTGCTGCCAACCTGCCTTCCACACTCACAGAGGATACACCAAAGACCAGTGAAGCCATGGCTTCACAGGTTAAGGAGGTGAACTTCTTCTCAAGCAAGGCTGTCAAAAAAAGCTCTGGCTTGAACACAGAATGACCCAAGAAGTCCTCATCAGGGCAACCCCTCACCATGTGCCAACAAGTATGGTTGACATATGCATAGAGAAGTTGAAGCATGTATAGGAGACTACTCAAAGAGCCAAGCACTACACAATAAAAAATTATTTCACTTCATTTCACTTCATCACTTCTATCAGCAACTAGAAAATTTGTCCAAAAGCAATGAAAAAAAAATCCTCGGAAGGTCTGAAATGCTTCCAGATTACATTTTTAAAAAATTTAAATACAGCATATTGAATACTCAAATTAATTTTCAAGGAAGATTCTCTTATCAACCAGAAAGTATTTAAATGAACATGAGAGATTATTTGTTTAAAGCACAGCAAAGGAGGTGTTTCAAATTAAAAAATATACAAATCTTTAAAAAGTAGAAATGTGTCAAAACAGGAAAAGGGGAGGAGCATTAATTCTGATGAGTTAAAAACAGAATTTTAATGTCATATGTCAGAAGTAACAGTTCAGAAGTAAGAAACCTGCCAGAGAGTCTATGAGGCCAATAGATGATTGAGGTGTAAAAGGAATATGGCCCATTTTTATAGGTGAAAATCTATTCCCTTTCAATACCCAAGCAGCTTTTGACGTAGTTCTTTATTGAAGATTCTTAGCAGCAATTACATTGTCATGGGATTGTATAGATTATGAGTTAACTGAAAGAAAGAAAACAGAACAAAAATAGTTGTTCAGAGGAAAAGGTTATCAGCACAGACCCATAGGCTTCCTGTGCTACGGCCTGTGCTGCATGACAATAATAAATGTAGGAGAAAAATGTGTGGTTACAAAGTTCTCCTAAAGCCACTCTTATAGTCACATCAGTTCTGAACTGGCAGACATCAAACAGCTATGTCACATCATGAATCAGAGTGCCATGGGCAATGTGCCCATCATTGCAGATGGTGTGTCCCAGTAGCTTCTCTTCTGGGAACTTGTAGCCAATTTTTCAAAATATATTGGCATATAGTTTCCTGACATAGGCAAACAAAAGTTATCTTTAAACTTGAATATTTCATCTGACTAAATGAATCTGTACAAAAACCTGTGGTCTCTACAGTCTTTCTTGCTTATAATGCCTACAGTACCTTGTATGATCAAATTTACATTTGTGGAGTTACTCTTTTCATGAATAGGAATAATTGTCTGTAACTTTACAGTTCCTAACATAGAAGGTTCTTCAAAATCTGATTGCAAGCTTTGTGTCCTGTGTCCAAACTTAAACATGATGCAGCCCAGGTCTCAACCTGTGAGTTAATCAGCCAATATAAGCAACCGTGGAAGCAGTCAATGTTGGCTGGCATGTTGCAAAAAAAAATAATTTCTGAAATTTTCTCTCAGACACAAGCCAGTTTCTTCTTGCCAATACTTACTGGAATCAGATGTGACTTCAGCATAAAAAAAATACTTTGCAGGTTAATTATAAATAATTCCTGTGAATTAGAAAACTCTTTTCATTACTTCCCATTGGATTTTCTTTACACACAGCTAGTACATAAAAGTACAATACTTTCAGGAGCAAAACAGCCATTGAACATGTAGATTTTCTTATAAGGATTTCAGAAAAAGCAAGGAAAATAAGTAAGTTCCTATGACTTAATTTCAAAATTTTACCCAAAGGGTTAATTAACTGTCTTTCAATGCTGACTTCCTTCTTTTTCACTATGGACAGTTTATTTTCAGACAGAGTGAGGATGGTGAAACAAATGTATACAAAAGAGAATTCTGAAGCTTTAGTGTGCCATTTTGTTACTTAAATTAAGTAAACCTCTAATAAATTATTGTCAAGTTCAAAAAGAATTGCATTTATTCCTTTGTGACCTTTTGTCAAACTGTGTATAATTCTGCTTCCTGTACAAGAGCCACCTGCACAGATAAGCCTTTTTGCATGTCTGTATTCATTTGGAACAAAATAATTCAAACTAGTTTTAGAAGCATAGTTCTAGCTTTTCTGGTTTTTGGTAATTTTAATGCTAAATTAAAAAAAAAATCTAACAAGATATTGTAGTTTCTAGACTTTATTGTTGTTCTGAGTCATTAGTTGCATTTCTAAAAGCAGGCATATTTATAAATTGGTTTACAGGTACAAATATCAAAAAAGATTACGCTCCCAATAAAAAGGAAAAAAGGCAAACCAAGGAATGCAGATGGGCAAGAAAAAGCTGAATCATCACATATAATGATTACTATTACTACTGTGATATTTGTAACCATCATCATAGTAGGAAGCACAGAAAACTTTGCAGTGATGTCTATTGAGTGGGCTGACACAATTTTATCTGATGATCTGAGAGACCTACATGTTTTTTCATGACCCTCAATATTAAGAGTGATTTAAACACTGTGGAGACAAATCCAATGATATTATCTATATGAGCTGGACCTCCTCAAAAAACACTCAGGATTCTCACCTGAAGAATCAAGTGCATTTTGATACATTTTTCCCTCTTTACTGCATCCAATTCCAGAGACAGCATAATAGTGTTGTAGTATGAATATTGTGTGAAGAGATATCAGATTCTAATGGGAAATTCAATATCTAAAATTTTATACTCTAATGCACTTCAGCATTAAAATGTGTTATGATATCATATAGGCTCATAACTTAAAAGCAGGAATTCCTCTAGGACTTATGTTTCATGAGAACCTTTAGGTTTTTGCTTCTTTATTCACCTTTTTAGATGCTTAAGAATAAGCATATTTTGGCCAGAAAAAGAAACTATTGAAAGATTTTATAGTTTAATCATTCAGAAAACTCTAAAAAATAGAATATGATGATATATAACTCTTGAGGCCTGTCTTTAAGGCCACTTAAGGCAAAAGATCTTCATCGCAGTATGCAGGAAATCAAGCAAGGAAGGGCAGAGAATATAATGGCTGAGCAAAACCTGCTCCTCAAAATGAGAAGAAAGAAGGAAATACACAGCCAGTGAAAGCAAGGCGATGTGGCCTGGAAGACCACACAGATACATGTATGGTTATGTAGGGACAGGATCAGGAAAGCTGAAGCACAGATGTAATGGGACATTGCAGGGCTTGTGAACAATAGCAAGAAGCAATTCTATAAATACATAGGTTAGAAAATAAAGCTGTGTAAACCCTCCCCCACCCCTCAATCCTGATAAATGAGAAGGAAGAGCAGATGACTTTGGAGATGGAGAAGGCTGATGTACTGAAAAAGTCCTTCACCTCAGTCTTCACTGACAGCCTCAACACAAGGCAGACCAGTTGGAGAGGGACCAGGTGAAGCCACAAAGATGATCAGAAGGATGGAACATCTCCCCTGTGTAGACAGACTGAGAAAATGGTTCAGTCTGGAGATGAAATGGCTCTGGAGATATGTCATTACAGTACAGCCTTACAGTACCTAAAGGGGTCTTATAAGGAAAGCAGAAAGCAACTTTTACAGAAGCAAGCAGTTATATGATAAGGTGATTAGGTTTTAGACTAAATGAGAGGAGATTTAGATGAGATGTTACAAAGAAATTTTTTACTCAGAGGGTGATGAGGCACTGGAACTTTTGCCCCAAGATAATGTGGAAGAGTTCAGGGCCAGTGTGAATTGGGTCCTAATCAACCTATCTAGTGGGTGGCGCTGGAATTAGTTGATCTTTAAGGTCCCTTCCAACAAAAATCATCTTTTGATTCCATGATTC